>JAODLD010000045.1:1595937-1622853 GCA_026781065.1 Mormyrops boulengeri | reverse complement strand
AGTTGAGTATCTGGAGAATCAGCAAATTGTGGGTTCGATTACAAGCTCAAAATGGTCAGAAACAAAGAACTTTCTTCCGAAACTCGTCAGTCTATCGTTGTTCTGAGAAATGAAGGCTATTCCATGTGAGAAACTGCCATCTTGTACAATGCTGTGTACCACTCCCTTCACAGAGCAGCGCAAACTGGCTCTAACCACAACAGAAAGAGGAGAGGGAGGCCCCGGGCACAACTGAGGGAGAGGGTAAATATATTAGAGTGTGTAGTTTGAGAAACAGACGCCTCATAGGTCTTCAACTGGAAGCTTCATTAAATAGAACCTGGAGAAGACCAGTCTCAACGTCAACAGTGAAGAGGGAACTCCGGGATGCTGGGCTTCTAGGGAGAATTGCAAAGAAAAAGCCGGATCTCAGAATGGGCGATAAAAATAAAAGACTGAGACGGGCACAAGAACGCAGACACTGGACACAGGAAGACTGGAGAAAAGGGCTACGGATAGACGTATCTAAGTTTGAGGTGTTCGGATCACAAAGAAGAAATTTGGTGAGATGCAGATCCAATGAAAAGATGCTGGAGGAGTGCTTGATGACATCTGTCAAGCATGGTGGAGGCGATGTGATGGTCTGGGGCTGCTTTGGTGATGGTAAAGTGGGAAATTTGTACAGGGCAAAAGGGATCTTGAAGAAGGAAGGCTATTACTCCATTTCGCAACGCCATGCCACACCCTGTGGACGGAGCTTAATTGGAGCTAATTTCGTCCTACAACAGGACAATGACCCAAACACAGCTTCAAAATATGCAAGAACTATTTAGGGAGGAAGCAGTCAGCTGGTATTCTGTATACAATGGAGTGTCCAGCACAGTCAACGGATCTCAACTCTGTTGAGCTGTTATGGGAGCAGCTTGACCGAATGGTACGTAAGAAGTGCCCATCAGGCCAATCCAACTTGTGGGAGATGTTTCAGGAAGCATTGGGTGAAATCTCATCAGATTACCTCAACAAACTGACATCTGGAATGGCCAGGGTCTACAAGACTGTAATTGCTGAAAATGGAGGACTCTTTGATAAAAGCAAAGATTGAAGAACACAGTTATTATTTTAATTTCAGAAATTATTATTTCTAACTTTGTCAATCGCTATTTCCTACTTATTTAGCTATATTTCCTATTCAAACTAATTTCATGTATGTTTTCATGGAAAACAAGGAAATTTCTAAGTGACCCCAAACTTTTGAATGGTAATGTATGTGTGTGTGCGTGTTTGTGTGTGTGTATGTATATATATATATGAATATATATATCTGTATATATTCACATCTTTTCATGATTTAAGGTAGTCCTTCACATCTAAGAAGAAGTTATGAAATCTTCCAAGCCCACATCTGCTATTTAATTCAAACAGCATGTCCGGGATAGAAAATACTGTCACTTCCTTACACTCGTCTTATCAACAGGATCCCTTTGAAGCTCGTTCTTGATCTGGGCCATTAAAATTGAAGCATGTTAAAGGTTTTCGATAGTGGCAGAAAACCTAAGTAAGAGAAAAAATCTGATAAAATCTTTATATGTCAAAATAAAATGCACCCATAAAGGTGCTCATATAAGATTTGGACCTTAATTACTTTCATTGTGATGATCGAAGAGCCAAGCACCTTCAGAGGGCTCCTGTCGCCCAGTGGGACAGTGGGCATGCGTGCCTCCTAATCCGCTGACGGCCAATCAGCATACACACAAAGTCCCGTGGCTTCTGAAAGACTGGCGCATTTCATTCTGCCGAAAACCAGCAGCACACATGTAGGTTAAAGAGTAACCACGGCTGACTTAACTTACACCCCACACCAGGTGTGACGAAATTCTTACCAGTATGTTCTGCCATCTGGCATTTTAACTACAGTTCAGGTAGATGGCTGAATTACTTGGCAGACCCCGTTTATAGCAGACTGTCTTTTGAGTACACAAAACAAGAAAACGTAAAGCCCCCAGCCAAATGTATTTCTTTGAGCAAAAGTCTGGTGTTGTATTGGAGAAACCATCAAGTAAGTAGCAAATCGCGAAAGGTGAGAATCCTGCGGCACGTCACCGGCCAGCGTTTACTGATTTTTCTGTCTGATTTCTGCAAGGCATTTAACACGGCTTAAATTTGCAAATAATGCCTTGCCAACTATGACTTCATGGAAAGCACAGTGGATCAACTAAGTTCTTCCTCGGCTCCCGACCAGAGCTGTAGTTAGTCATGAGGTGTTTTATAACTGGACATATACAACTTCCTGTAGCCAACTTAAAACATTCCCAGAAACATCATTCTGAGGTGGATAAATAGAAAGATAGACAGGTGTCTGCCATGAGTCGGTGTGTGTGGAGTTTGCACGTTCTCCCCATGTTGTCATGGGGTTTCCTCCAGGTTCTCTGATGAGCTGCAATTGCCAAATCGTCCATACAGGCGAATGTTATGTGAGCTCTGTGACGGGTTGCTTTCTTTCTCATTTTTTTTTATATGCTACACGATTAAAATTATATAGGAAGGAAACATGCGTTTTTAGTTGTAACTGAAGAAGACAAATCCGTCATACGTGGCAGACTCATTAATTAAATGTATAGCCCTAATTCACTTGATACACAACACATGTCCACTTATTCCACTAAGGTCTTGTCCATTTGTCAAAATCTCCATTCCCAGCCAAAAGGACTCTTACAGTGGCCTCAGTTACTCTCTCTGCAGAATCTTTCCATCTAAAAAGTTACCAAGAAATGTATCTGTTTTTGAAACACTTTGGGACCTGTGTGAGCCCCATTTGGAAAACCTTAGCAGACTTGTTATTGTACTCTGTTGTGCTGAGGTAAAGTCATCAGAAAAATTAAATTAAAATAGCAGACTCAAAATTAATGTAACCATTTTTTATAACATTTTATGTGATGTATTTCATGTTCAGATATGAAAAACTGGGCTAAATTGGTTGCCTGTAAAACTGTTATAAGTTTTCTGGTTTTCAAATATTTTAAAAATTAGGAATACTAGAAAAAATTTTGCGATTATGATCTACAGTGGTCTGAAATTAATTACAATTGTTATGCAATTCAGATATAGTATGCAGTAAATTATATTACAGTTTTTCTTCTTTTAAAATAAAATACAATCACTTTGAATATGCATACGAAATGTTCAGGATTAACTTCCCATATGGCAATGTAAAGTTAACTTCTAGCCAACTATCTCTAATATAAAAAATGAATTGTCAAATATATGCAAAAACGGGTAAGAGATATACGTCTAGAATACTGCATGCATAACACTCTCTTTGTGTGCATGAGTTTGCATGTGAATTTAAAATACGTATGTATATATTTACTAGAGGTCAATTCTGATAAGTTGAAGTTGAAGAGACAGCTGATATGGGTATATGGAGAGGCAAGCAGGACCCCGTCACACCAGAGCCCCTCGCTTTGCCTGCTGGGAATTGCAGTTATTTTTTATACACAGCTATATTTCAATAAGTGCTTTATCTCACAGGACTTTGGCTGGTCTCCAGCTCAAAAGTAAATTGGTGAGGCACAAGAAATTGAACAGAAATAGTCAGGTTAGGTGCTTTTCAACTCCTCGCCGCCCAGCAAGGCACGGGGCCGGCTGACAAACGGCCAGCGACCACAACCGCATTTCCCCTGACCTCCTTGAGCCAGTGTTTCCAGTAGCAAAGCCATACTGGAAATGCCCCAGTAGGTGAACAGTAACGGCATGGGAAACTCAGCAGCTTACTGCCAGCATAACCACAACCCGCAGGATGTCTCCATAAATACATAAAATTCCACCTACGTATTGTAATTTTTTTTGTTAAAAAAATCTACAAGCAGCATACAGAATTATTTTTCTGAATGATTGTCTGGTTGGCCAAGTGGAGCAAGTGAAGTATACCTGTATAGACCATTTACACTTGTTATGAATTGGAGTGTTTTCAAAGGTAGCTATCATTTACTAATTATGCTTACACAGAACCACATGTAGGAACACCATTATTGAAACTATACTAATCTCACTTTCAAGGGAGTGAAATAGATAGGTTCATTCCAGCAAAGTATCTTGAATGACCGCAGCATAAGCAATGCCCAGCCAAACAAGAGTGGGTCCTTTGTGTATAAACAATGTAATTTTAAAAGTGGGTGCATTAAAAACCGGCTTTTGAGGCATTTTGAGGCAAATACAGAAAGCAGATCCAGTACAGATTTGGTTATGGAGGAAGAATTTAACTGCAATGAAAGTTAACAAAAGAGGAAAATCTTATGGCAGTAAAACAGAGGAGGAAATTTAAGGCATCAAATTAGGCTTAAAATCCCACAAAAGCATAAAGTGAGGCTAATGTGAAGGAAATTGGAATGTTTTGCTTTGGTTATTTTGGATGCTTGGTAACCTGCAAGATATGGCATAGTGGTAGTAATGGAGAAATGAATCAAGGACAAAAGGCAAGAAATAAGATATCTTTAGTGTCACTGTACAAGTACAGTGAGATGAGATTTCCATCATCATTCAGAAGCCTCAATAAAAATTACACAATCTAAAAGAAAAAATAGCATATAGCAATGCACAAATTCAAATACACAGATAAAAGTATAAGAGGAATATTGGCATAAATTATTGCACAGGAGATAAATGACTGCACCTGAGAAAGGCAGCGGTTGAGAATTGTAGCATTACTGCAGGATAATGATCAGGATCAGCAATATTGCACAGCATAATGGATTATATGAAACACAACTGTGGGACTGAGATGAGTGTGGTGGCAGCTGTGATGGCTAGGAGCCGGGACAGCTAGGGTGCATACTGTGCGTGTGCAGTGCCTGATGTGTGTGCAGTGGATAAGTGTGAGAGCTTGGGGGTAGAAGGTGTACTGCAGTCTTGACGTGCGACGGTAAAGGGCTCTGTAGCACTTGCCGGATGGCCGATGTATGAAAGAGCTGTGTCAGGGGTGGCTTGGATTACTGCAGATGTTCCTGGCTTTGCAGCTACAGTGGATTCTGAAGAGTTCCTCCAGGGTAGGAAGCTGTGAGCCAGTGATTCTCTGGGCTGTACTGATGTTGCACTTGAGGGCCTTCCAGTTCTCGGAGGTGCTCCCTGGGTACCATGCTGTGATGGAGCACAGAACCCTGTGGTGCTCCTGTGTTATGACAGTGGAGGAGCATTTGCCCATGCGTGCAGTCTGTAGTCTGCTGGTGAGTAAGTCCAGAATCCAATTGCAGAGGTGTGTGTTGAGGCCCAGGTCAATCAGTTTTGTAGCAGCTTATTTGGGGTGATGGCAGAGCCGTAGTCAATGATCAGCATCTGTAAGTAGCTGTCTTTCTGTTCCAGATGTGACAGGGCAGTGTGAAGGGCCAGTGTGAAGGGCCAGTAAAACAGCATCCACACTTAACCTCTTTGCCCTATAACCCAACTGGTGTTGAGCCAGGGAAGGTGGAATGTTTTTCTTCATGTGAGTTAGGATCTGTAATTCACAGTACTTCATGATAATGCGGTTCTGGGCCACTGAACAATAGTCGTTCAGGGACCTGAGTGCTGCCTGTTTTTGGACAGGGATGATGGTGGGTGTCTTGAGGCAGGTGTTCTAAGGAGATGTTGAACAGGCTGGTGAACATGGCCGCCAGCTGTCCCATGCACTGCTTCAGGACCCATCCAGGAATCCTATCCAGGCCGGGCTAGCGGCTTTGTTGGGGTTGATGTGGCTTAGGGTCCTAAAAGAAATCAGATGACTAAAATTCCTCAAAAATACTAAGAAAAAATTTATTAAAATACGCTGTCAGAATTAGCACTAGGTTTTCAGTGACAGTAGTCTGTAATCTTTTTAGAAAAGTTTTCACACTGTCACACAGTATTCACTAATAGAGCTGGTAAAATTATAATGACCTAACATTTAAGTTTTTTGGTCAGTTTGTTAAAAAAGGAAAATTAAATCTTCTACCCACAATTCTGCATGTTTTTATAATACAACCCCAAGGCAATCAATGACTGACAGCTCTCACAGTAAAGATTATACCCTGGGAAGGTACAATTTTAGTTGTATTGCCTTTTTTCAGTGAACATGCAATGGGCTCTATTTCAAATTTGCCTTTGAGTCACATTTGCCATAAAGAAGCCCTGTGGCCACTTTGAAGCTGGCAGATTTTAAATAAAACCTTTGCTAAAAATTTCCATAAATAATTAAATCAGGACAGATACATGGTACAGATTCGTTTGTAAGACAAATGGATGAAAAAACTTGTTGGAAATAAGAAAGGATCCTTTGAAAAATAGCATGAAAAAGTTTAGCTTGTTTAAAAGAATGATTAAGTCCCGGCTTATATGTTCTCCTATTGTTCTCCTCATGTTCTCCTATTGTTCTCCTCATGCTTTCCTCCCACAGCCCAAAGACATGTACTGAGGCCCTCTATGCTTGTTAAACGGCAGCATATGACTGTATGTGTCAATACGTGTAGCCTGGACTGGACCGACGTCCCTTCTGGGGTGACCCCTGCCCTGTTCCTTGTGTGAAAGTGTCCAGACGCACCCCAAACCATTACTGGATTAGTGGTTATGAAAGATGGGTGGATAGATTACTTACTGCTTTTGTTCAATTGCACAGTGTATTTGCCAATTTGTGATGATAAGCAGCAAAAATAAATGTAATGTCCCTCTCTCCATTATCTCAGATGCTTATAGTAACTGAAAACTCAAAAAAAGAATTGATTGCTTTTAAGAAATTCATTTTATATAGACCAACTTAATAAACATTTCTTGAATAACACCATTACTTAATTAAAATGCTGAAAGTAAATCCACAAACATTCAAGAAATTGTGATTTAATGTGTGTACTGATTTTTTAAAAGCATGTTTAAAGAGAAATAGTTTCCAACAATGATTTATGGCATTCTGTAACAATTCTGAAACTAAAAGCTTTGAAGCACAATCAAAACAGCTGGGTTATTGCATGACCACAGTTAAGTCTTTACATTAAATCACTTTAGGAGAAGTGGCGTCATTTTAGAAACCTCTTAAAATACCGTCGGGCCTCTTCTCACATGCTTAGTTAGATCTCATAAACTTACTGCATAACTAATAAAAATAGTTTTAGTATCAGTGTTTGGGTAATTTATGAAACATCATTTAAGTCTTCTTAGATGTTGCATTACATGATGGGCACTCTTTGTTCCATGCATAATGAGCAAATGTGTCTTACAAGTCAAACAAACCTACAATTTCCATTAAATACTATTGTCAAGATGTCCTGCACTTTCTACGCTATATGGACAAAAGTATGGGGACACAAAACTTCTCCACCATCCCATTGTGAAACCTAGCAAATTAATATGAAAGGCTTTCCATTACATGTTGGAACATTGCTGGTGGGATTTGCTGCCAGTTAGGTTAGGTATTAATGTTCGATGAGCAGGTCCCTTTCTGTGGTTTTGTGTGGCTACCACTTCACAGATGAACTTGCTCCCAGACATCTCCACTTCACAATCACTTCAACTGACCAGGGCAGAAAATGAGCGAACTGTACTTGTTTCTAGATTGTTCTTGTGTAGTTGCCCCTAGTGCTGGTAAACATGCATTCTCTAGTTCCCTGTGCTTGTTAATTATAATGTATTCCACCTGCTGCTTGTTCAATGCCTGTTCTGATTTTCGGGTTGATTTTGTTATGGTCCACACCTGCCCCTTGTTACTCCTTGTTAGCATAATACATATTTACTTCCTTAGAAGGCTTGCCTCATTCAACATCTGCAGTAAGATGCTTCAGATGTTCTATCAGACGGTGGTGGTGAGCGCCCTCTTCTACGCTGTGGTATGCTGGGGAGCCAGCATCAGAAGGAGGGATGCGTTACGCCTGGATAAACAAGTGAGGAAGGCAGGCTCTATTGTAGGCATAGAGCTAGACAGTTTGCCATCTGTAGTGGAGCGAATGGCGCTGAATAGACGCCTGTCAATTGTGGAGAATCCTGCACACATTGAATAGTATCATTTGCAGACATAGGAGCGGCTTCAGCGACAGGTTGTTGTCACTGTCTTGTTCCACCGAAAGACTGAGGAGATCGTTTCTGCCCCATACTGTGTGACTCTATAATTCCACTAGGGGGGGTAAACGTTAATACTATGCAATGTTATTGATTGTTATACCTGTTTTATAACTTTGCAATTATTTGTGAATTATATTTAAATCATTGTTTCTCATTAGTATCCATTATTAGTATGCTGCTGCTGGAGTACCCGAATTTCTCCTTGGGGATTAATAAAGTATCTATCTATCTATCCATCCATCCATCCATCCATCCGTCCATCCATCTATCTATCTATCTATTACTTTGTGGTCATTTTAGTTAGTTCTAGTTTTTTCCTGTTTTGTTCTTGACCCCTTGTGGTCCCTTCATTTTCTAGTTTTCCCTTTGTGATCTGTTCCATTTCTTAATAAATCCTTTTGTTGGAGCCATTCCATGGACCGTTAATCCTTTTCCATCCCTTCGCCAGGCCTCACCATAAGAACTGCCTTAGTAGAAAGATGGTGTCCTATGATGGTGCCAAGTTTAAAGCCACTAATCTCTTCTCTATGGCCACTCTTTCTGCTGCCTAAATTTGTTACACCTGCTTTACCAATGGATCTGGCTTAATTAGCTAATTCTTCAAATTTATAGGGGCAGCTACATGTACATGGCCTTATAGTGTGTTATGCAATAAGAATAAGGACAAAAGTTCATAACATGTGTGCTAGTCTATATTGGACTGTTGCTCCTCTTACAACTTAAAGTGAACAAAAAAACAGCAGAAAAATGTCATTTTCAGTTTTACATAAGACTTCTTAAGGTACGTGAATCTTAAGGTACGTGATCTTACCTTAATCATTTTCCACAATGGTGTTTAAATTTCAAGACCCATGTTTTAACTGCTGCAATAAACTTTGGAAACCTATTAAAGATGTGGTATATGGAACTATATTTAATCAGTAAATAGTACTTCCAAATTCTTTGTGGGAAGAGGAATGTTGATTTAATGTTTTTTTCTTTAATTCAGTGAATGTTATACTTGTATGTTATGTTTTTCATAAACTACATTCCACTAATTAATTTACCAGATGCACTTGGTTTGACTGCCTGCAAGCCATTGACATTTGAAAGACATTTGATTGGTCTTTTGACTAATCTATAACACTAAATTTAACAAAACGGTTCCGCTAATCTGCACCTATTTTTGGGCCTGTAGTATATGTTGAGTGAACTAGTGAGAGATAAACGGCTTTTACAAGAGAGCCCAAAAAAGTTTTATTTCACAATATCCAGCCTGAGCACCAATGCGAGAGCTTAGATCATACCTTCACACGCCAACACAGCACATCTGTTTGTTATATGTGTGAGTGAGAGACAGGAAAGACAGGAACAGCGAAGCTTGGACTTGGCAACAGATTGAGACTTTACTACTCTCAAACAGGGAGCTTATATAATAGCAGTGTGGTGGCTTGCTGCATAGGACTTGTGCTGCATACCTGCAAGATGGTAGGTTTGAATCGCACCTCTGCTTTTTGTGTGTGGAGTTTGCATCTTCACTGCCTGTTCCGTGGACTTCCTCTTCTTTGTGCGTATATGCTCTGTGGTGGACTGACATCCTGTCCAGAGTGTACCCCAGCTGCTTGCTCGGTTGAGTGAAGACTCCAGCTCTACCACCCTCACCAGGGTCCTGTATCATGAAGCTGGCTAACTTGTTGGATTTAAGGTACCTCAGTTCAAATGCCCTTTATCTTTGTTCACCTATGTGTAGCCCAGACCACCTTAAATCCGACAAGTTATCTGGCTATGCAAGGAATCCTGCTTTGTGATACAGGCCCCAAGAGTAAACAGTGGACTGGAAAAGTATTGCCAGTAACCGAGAGCTTTGCCAAACATTTAGCATGGAAATCTGAGGACCACGTGTACAAGACTGTGTGTGTGGATGTTATGTTAAATTGCAGATAAAATAGTAAGACTGAGAGGTGGATAGTTCATGTCCAGAAAGTACAAATCCAGACCAACACTTTTACCCAAACCCTCTGCTAAGACATAACTCCTAGGTTCAAAGTCTTCAAATCTGAAAGCCAAAAAGAGATTTCCACCAATTTCTTCCATGCATTTTGTTTGTGTTCATTCTATACTGTATGTCTGTCTATACATATTACAAAATTAATGGCAAATTGATACTTCAGTTGCGTTTAATACGTCTGATCCCAAGGGGGCTCATGCTTAAGATATTTCTGTCCATCTGGAAAATTGTTGCCCGATGGCAGCAAAATGTACTTTGAGTGGCATCCAGCTTTTATCATCCGGGAGTTAGATGATGTTTCAAAATTCAGTGATTGCAACTTTCCTCAGATTTTTCCACCAGCAACAGTGTGCAGACCAAGGGCAAACTCTGGATACTTTTAGTTCCGACAGGCTACTTTGAAAGACTTTGGAATACTGCATTAGATACATTTAAGGTCAAGGATGGCATGTCTATTGTTTCAATAACTTACAACTGTAACCCGCTTGCTGACATTTACACAGGTGGACGTTTCTAACTAAAGCTGCAGAGGTTGAACAACTTTCTTGGGGCAACAATGGACCCTTTACTAAGGCCTAAATCTGCAAGAATCTGCAGCTACCAGGAGCGATTCCATAACACGGCAAATCTTCCTTACTCGTGGGATGTGTTACATGATGTACATTATGAAGTGTGAAATATACTATATTAATCCTTTCATTTTTAATGTGTTGGGTATATCTTTAGGCAAGGCAGCATGGTGGCTAAGTGGATGGCACTGTCGCATGTGCTCCATGCAAATGAATAACAATCATTTGACAGTCCTACTTACTGTATGCTACGTTAAACTATTGAATACAAACAGGAAATAAGTCACTGAAGTTCTCCATCCGTCACATTTTTGTTTCTCTAAATGAATCATTCATCAATGAAGAATCATCACCTAATGGAGTACTGTCTTTACTTGAATATTTTATAAATATTTAGTGTTCATGTTCTGATCAGAAAGTCAAACTTTGACTGTCAATAATCCCCAGGCAGCCCTCTCAGTGGGTTTGTAACACTAGCATCGCATTGTAACGAGAAAATGTCAGGGCTAACCACGTGATGTGGGAGGAGTATGCGTGTGTGCGCGCGCAGCCAGAGGGAGACGGAGGTGACGCACCGAGAGTGAGTGCGGGAGACCAGCGAGGGGAAGGGAAGAGGAGAAGGAGTACGTTTGTGGGCTGTGTGCATCTAACTGCAATAAAGTGCTGAGACCTGTCCACCTGCCCTGGTTATTGTGTGTCTGTAAGCGGAGTCGACTGCAGGCTCACCTGTGGATGAGTGGGGTAGCCCTCAGAGGGAATCCCCCGAGGGAATCCCCCAAGGGAATCCCCCAAGGCTGCACCCACTGCTTCAGCTAAAAACCCAGCTCATCACAGTTTGCATTGTCTCTCTTTTTGTACCTCAGCACTGAATCCTTCTTCAATGCTTTGCTTAGATTTGTTGATACCATTTCATGGTTCATGTCAGCCCAGGGCCTGAGTTTTCGGAAGATAGATGGCAGAAAACATATATCACGATTAAAAAGCAGGTTATTCTCATAAAAATATGATGCACATTTATATAACTGATAAAGGTTTAGAGAATAAGATACACAGATAAGAAAATGACAGAAATCAATTCATAGTTTAAAAGAAAATGCTTTTGTTTGATTTGGTGAATCAAATGATATTTAATCTGTAAAGGAATCTTTAGTCACAAGAAATGATGAAACCTTTTTATTTTCTTCCTTACATCCCGTTCCAGTGTCGCTCGTCAGTATTATTCTTCTGGGCTTTTGGAATCAACAATCAAGGCTCGACTGAGATTAAAAATCAGCCCTGGACTTTGGGGTTCCCTTTCAGGGGGGTGAATGTTTGCGGCCCACAAACCCATTGGGATACCCAGCATGCCCAGTATGCCAGATGCTGGTCTGCCCTGACATTCCATTAATGTTTCACAGAAACTCCATTCTGGCAAGATCTCTGAAGATTCTGTATGTTATTAAACATACAGAACAACTCGGTTTGGTCATGTTTCAGCCCTGTTAGTCAGCAGGGCCCTGTCAGCTCGGGTACAGATCGGGTACGGATCAGGTACGGCTCCGGTAAGGCTCAGGTATGGATCAGGTACAGATCGGGTACGGCTCCGGTAAAGCTCGGGTACAGATCGGGTACGGATCAGGTACGGCTCCGGTAAGGCTCAGGTATGGATCAGGTACAGATCAGGTACGGCTCCGGTAAGGCTCGGGTACAGATCGGGTACGGCTCCGGTAAGGCTCGGGTACGGGTCAGGTATGGATCGGGTACAGCTTAGGTACAGGTCGGGTACTTTACAATGGAAAACCGTCAGTTTGCGTTGTGGCTCAGGTACAGCTAGGTTCTTGGTGACAGTGGAAAAGTGCCATAATGCTCAGTTAAATCCCAGTTAAACTACATTTTCTCTTTCAGGTCAATTAGTACATACTTGTTGTACCAACAGTCTAATATGCGCTACATTATGCCATTTGTGATGAACTCAGAATTACCGGGCATCTTCAATTACTGGGAATCTAAATATTCTGTGGAAGCTGTACTAGCTAAGTATCTAAACAGTTCTGCGGGTAGAAGTTGTTTACAAGCAGATTAGCTATTTTGGTAACCCATGCAAATTTATCATGACGGGATACGCTCTGAGTCGCCCTGAGGTTGGACATCCAGACGCATGATGGTTTGTCGTGTTTTGAAGGGCTTTCCATGACTCATTTGCCACATCACAGGGTTGAACATACGTAAACAAAGGTTCTCATGCAGGATTAACAGGGTCCATGTGCTATAGCTATTGTCTCAGTTGGTTTAGCAGGCAACACAGAGACGCACCACCGAGCAAACTAACAAAAAAGAAGGAAAAAAAGAGCTGAAATCTATTCATTAAAAGCTATAAATTTCTTATAAGGGTCTTTTTAACTTCCAGGTGTGGTCAGCATATGTTCCTATGCAGTAGAGGCTTTTATTTACACATTCTTGCTCCTGGTAACTGTTTGTATCTATTCTCTTGCTTTTTGTTTCAATTTGATTCAGCATAATCAGGGAATTTCCAGGCCCAGCAAAGGAATTCCTGCATAAATCACTTACTCAAATGAGGATCACATTTATGAAAGTTTGATGTCAGAACGCTCTGTGAGATCACACTTAATGAACACCTATGAACCATGACCTTGTATTTTACATCTTGTAAATGTGTAATGACTAAAAAGACTCATGCATCAAAATTATCATTATGCAACATATTGTGGTCCCCATAAACTCATTCAGGTGCAAGGGAATTCCCAGATAATGAGACCACATATCTAATGAAGACCCTTAACAAGCATATGAACTCTGATATCTCAAGCAACTTCCGTTCAGTACCCGGCCAATGAGCTCATTAAATATCAACTAAAGGCAAATGTCAAACAAATGAGTGATGTAACTCCAATATGCCAGCCTCACCATTAAGGATGTCAGTCAATTAGCCAGGTAGTTTTAATGGCATCAGAATGGGCCAAGTTGACCCAACTGATGAGCCTCGATGAAGAGCTGAGAAAGGCAAGAGACCTTTATAACACAGCTATCATCGTTAATTAGAATTTAGTGACCATTGTTGACACACCACAGCAAAATGTGTCCTCTGCATTTAACCCATATGTGATGTTGTGACATAGCAGGGGGCAGCTAGTTCAGCGCCCGGGGATCAGTGCTTGGGGGAGGTACCTTGCTCAGGGTACCTCAGTGGTGCCTTGCTGGTCGGGGACTCAAACCTGCAATCTTTCAATTACAAGTGCGCGTCCCTAACCATTAAGCCACCACTGCCCGCTAACACTAACTTACACATTAACTGTTTAAGTATACCATTTCTGAAATTCTCATTTTTCATTGCTGGTGGTATTTAGAATTTCATACACAAAGGAACTTTAGAATTCTGCATTCCTTTTCTGATTTGTAATGTCAATGGAAATGTCAATAATGTTTGTGTAGCATCGTAAAATGGCATGTGTGAGTGCACACACAGTCACTGAAAAGAGTGCATTGAAAAGTAAACAGACAATTAACATCTCAGATTGTTTCTGATGTTAGAAACTACAACTTAATTTATTTTCAGTATGCATCTGGGATGAAATTTAAATGTTCGCCTGGTAATAAATAACTGTAAACATACAAATATTATATTGATTTTCTACAGATTAGGGTCCACAATTAAGAGAAATTGTTGAAAGTGCATCCAAGTTGTCCAGAGCAGAGTATGCAGAAGCAAAACTGATGATTAACATCAACATTATTTTTGGATTTTTATGTCTTGGGAATTGAGACATTGCCTAAATCTTATTTTTATAATCAGTTGATTTGTTTTAGGGCTTCTACAAAATGAAACGTGGCGCATACAGTATATTGTTGCATCGTGGTTTTCCTGTTTAACAGAGTTGAAAGCTGCAGTAACGGCGCTGACGCTCCCACAGCCACATTCGCTGGGTCTCATTCTTCTTGCAGGAACTCCATATAACAGCATCACAATTGCTTTGCTTTGCAGGGAATTCTGACAATCACTGGCACACAGCATCTATTGCTGATGCACACCATATTGGGTTCTTATGGAAGTCGATTACATTTCTCAAGAACTCAAGAACTTGATCCTTAGCCAGATCCCTAATCTCTTACCCATAACCATTATGCTAACCCTAACCCTAAAGTTAATAATTATCCTAAACCTAACCCCAAACCTAACCCTTCCTAAATCTCCCTTCCTCTACTGCTAAACACAATGCTAAAATTAAAATCTATGTATCTGTCAATAGAGCTGTAATTAGTGTTAAAAGCTTCAAAATCAGGTAAGCAAAAAAAGAAAAATTATTTACAGCTGGTTAGGATAAAAATTTATAATGCACTTCAATATTTCATTTAATGAATCATGACAATGCAGCATAAAGTTTTTCTGTTCCCGTTATGGTCACTCTATTTTCGCAGTCCAAAATCGAAGCCACTTGCATTTGACTTTACAGTTTTTTTAATACGAAAGGGAATCGTTGGGATATCTTGTTCCTATTGTGTCAGTTCTTCCTACGGGGACCTACAGCTGAAAGAGGAAGGTGGGTGTTGAGTGGGGCTGGAAGTTGCATGTAAGGCCAAATCCCCAGCAGATGGACCCCTTAGAGGCTGCCGTGGTAGAGGAAGGCCTTTCCGGAACAGCGTGACTGCCTGTTCCTGTCCACAGCTGAGGAGCAAACGCTGCTGGACACTCCACTGTCGCTCTGATGACTTTTGGAAGGCAGCTGCGTATTTAGTAAAGTGAGAAGTCTTGGACCATGAGAGTCTCCCTGAGTCAGCCCTGTGCATTAACGTGCCTTGGTGTTCGCACTGACGATATCGGAAATCACAGCAGTGGCGGCGCTGGTGCAGGGTGAGCCACTCAAAAGCACATCTGTTGTTCACTCCTCCGTCTCTGTAGGTTCTCGCATTTTAGCCTTTAGCTGGCAGGCTTTTCCAAAGAGGGTCAGAAATGTGCTTACTGTAAAGAAGCTTCCTTTGACATCTTTGAGTCAGAAAGAAAGGTTGAGCTTTACCATAAATCCTCTGGTTGTAAATTTATTTGGACTATTCCTGGAGATGAAGCAGAAAATGTGTTCTTCAGTACATTTCTGGGGCAAAAAAGTGACAGCTGGCTTGTTGTCTTTATAGTGTTTCTCTGTGTGACACTAAAAATCCATTTCCTGCTGGAAAATGATGTTTCTGTAAACAGACTGTACCCTGGGCAAATCATTCAGAAGTAATTCATTTTGGAAAAACATTACAACTAAACAAACAAACATCCATCCATCCATCCAATCATTTTCTGTAACTGCTTGTCCAATTCAGGATCGCGGCGGAATAAGCAAACAAACAACCAAGTGAATTAATAAAGAGATACAACCTGTCCATATATGTGCAAGTTGTTTTAGAAAAAAATAATATGTATAATATTCTAATGGCAATAATATTATGTACAAGAACATAGAATTGAATTGAATGCATTGAAGCATCCTCTTTTTCTGTTTTAGAACTAATCTCTGCGACACAGGCACAAAGAGGTCATTACACATACACTAGCAGCCTTGCAGTTGGTACAGCCCCCGTCTGCTTATTACCACCGAGTCAGTGTGGAGTTTGCATGCTGGGTGTGTGGGGGGGCGGGGGGGTTATTCCAAAATCGGGGTTACCAACTGACAAATGTGCCGGCTGTCGCTCTGCCCCTTGGAGTACGGGTTCGCTCGTCTCGATGGAGGGATTACACTCCCGTCAGAGACGGAATATTCTTTTCAAAGTTACATTGTTTGACTTTCCATATGAGTGGAACGAAAGGCAGAGGCGGGGTGCTCGCGGGGCTGGACAAGCAGGGATGCTTTCCTGGCCCCTAGACAGCAGAAGCGAGAAGTGAGGGGCCCAATGTGACATTTCGTCAGTGGCCAAGAGGTCCTTGTTGCACCCCTGGGCTGAAGAGGGCACAGCTGCCATGCCGTTGGGCTCCGGAGCCCTCCCCCCACGGAGCGCGTGAGTCCCTGAGGCTCGGCCCTGGAACCTCCCTCTCCGCCATTCCTTGTGGGTATATCCCCATCCCGAAATGACCCGGGCGTGTGTGTGTGAGCCATTCTTCAGCTCGTGAATTATAGACACACATCGCTTCACCCTTAAGGAAAAGCCACTTGCATCGACACAGTCAATAATAAATCTCAACAACAGCCAATACATCCTTACAGTGTCTCATATGCAAAAATATTATATATCACACAGCATGATTTATTTCCATATTCAATTATATACATAAATCTTTCCTTTACATACATAAAATCTGAGTATTATACACAAAATGTTTGCAGGTACATAATGTCTCATGCAAATACGTATGAAAAACAAATATTCATAAAGTACAATATATGGCTAATGCATGCATCATTCATGATATGAGGGTTAGAATGCACGGTAATTTCTTGTCATAACAGCAGAAATGCACAAAAAAAAATTATGCATTTGCGCTGTTACGACAAGAAATTGCCACCCCATCGCTTTATACAGCAAAGGCATATTTGTACATTAGTTATGTGCATCCCTGGTATTTTGTGGAGAGGATGTGGTCTCACTTTAACAGGCCACGGTAATATTTATTCCACTCACCGTAACATTCAAACTGTGGTTATTAAATATCTGGCCTTGTGAAATTCTCATGTCATATAACTAATGTAATATTTAGTGCTTCAGGGTGGCGCAGTGAGAAGCTGCAAGTTCAAGTCTTGCCCCTTAGGGTGTGACAGTGAAGATAGCAAAATCTCTTTTTTGACATTGCATAAAACAATGAGACAGTGAAGCATCTCCCTGAGCAATGAAGCACAAAACAAACAAATAAACAGTTACTTAGAATAAAACAGACATCAAAGGATATCAGTGATTCCAGTGCAAATTATGCAGGTGCAAAATAGCACATGTAGTGCAGACATGATTTTGAAGAGTTTGCAACCGGGGAGTTTTTATTTAGCAGCCTGACTGCTCAGGGCAAGAAAACCTGTTTGTCATTCTGCTTAGTCTTTGCTGGAATAGACCTGCATCTTCATCCTGAGGGTAGAAGGTCAAACAAGTGATGGGCTGAATGTGATTGGGGTTAAGGGTCTCGTTTAAGGACCCAGCAGTGATATGATGGCGTTGCTGAACACGGCAAGCGGAGGGGCGATCGTCCAGCTGCAGGCACAAAGCCCTAACCCGCTGTGGTGGCGTCTCGCTGTGTTTGCTTGGCTTGGCTGTGGGTTGGGGGGTGGACTGGCATCTCTCCAGGATACATTCTTGCCGTCGCTACCTGGGACAGACTCAAGGTTCCCCACTTTTCCCTACTGAATATCTGATATAAATGCATACAGTTCTTTTACAAACAGATTCTGTTGTAAAAGTCACGTTCAAAACATTTAATTCTGAGTTTTGTTATTCTGAATTAAAATATAATATGTGAAGAAATATTAATGCACCAGTAAAAAATCCAGTAAAAATGTGATTTTGTCAACAGTCTAAGTAATTTTGGAAAGCGGTACATGCGATTCTTTTTAATGTTTATAACCTGACTTTTTATGTTTCTGATGTTCTTAACTTCTTACCTAGTCCCAGTAAAAGCTGTAAATTGTTTTCCCATATTTTGCATTCGAGTTAAAATCTGAGTTCTAATGAGTCATTCAGGAAAGTTTTTGATTAACTTCAGGCAACAAAACATCTGCTGCACTGCACTGCTCTGCACTGCACCGCTAGCAGACAGTGACCACGCAGTGGCAATTCAGCCCTGGTTTTCATCCCTTTCCATTTGGCCCTGATGAAATCATGATGACTGGCAACCACTTAAGCAGAATCTGGAAACAGGAATTGCATAATGGCTTCTGGTTCTGACCGAGTGGCAGGGCAGTGACAGGACAGCAGAACCTCTGCCATTCCCTTATCTAAACTCAGGCAGGAGAAGCCCCAGATTCTTCCATACCTGCATGATACTCTCATACCCACAAGACAAAAGAGCAAAGTCCAGTTGATATAAACAGTGATCTGCAATGAAATATCTTCGGTGTATTAAATTACATGCTCAGAAATTACACAGACAAATGCATAAAAGACTGAGATCAGGCTGCACTTAGCTTTTCCACATTTACACATTGAGACTTTGTTAATGCATCCAATAAATTACTGTAGATACTCCCCAGGTCCTATGCTGTCATCAGGGCCGTGCCTATAAATTCCTGGCCTCCAAACAAAATGTCACCAGGGGCCCCTCAGTAACTTTTGCTGGTAGATTTTGCTTTACGGGAGGCTGCCAATGGTAGATTTTGGGGGCCCTATCAAGTGCTAGGTCCCCTGAATCTGCCATGCTAGGTCCCCTGAATCTGCCAGTGCTGAGTCCCCTGAATCTGCTGTGCTAGGTCCCCTGAATCTGCCAGTGCTAGGTCCCCTGAATCTGCCAGTACTGGGTCCACTTAACCTGCCAGTGCTGGGTCCCCTGAATCTGCCAGTGCTAGGTCCCCTGAATCTGCCAGTGCTAGGTCCCCTGAATCTGCCAGGGTATCCATGCCCCTCCAAAGCCCTCGGTGGCCATATACTTACCTACACTATTAAGACACCTGGGAGAACTGTGTGCAGCATTCTATTATGACTTTAATCAAATCCATTGTTAAGGTTGGAAATGGAGCTCAACTGTCCTAAATCAGTAGCTTATATTGCATACTGACACAAATAACTGGAAGGCTGTGCTTGGGCTGTGTGACAGGGTAGGTCATTGCAGCAACCTCACTGTGATTAGTGGCCCAAGGACACTGAACCGTGAACCTCGTTAGTGGAGGATCTGCATTACATAATGGAACACTGCAGTCAGGTCAGCTATAACAAAACAGTCATTCTACTATGAATGAGTAAAAATTCACTTCCACATGAATCCCACTTTCCTGATAGCAATAATATTATGAATGAGTTCATAACACTTTGTCTAAAATAAACCCGAATCCTGATATAATCCTGACTCAACTACTGACCCCCATTTACTTGGGGCAGCCGGGATTCTGTGAGTAGGATATCCACCCAGAGCCAAGATAAAGTGAATCATGTTGTTATCTTCACTATGCAAGTGTTCTTCTGCGGCAAATCACCGCATTTGATGGGAAGAAAAAATTCATCCGGAACATTCCTTAATTTGCTGCCACAGAAATGTCAAAATAGGCTCCAAGTTAAAGCTGTGAATTGAGGACAATTCTTAGCTTAGAAAATATAAGACGATGGATGCAAATTGCCCGAATGTAGAACTGACTTAGTGCTGGTATAACCAGGGGTGCAGTAGGGGCATGGATGCTCTGGGAGATTCAAGGGGCCTGGCACCTTACAGGGGCCCCTGGATACATAATATTACACATGAAATTGGGTGGGGGGGACCCAAGGTAAGATTTTGTCGGGGGGGTAGAATTTCTAGCTATGTCCCTGCATGTATCTCCACATTTATAAGCATTTCCAAGAAAAACAAGTAACAAGATAAAAAGTAAAATCTTTTAAAAATAAAACTACCACATACTTGATAGCAATTTGTCTTCATCATCCAGTATGAAACCACAAAATATTAATATAAAACTATAGTATGTGCATCAGTATATCTGTAATACTTGGAGATATTCAGTCAGTCTTTGCTGTGTTGATACATCGTGTAATTAAAATGACCATTTTTCACGTTCTAAAGTAATATAATTCTCTTCAAATTCTTTCACAACTTATCTCTCTAAAAACTGCTCCGCTGAACGACATATACAATTCAGCAAAAATGGCTTCTTATAGCTCACAGCAGGACGCATTCTGATTCAGAATAATGCCCAAGACATAATATTACATGTTATTTGCATTTACACCCGGTTTAATGATACCAGACTCTAGATTTAATCTCAGTTAAACCACCTCCCAGAATAAAGTCCGACTAACTAACAGTTAAATTTTCAATACCTTCATGGAATCTGTGAACTTTATTCTCTCCTGTTGACTGAAATGTTCCAGAAGGATTTGCGTTCTCCGTGAAAGTGGCAGCAGATCTAAGTATTTAAAAAAAAACATACTTTTGAGCGTGGTGACTCAGTGCTTCTGCGGTGAGGAATTTTCCTGTTGCATCTGAACAATACAGCCCCTTGTGGAGTAAATGAAGGTCTCTGTCGTCTAGCTGGTTGTAGTTTATGGACTGTTTTCCTTCCTTAATCCTGCAGCTGATTAATCATTGCAGTGCATGTGCTGAGCTGCTCTTCTGAATAATCTAATTAAAAGCTTTAAATTCACTGTAGGCTCAGTTCAAGTAAATTGATAAATGCAATGTTCATGGCCCCAGTTGAATTTAATGATTATGAAGGGAGTCTTAAGAATTAATGCAAAGCCATTTATGCAGTACCTTATAAAGGCATTAAAGATAATATTACACTTGTATGTGCTTCGGGACAGTGACTCTGACAGAAGCGGGACTCCGAAGTGCAATTGCAGTTGCATGCAATTCCAAAACTTACAGCCAAACATATTAAGCAGATCAAAATGACCTTCGATCTTAAAATAAAGCCAGTGAATCCTATCATCTCGTGATGACAAGTGCACATTAATCAAAAGCACACAAGTAATTCCATTCAATACATTTTGATATTCACAATCCCTTTAATAGAACATTTTCTTGCACAAAGCTTTAAAAAGTCCATCTACAAGGAACTTCCAGTGATCCTCTGATGGTTTATGGGGAAACTGAGTGCATGAAATGCATGAAAAAGCCGACATTAATGCCTTTATTGAGTCCTGCTTTATGTGGTAGGTGCTTGGCAGGGACTGCTGTGGAATGTGTGTTGACAGTGAGTCACACAGAAGGTAGTGGTAGGCATGGGAATGGATTCATAGCATGAGGAAGGACACTCGTTTTTTGGCTTTCGTCGTGCATTTTGCTACAGCACTGGGCCTGAGACCGGCTCCCTGTCCTGTTGGTTTTACATGAAGCCATAAATGATATCAGCTGTCCTTAACAATGACAGTAGTTCGTTTCTGAGAATAAGCCTTTCCCCTGTTTGCACAGACCTAACCTGGCAATGCGTTAATATGACACAGGAAAATGTGCTCGAATTGCACATTCACCCCAGACTGCCTTTCCATGATTCACTTTTTTATTTTCTTGCAGCTTTGAAAGGGCACTTTTAAATCCATTTAAATGGATGTTTTGGAGAAAAATAGTAACCATGGATTTACATAAGGCCAGAACAACCTCTAAATGCTAATGCTATGTATGTGGAACATGGTAGCCAAGATCCATCCTCATCGAGATGTGCTTTTGACTTGAACAATGTAGACTAATCTATAAGAGCATGGCGTTCCACCATAAACCAATCATCCATCCATCCATCCATCCATCCATCCATCCATCTTTAGCAGAAAATGTTGCTCTGCGATGCCATGGCACGCTGTTACATTCCTGGGGAGTTGCGCACCAGGCTGCAGTGTAAAGTACACAGCTACGCCGTTCCGATGGCGCCGACCCGACGCAGAACTGTAAATCACCGTTTAGGGCGCCCTTTGACAAGATGTCCACCTGGGACACCTGGGGGACTGGTACTGTTTTCATCTACTGTGTGACACTTATGGCTGCTTCCTCTCAATGAGAACCAACGGGAACCAATGAGACTGTCAGGTGATCTGTCAGCGTCTGACAGCACACAGAAACGCCCCCGCTATGCATATGATGGCTTGTCTCATTATGTATCACGTCTCAAAGATCTCAAAGCAGTTTATATCCTCAAAGTCTGACGATGAGTATTTAAAAAAAACTACTAATTTAACTACTGTGTAGTTAAATTATTTACTGTAAATTTCTTTACAAATATATTGTTTGTGGTAATGAGGACTTATGTGATATATTCTTGCTCATATTTCTCCCGATGTGTTGATTGCATCATGGCAGATTCTCAATCAAGGAATTAGATCCAGATGTCTATGACCAAAAAATGACCCAACGTTAGAAATGAGTTAAAAAAAAGCAGAGTGCCGGGTTAAAAGTGCATCCAAACCCCATACTGATGAAACTGTTCATAAGATAATCTAAAGAGACCCATTGGTCTGGGAAATAAAGCACAATGATTGTATCTTTAATCACTTAAGTATATGAGTTTACTCAATTTAATGCCTCTTCTCAATTCAGTTTGATAATGATATTAATTCATTATTTTCTTACACACAAGCCTGGCTGGGAGAACTTTCCAAGAAGCTATACTTTGCAAAATGTTAAGGCCAAAGATCCTGCAAAATATTGCTAAAAGGAGAAGGAGTAGCAGCCTTAAGGTTATGACAAGTGCTATTTTAACAGTCACTGATTCACCAATAATTCGGCATTAATTTGTTGTAGGAGTGTTTGAGAATGTGTTCAGTCTTTACATGTAACAAAGCCTAGGAAATAGTTTCATGCCTCTTCACAGTTGTTAAAATTTATAAGATTTAGAAATTATTTTGCAAAGTCGTCACATTTCCAATATGGTGATCATCACGTGAGTCTTTTCAGATCTGGTTTCTATTTCGTATCAGAAATCTCTTAAAGTGCTTTTGTGCAGGATGTATAACCCAGGTCCGGCGGTGCTACAGAGTTTTCTGGTTCCCATTTAGCTACATTTTTATAATACCAATCACAGCACTTATTTGGTTTAATTAGAGAATAAGGCTACATGCTTCAGTTACTTAATGAATGGCCGTTAGAGTGAAGAGTCTGTTGGTAATCATGCCCACAGAAAGATGGTTTGCAGATTTCTGATTTGATTAGAACGCCAAGGAGTCATTTCTCGGGTTTCTTAAAACTTAACAAGTAGACAGGCAGTTGTTTTGTGGTGTCTTCTGAACAAAAGTGTGATCCTTGATAGCTTTAAATCAGCAGAAGACCTTCTGTCAAAGTGCCTGTCGGCCATCATGCTAAAATTTCACAAGTTCGAACTCACGAGGCCTTGGGAGACACAGCTGCATTCGTGCCGCCTCATGTTCCCTGGAAACCTGTTCACAGCTGCACTATCGCCATCACCAGCCCATTTGCACGTTATAATCACTTTCCCATCTGCTTGCATGTTGTGGCGAGCACCGACGCCGTGCCGTCCAAACAGCTGCAGACCTTATTCTGGATAAATCATAGCAAGCAAGGGCACCAATACTGTGAAGGCTTACAATGAATGGAAGCATGGTGACATGAAAAATATGACATCATATTCTTATCAGAAAAATGGAATACATTGTGCTTATTGATAACATTTGCCTTGTCCCCGCCCCCAGCATATCAGCACCACTCTAGAAATAAGAGACACTCATGAAGATGTTTCTGGAATGTTCTTATTTCTTTTTAAAGGAGATCGGATTTTTATCTAGCATGGTCTCTTCAAACGGACACACACCAGAGTGAGTACAGACGTTTTTTATGAGTTCTTTTATTTATTGCGTCTACATATGATCCAGAAATGTTTTTAGAAAAGATGTTGCATAAAGCTGTAAAATGAAAAGTTCTGTTCATACCATGTGTTGTGTTTTTCCTTTCTACCTTTGCATTGCAACTCAGCCAGCTATCGTAACGGCTAACTTAATCCCATTTTGCTTTTATACGACAGGACGGGTGAATCAGTGAGTCAGCCTTGTTCATTACAAACCTAACCTAACGTACAATAAAAGGCACTTGGGCTAGATAGACTGTAAGTGTGAGGCAGTGCTGGGTCACACTTCTGCTGTTTGGACGTCACTGCAGATTTGATGTGTACTGCAAAGGAATCTGAAACTATGGGCGATGCCTGGACCAGCTAATCCGTAAATGAAGAGGAATCCGCAAGATTTCACTGGATCATTCTGGGAGGAAGGGGAAAAAAGATGGATTTTGAGCTAGAATTAAAATTTTAGTTAAATTTTGTGAATTCTACTGCAGGAAAGCTATACAGTACTTTAGTCTGCTTAGGTGAACGTATCTGAGGTAAAATGGAAAAACTGTAAGTTTTGGTAGCTCTTTGGGACAGAGTTCTTGTGTGCTGCTGTTGTAGGGGTGGTTGAACCCCCCCCCCCCCCCCCAAAGTTATGGTCACGGCTTGACTGGGGCAGGTAATTACTGGAGCATTTCAGGATTACATACTGTGGACAAGACCTCTTTCTTGCAGATCTCACTGGTCTCTTGTAAGGCAGGCAGTAAACAAAACCAAAACTTTCCAGTTTCCAATGTTTGACATTAATGCGATGTCTCTCTTTGACTTGAGTTTTTTCCAGTGCACATCGCAGGGGTGATTGTTGGATTTGACCCTTAGTCAGGTCACCACTTTCAATATGTACAAAGATGGGACACCACCTCTGGAGTGGGGGTGGCGGGGTGGGGGGGCACTGACTATAAAATTTGTACAAAATGGGTATGAAGGAGTGGGAGTCACTGATGATAAAATTTGTACAAAATCTGTATAAAAATACAGAGAAACTGCTAAGTGGATTTAGAGAAAGTATTATTCAGGGTAGCTGCAGCACCCCTAAATCTCTCGTGAAGCTCCCTAAATTTCCTGTGAAGCACCCCAAAATCGCCTGTGAAAACCCACGAATCACCTGTGAAGTCCCCCTAAATCACCTGTGAAGCCCCACAAATTACCTGTGAAGTCCCCCTAAACCACATGTGAAGCCCACTAAATCTCATGTGAAGCACCCACAAATCACCTGGGAAGTCCCCCTAAAAAAATCCCCCTAATTTGCGTATAAAGCCCCAGTAAATCGCCTGTGTAGCCCCCTAAATCTCCTGTGAAGCCTCACAAATCACCTGCAAAGCTCATGTAAATCACCAGTGAAGCCCCCTTTAATCTCCAGTGAAGTCCCCCTAATTTGCCTGGGAAGCCCCCCCCCCAAAACTCTTGTCAAGCTCCTCTAAATCGGCTGTAGTATATACACATTCCAGATGTAAAAGCTTTTTCGTGACAAATGGAGATCAGCTTATTGCTGTGCCCTTACATGTGTCATATAAGCAATGTTTATATCTGCAGAACTATGCACGTTCAAAGCTGCTGAAGTCATTGCTGTTCTCTGCATGTTTCTATTTGCTTGCACATTGTTAGAGCATAGCTGGTAATTGCATTTCATGTATAATTTGTATGCAATATCTGAGAATTTGATATTTATTTTATTTTGTATACTTAGGGGTGAATATTTAATTCTAAGATATTGTTATAGTAATTCAGTTAGCTTTTTAGTTTAAATTAAGACCCCTATATTGAACATTTTGGTATGACCCTTTTTTGTACGTGAAAGGGACCCATAGTCACGTGCCGTATTGATTTGCAAAAAAAGAAGTGGGATGGAGGGAAAGAAGGAATTTACGTTTCTTGACTGTATTAACACAGTGAATCCCCTTTTTTTTGGTTTAAGAAGACATTGTAAACTTTATTTACGTTTATAGATAAAGAAATTTTGTTGCATTTCACGGCTTTGCACACGTACTTTTTTTGCTCGAACGCATTTCAGAATGATGCAGGTACTGGATCTGTCTCCATAACACACATGGAGACGCACATACAGAACCATAAGGTGCTAACTGCCATTTATCACAGGAACATGTCAATGAGGTCAAAACTCCTGGTTTATCTCTACATTGTGCATCTCAGATTAAAAGGAATTTAATGGTTAATTTATGAATATGAAGAATTCAAAATAGAATGTTCATCTTTCATATTCAATGAATCAAAAGATAGTAGACTTTATTTACTGGTATTTATTGTCTTTCCAAAAATAAGTCAGAACAAAATATCTTATTTTAACTGACTTTTTTTTTTTTTTTTGGTCACCACCATATTTTTGGATCCATCACAATTCTGGAAATGCAAATATCATGCTGGCAAAGAAATGAATCCCTTCTAGTGAAACTTTCCACCCACATCCCATTAAAACCAGAAGTAGCAGTTAAGAATTAGCAGGAGAGTGAGTCTGTGTTTGGCGTGTTTCTTACTGCAGAATGCTAGACTGCCACTGAAACTTTGTATCATTAATGATTTAAACCCCTTCCTCACTTTATCATCTTCCTCATTCTGTCATGCCTTGATCTCCTTTTTTAATTACATAATAATCACAGTTATTTTTCCTCACATGTGTTTACTACATAAGAAGATCTGTATGGCGATTTTAGATGCAGCTTCTGTTTTTAAGATTATTGTGACCCAGTTTTGAACACTTTTACAGCTGGATAGATCGCATAGTTCACCTGCCCTTTTGGGACATATAAATGACTAATGTTGTAAAATTTCTGTGCCATTATCGTCTCTTTATCTCTGTCAATATGACCTATAATGCGACGGAGATACCATGCAAATCAACTTTAAATGGCGACAAATGTAGCTAAATGACAATGATATTTGTATT
>JAODLD010000045.1:1565553-1581601 GCA_026781065.1 Mormyrops boulengeri | reverse complement strand
CCCACTGACCTTTCGCTTCTGGTAGCCCCTTATTCTCTCAGTCACACTGCAGAGTTCCCACTGACCTTTCGCTTCTGTGAGCCCCTTATTCTCTCAGTCACACTGCAGAGTTCCCACTGACCTTTCGCTTCTGGGAGGCCCTTATTCTCTCAGTCACACTGCAGAGTTCCCACTGACCTTTCGCTTCTGGTAGCCCCTTATTCTCTCAGTCACACTGCAGAGTTCCCACTGACCTTTCGCTTCTGGTAGCCCCTTATTCTCTCAGTCACACTGCAGAGTTCCCACTGACCTTTCGCTTCTGTGAGCCCCTTATTCTCTCAGTCACACTGCAGAGTTCCCACTAACCTTTCGCTTCTGTAATATATCAGATGTCAAGGTTAAGCTTTTCTGTTTGGGAAGGTTGTCTGTTTTTTCTCTTGCTCACTCTCTGAAGTAAGCCTGAAGGAGCTCGACAAGGTTAACATCTCTTTAAATAATCTGATAAAACAATCAGTACTAGTCAGTTTTAATCACAGATTAAAGTTATAACAGATTATTGTAATAACAAAAAATACATTTTACCGACCACTGAGAAATTGAATTAAACATAATTCACTAACAAACCTAATTAAACATTACAACAATAAATGGGTAAAACTATGTCAGGGATAATTATGCTTTATATTTTTGGCTGTGTAAATGAATAGTTAATTTTCATTTGTTTTCATCCATTTAGAATAATTATTCATTCACATTTAGTTATAGTCATGTTCTCCTTAATTTATTGTGGATTTTTCTTTTTAAATAAATATATAAATGTATGGAGAAATGTACTAGGACACCTGGCCATTACGCCTATAGGAACTTTATGGCATCCCATTCTAAATCCATATGCATCAATATGGAGCTGGTCCCCCCTTTGCAGATATAACAGCTGCCACCCTTCTGGGAAGGCTTTCCACAAGATGTTGGAATGTGTCTGTGGGAATTTTTGCCCATTCATCCAGAAGAGTATTTGTGAGGTCAGGCACTGTTGTTGAATGTGAAGGCCTGGGTCACAATCTCTATTCTAGTTAACCCAAAGGTGTTTGATGGGGTTGAGGTCAGGGCTCTGTGTGGGCCAGTCAAGTTCTTCCACACCAGACTCACCCAACCACGTCTTTATGGACCTGTGCACTGGGGCACAGTCATGCTGGAACAGAAAAGGGCCTTCCCCAAACTGTTCTCACAAAATTGGAAGTACAGAATTGTCCAAAATGTCTTGGTATGCTGAAGCATTAAGAGTTCCCTTCACTGTAACTAAGGGGTCTAGCCCAGCCCCTGAAAAACAACCCCATACCATTATCCCTCCTCCACCAGCCTTTATAGTTGTTACAATGCAGTCAGGCAGGTGTGATTTGCAAATCTATGTCCGATGCCAGATTTAGTGATTACTTTTTGAATAAACAGAACAAGTTATAAATCCCTAATACCAGTACAGCTGGTTTAATATAAGGAAACATGGACTCCGATGAAATTTTTATATGACTTTGACTCTCCTTTTCACAAATTTGGACGAATGTTGGAAAAACAGTTATGCTCCCAAAGGTCCTTCTAGAAGTACAAAATACAAAAAAAAGTCTTCTCAGAGCATTCAAGGACGTACCACTGAAGCAAGTCTTTAGCCACATGTCTTTTAATCACGCTGTAAGACCTTCAGCGCTGATGCTGCAACGTGACATAAAGGCTCATTAGACTCACGAGAGCTACCTGCATGTGGGGGAAAGTTCTAGCTGAGGGCCCACAAGCCCAATTTTCAGGCTGTGTTGCTCATTAACAGCCTGATGCTCCCACCTCCTGCACAGATTAACTGGGACATTTACGGCCTGCGTCTCCTTCCTCCAGTCATTCATCAACAGAAACTATATAAGCAGCAATTCTCTCTGTTCTTGTCAATAATGGGGAGAAGGGATTTTGACCTTGTTTTTTTTCTTTAATCATAATCTGTGCCCACAGACATGGAGTTCAGTGACAGTGTGTTTATCTAGACTTTTCTGAGACAATACAGAAACCATTTTTTATTTTCTAACTTCACATAATGGTGTGCTTTCCTCCTGGTAAGTCATCTTATGGATCTGTAATGAACAGTAATAGAAAGGAGATTCTTTCATTGGAAAATAATGGCTAACAATTTTAAAATACATCCACAGGTGGGTAATTCAGGTCCAGAGAGAAGCCAAGATTTTGGTTTAACTTCCCACCTCTGAATACATCTACTAAAAATGGTTTAATAATAAGCTTATTGTCACATCACAGGTAAGGATGGAGGCAGAGGCAGGCGTGGGGAAATCCAAAAGGGGCTTTATTAATAAAATTACCTGCAGGGCAAAAGGAAATGGACCACAAGGGGTAAACGGGGTAGGGAGGACACAGGACACGCTGGGGATGACACAGGGCAGACTGGGGAGGACACAGGGCAGACTGGGGAGGACACAGGACAGACTGGGGAGGACACAGGACAGACTGGGGATGACACAGGACAGACTGGGGATGACACAGGGCAGACTGGGGAGGACATGCAGGCCCTAACATCGATGACTGGACGGGGGAACTCGAGACAGGGAGGTACTATATACATCACTGACGAGGGAGCAAACAAGAGGCACCTGGGGTGATCCACACAAGGGCTGTAACGAGAGGCAGGATTAAAAAAGTAAGAGGTATGGCTCATTAGAGCTGCACAACGGAGAGAACGAGGGCGACGGGATGCCGGATGTGACACTTATTGCTTTAGTATTCTTGGCTACAAATCTGTTTACATTCTGGAAAAAGGTTATTTAAATTAGGAAGTATAAACCAACTGGCAATACCTTTTAATTGTGTCTTGCTCTTTTCCCCGAGACAGAACTGCAATGTTCAGTTTTAAAAAAGCAATGATTTGAAAACATGCAGTTGTGTTACAAAAGGAAGCCAACAGATCAACAGGCACCGCTGAGCAGTAGCTGTTTGCTTTACTAACTCCCCATTCTGTTTGATTCTGTACAGGTCTGGTTTGTCAGGAGCTTGGCGGGGCTGCAGGGGCCCATCAGGAGCCCTGAATATGTCGGGGGGGAGACACAGGATGCGTCCGCATGGTGCAATGTGAAGACGGATTACACGCAGGGTTCCTGGCTCCGATGCGCACACGAGGGCAAGTCCCCGATGTTCTTTTTTTTGAAAACAAAGCACACGGTTCGTGTGACCCCTCAAGCGCACAGAGAGAGCGGCTCAGAAGCCCGGGAACGACGTGGACGGCTTTTTAAACAGCGACATGGATTTTCCACATAAACCAGAACATAAATACAAACAGCAATTTCCACGCTGTTGCCCTGGACAGTCTGGAGTGCAGCCAACATAACAGTCAGTTTTCCTTAGGACAGCCTCTACAGCGAGCGTCGTATTCCGATACCTGCTAAAATGTGCCAGCGGCTGCTCTGCTCTGCCCGCCGCGACTTACACGCCTCCCAGCCCAACTGAAAACTTCTCCTGGTCTATTTCATCCTTTTTTCAAAAGTACCGTTCAGGAACAATTCGAACTTAGTTTCGAAAAACTATCTTCTGCCTTTTCTTCCATAGCTAACATGAATTGCTGTGATGTTACCTAGTAGTTAAATAGCATTTTGTGATGGACAGTAGCTACACAAAGAGAGATTTAAATAAATTTAGCCATCTTTTAAATATAATAGTGAGACTTTATTAATCCCTGTGTGGAAATTCTAACCCTAACCCCATCTTACCCCATCAGACCCATGTGCCGGTGACAGCGAGTTGGGGGTCACAGCGCTGGGTCAGCCAGCATGTGGCACCCCCAGAAATGGGGGCTAACAGCTTTGCTCAAGGGCCCACAGATGTGTGACTATTTTGCCGAAGCCAGGCTGGAACCAGCAACCTTCTGAACACAGGGAGGTTTATCCTGCTGAACCACACACTACCTCCCTTAGCCCCTCTGATAACCACTGATCCCTGTAAGCGTGCCAGTGGTCCTGGACCCTATCACAGCCAGTATAGGGCACAGGGCTGGGGTACACCCTAGATGGGATGCCAGTCCATCACAGGGCACGAGGCAGGGGACACATGGGACGGGATGCCAGTCCATCACAGGGCACGAGGCAGGGGACACACTGGACGTGATGCCAGTCCATCACAGGGCACGAGGCAGGGGACACACTGGACGGGATGCCAGTCCATCACAGGGCACAGGGCTGGGGTATATCCTGGATGGGACTCCGTATGTAACAGTTCTTATGTAGAGGATCATTTATAGTTAAAGCATTTTCAAATTCTTGAAAATAATTCATATTGTTTTGAGTATAATGCCACATATGTTTTAATAGAAAAGTATTTCATAATCTTTAATAGTTTCCCTTAATTTGCTGAAAATGCGAATGAGTTGAATGTAAGTACATTTTAATGGGTAACGGCCATAGTAATACACTGTGATTATAATTAATCCTGCGGGTGCTCAGGCAGGAAGAAAAACAAGGGTACTGGCAGGAAACATCCTCTCACGCTGATGGCGTTCAGCGTCCTCACAGGGTAACTGGCAAGTTCTGTCGTTTATTTGGAAAGAAACTTGAGCTCAAGTATGTTATCAGTGCAATGTGAGGTACAAACAGTGTCCTGGTCCGCAGCCCAGGTCACAAAGCCAGGCTCTCACAGAGCTGTGCTTGATGCCTTAAGGAAAGACAGCTTAGGGGTGGCACTACGCTAGGAAGGGAGATTTAGCAAGAAAAGGAAAATACAGCATTGAATATGTGTGTATGTGTGTGTGTGTGTATATATATATATATATATAATGTGATATGCTTAATTATCAAAAAAACAGTTTTCCCCCCCAAATACCTAAACCAAATGTAAAACCATAGCTCTGAGTCTGACTGGACACCACATCATTTTTCAGCCACATCTTTGTTTAGGATGCCAAGTTTCCAATTAACAATGACTGACATAGCGGACACATCGTATAATAGGGCAATTTTAGAAAGAGTACATTTAGTACATAAAACACAGAGTAAATGTACCCTAAGCATGCCTGTTAGCTTATAAGTTAAAAATGAAAATCCAGTGGCTGGATGCTGTTGCATTGTGTCAAGTTTTCCTCATGTTTTATGACTGAAAATTGAATATGACCTCAGAACACACTGGCACGAAATGTGTTCGCACCAAACAATGGGTTACCAGTAAATACTATGAATGTTTATGTAATTACCCAGTCTGTGTAGCAGAGTATATAACCTTGGTTTGTCTGATAGTGACGTAGGAGCAGCAGAACAGGCCAATCCGATGTGTCTCAGTGGCACCCAGGCAACCCACCTTGTTTTCGTCCAATCAGAATCTGCCAGGTTTGACTTGAGTATTTTCACAGCATAACTGAATGCAGATTTTCCACTAAGATCTCTAAAGATCTGTGGCTGACTGAGAGTCTGCCTGGGCCCCGTCCATGTGTGGAAGATTCCAGATTATGCAGCTTTTGCCAATAAATTAACTCAGACCACATGTCCTGGCGTTAGAGGAAAGGCATCCATCCAGAATGGCTGCTTCAGAAACCATTGAGGTTAGCCTTTTAATCCCGTACTAATCTCACTATTTGTATGCCCTCTTCAAGGATGAGGTGTCCTTACAGACCTGTCACAGAATGTTTTCATAACAAAATTACAGAGATGATACTGGTGCGCAGACCAGGGATGAGAAGGTTAATACAGAATCATCTCCATGTTGCTAATGTTTAATTTTATGTATATTTATGCATTTATGAATAACCTGATTTTTTTTCTGATTCTTTCACATTGCTTTTATGCATGATCCCGTGCTGAAAAGTTTCCCTTACACCTTACTGGCACAGACTAAAAGTTTGAATCTTGGCGAGTGTGCTGTTCTACTTCTCATGGCGGACACTTGAGCAGAAAAGCCTTATGACGCTTTATGATGCCTTATGACGCCTTATGATGCTTTATGACGCCTTATGACGCTTTATGACGCTTTATGGCATCTTAACAGCAGGGGCCCCCACAGCCATGACTTTGCTTTGGCATTAGATACAGAGGAAACAGAGGGTTGAAATATAAATTATCTGTCACGACTCAGACCGGGAAGCAGGCGAAAGGAGCCATGAATGCAAGCAAAACGAGGTTTATTGAAACCTTAGCAGACTGAAAACACGTAACGTCAATGACCGGACTGGGGAAACGAACATAACGCGGACTTAAATACAAAGAACCAATGACAACAACGGGAAACAGCTGGTAAACACTGGGAATCCACACGAGGGTAATGAGTAGGCGTGGTCAACGAGGGGAACGACGGGTCATGACATTAACTGGATATTACTGACCAGTGAAACATTGAGGAAGTTAACTTGCTTTACATTAAACGTATATTATAAATACTGTGTATATCATGTCTATTACAAATACAAAGTAGCACATTCCATAGGGGATAGAAGATAGTCTAGTGATATACACAGGGATGAATTTAGATGTCATCATTCAAGGATAGTCTGAAGATATCTGAAAATATAATACATTTGAAAATATTTTTACTATACAAAAATACACAGGAAAAATTATGATGAAAAAATATTTTGGCATTTCTCACTGCACCTGTCAGACCTGCTTGAAATCGCTAAATAATATTCGCTCTGCCATTGAAACTTAGCAGAAAAAAACAGGACCTTCAACAAAAAAGGAACATGCAGATTTACAACGTTTTATTTATGGTAATCCCGACTTTATTTCTAAATCCAGCATTCAAAATGTATTTTTCCTGTTGGTCTTTGTTTCATGAATATATTCTGAATAAATCTTAAACAGTAATGAAATTACACAGTATACATAATGTTATTTTTAAATATTCTGGGTATATATTTGCACAAATGTTGGTTCCTCACTAAAATGTAGTGTAGAATTGACAAGAAAAACAGGTATTAGAAAATTATGGCTTTCAGGGTGTTATAGTATGTAGTTAGCTGGTTGGTCTAAACAAAATCTTGGTCTGGATTTGTACTTTCTGGACTTGAACTATCCACATCTGCTCAGGTAGTATTTGTGTCAAAGTTTATAGTAAATTATAACACTCTTGAGAGACACACGTGATTCTGTTTTTGGACTTTTGCTGGGACTGTGTAAGTTGACTGATTAAAGATTTGTTCCAAAAAATTTAAAGGTTCATGATTCAACCATTCTCATTCAAGTTTTTCTGGCCTTTTCCTGGAACACAAAAACTATTCCAGACAAAAAAAAACTATCCAGAATGTTAAAATATACAGGAACTAACTAACCTATTACAAAACATCTTCCAGGGGAAGTCCTTCCAGGGGAAAATGCTCTGTCTTATATACCTGCCTTCCTGTTTCACAGACACTTCCGCTTTATTATAGAGAATGCCAAGGAAAAAATGATTCAGGCCTAATGTAAGGCACATGCGGCAGCTTATGAACGTTTGAGTCTGATTTTTCTGGTCATAATCACCTTGATTATTAATTTAGAACGTGAACCCCCCAGTCTTTTCTAATAACATCTCTGCCTCAGCCAATGCTGACGTCTTACAGTGCAGAAAGCGAAGTATGGAAACAGAGTGATCAGCTGTAATTATTTTAATAATAAATCCTGGCAATACGAAGAGCTTCCAGTCCAGCCCTTTCGAACCGAGGGCAGCGTTCTCCACCATGTGCTGCTGGAAAGTCGCGATTCCCTCGATGGTGGCTTCCCTTTATTCTGTGACTGGGCATTCTGTGTTTTTCAGACAAACCCCCTCGATGGTAACTTATTTTCTATTGCATGCATGCAAACGCGGACTTCGCCTTGGATTCAAACAATGTCCTTAGGAAGCTCCTGTTATTCGTGGAGAAAACACATTGTCAGCATCTTGGGTGGAGACTGAAAGGCCTGCTGTGACGAGGGGGCCTTGTGCATTGTGTTACTGTGTCCAGTGATACATCACCAGTGAAATATACAGTCAGCCCGGCAGGGTTACATTTCATTGGCAGCTTAGCTTTCAATGAGTCATGGACGTCTGCTGGTCCTCGACCAGGGTCGTGTTTTTCAGTCGTTAGATTTACTACATGACTCTGAAATCCTGAAATCTGAAAATCGCAAGTGCCTCCTTCGGCTGATTCCTGCGTTCCCAACGTCTTGCCTTCTGCATGGTGATTACCCCATAAAAGCCATTAAGGAAAAGAAGCTTGGAAGGATGTGGTGAAAAGAGGTGGTCCACGTGGGAGATGATATATGGAAAGGACACACTCCAGGGGGAAGATGGTGGGAGGAGAGGAATATGCCTGAATCAGGAGGTTGGAAATGAGTTAATTGTGGCTGGGAGACCTACAGTTGTGGTATTTTAAGCTTATGTGTTGTGTGATGCTACTGTCTGCTCCAACCAGCTCTCTGTCCTCAACCCTTTCTAGATACATATCTCCCTGTTAACCCTACTCTTCGTGGCCATGTTTGTGTTTGTCTGTGGTTCAGCTGATTAGGATGTTGTGCCTGTGATCAGATGGTTGCTGGTTTGAATCCCTCAGTCAGCACAGTGATGTCATGGTTGGGCCCTTGAGCAAGGCCCTGACCTCCCAATTGTTCCAAGCTTTGTCTGACCCCATAACACTTTACCTGAGGAGGCACAAATAATACAGAATTATGCTACCACTTACAGTATGTATTAATTAACCACAAACTAACTGTTAGTTACATACTGCTCTTACTGATGGATCATACTGATACATACTGTTACTTACTATATTTCAGGGGTGGGGAAGCTGATCCGTGGAGTGCCGCTGCGGGTTTTTGGCATCACCTCTCAATCAGCCAATAATAAAACAGTGGCTCTCAACTCCGGTCCTAGGGACCCACTGTGATTGGCTGATTGAGAGGCCATCCCAACAGCCCACACCGACACTGGCCCTCCGTGGATCAGCTTCCCCACCCCTGCATTATTTCTTACAGTATCTACTAATTCTATAAACATCTGTGAAATACCAAACAAATAATGAATTATACAAAAAGTGAAATACTGATCTCATGTTTGTTCATCATTAATGAATTGACACACCTTTTATCTCAAGTAGTAACTATGCATATTCTTGATTTGTTCTTCATTAGTAAATGGGTTATTAAGTATTTGTGCCCCCCCCCAACTAAAGTGTTACCACTGACCCTACTTCTCTTAAAAAAAGTGTGCTACTTTGTATAAAGGAAAATATTTGTTCAAATGTAAATGAGGCATTCATCCATATACTATCACATACAGGCACCATCGTCCTGCATGGTAATGCAATTAGTATCTGATTATGGCAAGAACGTTCTACAACAGTCCACAGCCATTCCGCATCAGTGTCGCTAAGCTCGCGCATAAGAAAACAATCTAACCAGTTTGGCGTAACTGTCAGAAAGACTGATCTCAGTAATCTGTGGCAGGCCATGATCCCCAAACTCAGGTGACCTATCACTGACAAAACAAAGGGGTGTTTCGACAGGTTAATTTCTGCCAGGAAATTAAAGCAGCATTAATGGTTTATTTTTGGTAAAGTGCTATGATGCTGTTAGATATGTCAGCCTGTGCATGTTGTGAATCTGCATCTGTCACGGAACATGTTTATTTGGGGGCTGATTGTCACCGTTGACTGACGGACAAACGGCGCCGCGGCTGCCCGAAGGGTGCAGCAGAGCAGGGCAGGAGCCCGGATCTGCAAGCAGCTACGGGACCGGACTCTGGGCCAGAGGTGCGAGGCAGCAGTGCCGCCTAACTTCTGTCAACAGGCTTAAACATTTCCTTTCAGCCCCATTAATTGTTTTTGCTTTTGGGGTAAAGCTGTCCACATGTCAGTACTCAGCAGTGTCTCCAAACTCTGGAAGACAAGAGTGGCCTTGAGGAGGAAATTCTGGTGACATTTTGAATAGGCAGTTTTTAAAAAAAAACTAGGATTACTACCATTCAGAGTCGCCACAACTTTGCAGAAAGTCCACGATGTGAGGCAACGTTTTTTGTCAGATGTTATGCGGGACAGAAGGAAGATGACATGGAAGAATCGGTGAGGTGATCCTCACAGAGACGGTACTGATGACAAACAGCTGAAGTGTGGCTCTGCACAGGAAGCATGGAGGGTCCTCTTGGGCGTGTTGAATATTAATAAAATGCTTACATTAATGTGATGAAACCCTCCATAAACTGGGAGCAACTGCCCCCTTTCCTGGGGGCAGTTGGTTTCCTGCCGGTTTGGGAGAGCATGTGTATAAACAAGCATTTTAATTTTAAAGACATTTGAAACATACATCTTCATCCATTATATGTTATAATAATAGAATATATAAAGTGAAATCAGTTAATGTGTTGAAAATCCTTTTTAATGTGCATAGATTTTACATAGACTGCAGTACAGAGTGTCACAGAATTGTGCTATCACCTTACCTCTCCCTGGCTTCCCGTTTGAATCCGACTCACATCAGGGTTGAGTTCATGAGTTCCCCTGCACATGTGGGTTTTGGCCTCCAGTGCATGTAGGTCATGTGACAGGTCATGTGACAGGTCATATGACAGGTCATGTGACAGGTCATGTGACATGCTGACTCAAAATAGCCTTTAGAGTGTGAGGGTGTGTATTAATGTGTGTGTTTGGTATCAAATCTACAGTGTGTACCCTGTGTTTCCCAGAACAGGCTGTGAATCGCTGGATGTCTGGAGTTGTGTTTTAAATATGGATGGGGGTGTCATGTGTTGTGTATATTTAACAACATTTTAGGAGAATTAAGGTTGTATTTAATTCAGTTCATACATCATTAATTCAGAATCATTAAATTATTAGAAATGTCACTTGATGAGTTCTATAGCAATATGTATGCAAGTAAATTATACACATTGCATTGATTAGCCTAATTTGAAATATATTATCTATGTATTAATAAGATGCATAAAATTATATGTTCAATATACCATTTAGATTTCCACAAAATTAATATGTAAATAAACCTCAAATCAAAACAGTCACTTGTTTTGGGCCACAAGGAATAAGGGCCCTTGAGAAACTGCATTTGAGAGCAAAGGGACCGTAGCACTTGGGTACATTACACACTGTGGGCCTCTTTCATCTGCGCATTGTTTCATGGCGTTGGTAAGTGTTTCCGCTGGAAAAAGCCCCAGCCTTTGAGCACGCTTTGTCCACATTAGCAGTGCAAGGACCTGACTCAAGCAGAGATGCATGAAAGAGAAAGCAAATAAAACAAAATTAGGGTGAAAAAGGCAAGATTTACAACAAATGCAACATCGCCTTTAATAAAACTCCAGAAAAGGTCCAGTGATTCATTACAGTTTTGATTGCTATCTAAAACATTCTCTGGTATTACAATAATACTTTCAGTGATAGTTACACGCAATTTAAAATCAAATGAAAAAAAAACTCATGGGGAAATCACAAAGTCACATCCATCCCGGCTTTAATCAGACTTTTTCCCCTTTATAAAAAATAGGCATTATGCACTAATTTAAGGAAAGTGATACATATTGCTCCATCACACTATCCAGCACAAGTTCTGTTAAGGATGTCAGTTAAACTTTAAAGTTTAAATTCGGAGAGCTACTCCTGAAATGCATGATGTTTTTTAATGAAAAACTGCTGCTATCCTGTGTCACTATGAAGAGAAATGCGTTCTCTTATTAACCGTGCCGCATCGTCCCGCCCTCACTGACGGAGCAAAGAGCTTCCCCTTGCGACGCTATCGATAATCCTTCACAGGTTCCCGGCAGAAAAACAAGACGTCTTAACCCGAGTTAGCCATCCGCGTCGGCAGCTTGGCGGGGGGGCACGCGGCGACACGAGACAGCCCAAGATGACAGATGCGTGCCGGTGCGCACAGACCAGTCGTCAGCAAATAGATGGAAAGCAGCTGTGGCTGACTATGGAATACTCCGGCATGTTGAGTCATGTCTGCAAAGCTGAGGTTGGGGGGGACGGGGGGCAGTGAACGTACCTCAGCTGCATATATCAGTGCCGGAAGCCTATCTGCACATATGGCATCACTGAATGGGGAGGGGGGGTGGCTGAAGGAAATAGTATGTGCCCCCACAGGTTTGGTATTAGTACTTCTTGTCCGCCCATTTGTGCTCAGGCCCCAACCTTTGCGGTGTGTGTGTGTGTGTGTGTGTCTGTATGTCTGAAAGGACAGCACAATGGCCTGTGTGACAAAAAAACTTAACAATGTACCCAAGGGCATCACTTTGGGTTGAGGGTTGGAGGGTTGAGGTCCTCACCCATTTAAAGGGGTCGAGGGGGGTGTATTGGCAGGTTTTAATTATTGGGAGGTTACAACACCCTCACCCCCCTCATAATTTACATCCCTGAATGTACCTGCATGTGCAAACTAACAAATAAATCACCTTTTCATGTGAATGCAGCACAGCCGTAATGCCGATACTGTCCCTGCTTTGTGATGCAGATACAGGAAGCATTTGTGTGCGAGTGATTAAGGAAGCTCTGGCTAAAGCGATGCCTTGGTGGATACGGTGTGCTTCAAAGACGTGTGCTTCATGACATTTTGCCATGATTCCTACATGGAGAGATACGAGCTTCTAGCACAGAGAAAAAAAAATGCATGAAAGAGATAAAGGTAAGCAGAAAAGAAACAGATGTTTCAAATTCTTCTAGCAGCTACCCTGAAATGATATATTGTTTATTTATCTGATAGTGTTCAGGCCTGTCTAAAACAGTTTTTCAGAGTCGCTGATTAGATTCTTGCTGTAAAAATGAAAGTAATCCCCAGGAAGACGTATGAGTTACATTTTCGGTCTGTTTTCTTCATTTCTTTTGTCAGAGGGTCCTTTGCTCCGGGTAGTCGATGGTTTCCGTGACCAGACCAGAATGCGGGAATCTGGTCCAGGTGGCGGTTCTCGTGTGCTCTCGTTACGGCACGTGCCAGAGCCAGCGTTGGCTAACGGGTCCGACGCGCGGGATATCTGCCGGATTATTCCGGCGCGGAATGCTGCGCACCGCTGGTACCCCAAAAGGCAAGACCCTATCCTGAGGCCTGTCCTGCCTTCCGCTCAAGGCTTCAGGAGAACACGTGGGCCGTCATGGCTCACTGTACCCCAGGACATGCGTTACTGCTGTCAGACATCAAGCTACTTAAATGGAGAGATGTTATCAAAGCAAAGAATATAATAAAGCAAATAAGCAGTCAGTGATCTGTTTTTGTTTAAGTCCCAGATGGAATTTACTCTTTGGGGCTGAAATTCTTTGGTGGACACAGTGGCATATCAGCGCAAGATGGACACGACACTATTGCCAGACAAGGATCTGCATCTGGGGCTCTGTTTATTAAAATATTACAATATTATTAGGATATTTAGCCCAAATTAGCTTGCTGGAAAGATTAGGCCATGGTCTGACCAGGGCTAGATTGGCCATTTTCCCCTTGCACCCGTGGGATTGTGGGCAGGCAAAATTCATTGTAGGCGCCCCTGCGCTTGGCAAAATATGTTGTGGGGAACCCCGGAGTCCAGGGCCCATTTTTAATCCCAGTCCAAGCCCTGGTCGGACTGTTAACTTCAACAAGGCTTGAAGAAACGTGGATGAAGTCCTCAGATGCCCAGTCCTTCTTCTATGCTAGGAATTGAATGACTTTCAGTATTGTGATGCTGTTTCCAACTGTCACGATAAGCCTTGTATAATGATGTCAAAACCATTCCAAAATTAAATATTCTCATTGTAATGCTGAGTTATAAAACATTTACCTCAGCTGTAACAATATTATGCTAATATTGTGTTTATTTCGTGAAGTTCACATTACTGTACTGCGGACCCGTAATCGTTCTTATACTGTATAATTGTGTACCCAGTACCACCACAGGACACACACTCAGAGTCTTTCAGAGACACCAGCACCCTCACCTGCATGTCTGTGGACTGTAAAATCACAGCTGAGTGAACACAGGGAGCTTGTCAAGTGCTTGTGAATTCCGGAATGGAATGAGTCATTTATGCTTTTGCACGTGATTGAGGCTTTCGTGAAGACAGCCTTTAATGAAGCATAACACACTCCCAGAGCACTGATGGACGGTGTGAAAATGCCTGAAAATCTATCCCGCTGTCACCCATTCTGTTTGGAATGTCAAATGACCTGAGGCTATCGGTCTTAATGCCCAAAGGCACACCACTGTAATGGGACATGGAATGTCAAATGACCTGAGGCTATCGGTCTTAATGCCCAAAGGCACACCACTGTAATGGGACATGGAATGTCAAATGACCTGAGGCTATCGGTCTTAATGCCCAAAGGCACACCACTGTAATGGGACATGGAATGTCAAATGACCTGAGGCTATCGGTCTTAATGCCCAAAGGCACACCACTGTAATGGGACGGCGCAGACAGGCATGTTGGCCAGATACAGAGAAATTCGTAGAATATCGAACTAGAGCAGATGATGATCAGCTGATATTCAATTTGAGTTAGTATAAGTGTTTTGAAAATAGGTACATGGTGGCCTTATTACCTATGGGGATATTTGTAATTTCTGAATGTCAGTATTTTATATTTTAATATTAATAGAGCATGCTGAGCAATGGAGCATGCCGGGTCCGTGCCGCACTGGTCTGCCATGGCATCCTCCGCAGTCCAAAGCCAGGTGAACTTACAGTGTTTGAAGGTGTTTCTGGGCCCTGAGATGAAGCGGCATCCCCTTCAGTAAGCCTGTGCCATCTGACAATATTAGCTAATAACCGATTACAGTGTCATGCCCCCTCATGTACCTCGTGTGGAATCCCCGTGTTCCCAGCTGTTTCTAGTTCTTGTTAATTAGTCTTGTGTATTAAGTGCTTCAGGGTCAGTCTTACCCCTGTCATTGACGTCGGTCTTGTGTGTGTCCTGTGTTTTTTGGTTATTTTCCCCGAATAAACCCACAACCAAGCTAATTCCCTTTTTTAAATTATATATATATATACAGTATATAATTTTAAAAAAGGGAATTAGCTTGGTTGTGCTTTTCATTAACTTACAAAATAGTGTAACCTAACATGAATAAGAATTGCAATAAGATGGTGGATTGCGATCGTGCCTTAAAAAAATTGTGATATGATATTTTTGCCGTATCACTCACCGCTACCCTTCTGGGTCTCTGTCCACCTTGTTCTCTGTGTCTCCTGGGATAGGATCAAAGCACCTGCTGCTGTCACGACAGCGGACAAGGGACGACCCAAATGCAGGCTATGACTGAGAAAAACCCACGAAAAGGGGGGTTTATTGAAAGGACTAGACAGGATACAACATGCTGACAGGTAACAAGGGCAGAAGAGGGAACACAAGACTGGGAATCAGTAATATACCTGATTAACAAGGGATCAGTAATATACCTGACTAACAAGGGATCAGTAATATACCTGACTAACAAGGGATCAAACACAAGGCGGCTGTGAGTGATTAACAGGAGGGCAGGGACAAGAGACTAATGAGCCCCAGGCGTAGCAACTTTAGAGCCACACGTACCCGACGGGAAAGGAGGGGATCAGACAGGCGGGGCAGGCTGGACGTGACACCCGCAAGTCTGTACAGATCTGTGGATGGATGTTGGACGGTTGAGTGGGAGAATTGGCCAATTGGGGCTTCAGCTTTGCTCTGGATTACTGGCACTTCAAAAGCATATCTTTCTTTTCAAACTTCCCTGCAAATCACTCAGACTGCTGTCTTGAAATGTGCAGGGGTAAAAACCTACACATGTACTTCATTTAAAAGTTAATCTAAGTTCCATTTATGCTCAGCTGTGGATTCTTCCAACTTTGCTCAGGGTATCAAAAGAATCCTGTAGTTGAAAAAGTGTAGTGTGGTTTAAATGTAAATTTAGCGGGTTTATAACACAAATAATTACACATTTATGGTAGAATCCAGAAAATTCCTAAACTCCATGGAAATCCTGAAAAATTAAAGACAGCGTATGTGTGGTTATGTCTGAAACCGCTTCAGTGGTCCTTGTGATGATAATGACCCCACGGCCCAGGATGACCAGAGGTGCATTTGTACACCGTGTTTGTGTCGCTTTTCTTCCACCTGTTTCTTATTTCCCTGAATATTTATGAG
>JAODLD010000045.1:1497900-1529274 GCA_026781065.1 Mormyrops boulengeri | reverse complement strand
GTAGAGTTTGATGGCGTGTGGGACAAAGGAATTCCTAAGTCTGTCAGTTCTGGATTTGGGGAGTAGCATCCTGTCACCGAGCATACTCCTCAGGTTGTTAATGACAGTGTGCAGGGGGTGCCTGTCATTTTCCATGACGGCCAGCAGTTTGTTCAGTGTCCTTTCCTCTGCCACTGTGGCCAGAGATGGCGACATACACGCGAGACACACTGGATTAACAGACGCACATCAGCAGCTCCAATCAGCGTGCGGTGAGTTTACCCCGTGGGCTGCTGTTTCCGCGATTCCATGAGGCTTCTCCTTCAGAGGCTGTACAACAAAGGCTGTTCAATGTATTTCTTTCTTCCAGCAAACGGCTTCTCTCGCCCAACCTTTGCAATGCAATGGGCCCCAGGGGGCCTCGCTCCCTGGCTCATTCGCGTCACCCTGGCAGCCTGAAGCAGATCGCCCACTTTGACAGGAAGGGCGCTCTCCAGCTGGGGTATCGCCGGCCCCGGGGGCGAGCTTCGGGCGCCTGCTGCTCCCACAGACAAATGGCCTTTTCTGCAAGGTGTGGCGTTTCCAGACGTGGTCACCCCGAGGTGAGATGTGGTAGTGGAAAAAGACAATCCTCTCGCCAGTGGGTCGGAATGTTCTGCAACGTGGACCAAGGGAGAGGGGGAGTGTGGAAGGTGGGAGTGAGAGAAGCACTCGGATAATATCATGAGCAGATCCTGCACAAAAGCAGCATTTCACAGCAGTATCTCAACCTCCTTCTGCTGGGCACCTTGCTGCAGACCCACACTGACATCTAGTGGACTCCTAGGCTATAGTGGATGAGCTTCAACTTCATAAGCATTGTCCCTTTGGTACAGGTGGCCATAGCTGCTGCAGGGAAATGATACAACAAGAATGACATCATCTGCTGGTACATCATCAACGCATCACACAGACATTCATGTTCACGTTATGATGTCATTGTAAATCACGGGGCATTGCTGTGACTTCCTGGACATTAAATACTTGGACTGGGTGGAACACTTAAATTACACACATACCTGGCTTTAAAATCAGCTGATAATACATATCATCTACCACTGTAATAAAAATGTCACTGAAGAAACACTGACCATAGAAATCTGCTCTGAATAGCAAAATGTGGTCAATATAAGAACCGATCTTGGGTTATGAGCACCAGGCTCTAGCCAACTGAGCTTAACTGGGCACCAGGCCAGGTTTCCCAGGACAGGGACTCACAGTTTCCGGCGCACCCTTTTCACTTATAAATGTGGCATAATTGCACGCAGGCAGATCACTTACAGTGCTGGAGCAGCAGTGGAAGCAGGATTTGACCCTTAAGGGGGGCTCAGACCCCTCAAAATCCCAGGACGTTCCCTCACACAGGTCCCCCACAATTAAATTTGCCGAGAGTAGGGGTACCAAATGTATATGAAAATGAAGCGGTTTTAAACTTGAAACTTTTTTAAGGAGTGGAGACAAAAAATCGTGTGGTCGAATCCTCCCTAAATAGGGTCTAGGACCACCTATGAGTAGAAGTCAAATGAAGATCGGACTTGCAGCAAAATTCCCATAGAAGGCCTGTACAGTGAAAGTGTGTGTGAAATGAAGGGCAACAAATGGAGATGAATGGAGAAGGTAGTGATGGACAAACCGAGGCTTCATGAACCACTTACTGTATTTTTTGACCCCACTAGATGGTACTCTCTGTTCTAAAAAGGGCTCAAAGCATCCCCCAAAGCAACCCAAGAGCACCATCTAGTGGGGTCAAAAAATACAGCAAATGGTTCATGAAGTATCAGAGGTCAACTGAAGACAGCAGCTGAAGTCATTTTCGAGCCTGACACTCCAAGTCCTTCCTATCCAATAAAATTGGTTTAATGAAACATAGACATCCAGGGGCTCACAATCACTTCCTTGTGATATATATATTTTTTTAATATTGTGGCGTCTGCCGCACTTATGCAGCAAGAAGGCTCAGAGGCAAGATGCAGTATGACTAAGCTCTTTCTAATAGTAGTCCTTAAAATGATTTGGTACTGCACAAGCATAAATTAAATTTGCCCACACAGAGGCAGGCTGGAAAGCTCTGTCATGTGACCCAGTACTCAACAGGGAGACAGAGGAGACAAACAGGGGAACCACACACGGTGCATGATTTACAAGTAGCTAGGCGCGTGGAGATCGAACGTGGAATGAAACAGGACACAAGTACGAACACACATGACACACAGCACAAGGCACAAATTTACATACATGACGTAGGCAGGGGTTCTTTACACACGCTGCACAGCACGCCTAGGAGCGTGCAAATTACGACTGGGGCCAGGTCCCTGTCTGAAAGTGACATGGAGAAAGAAATACTCCCTACATATGTATGGTCTATACATATGTCATGTCTCAGATTTGTTTTGGAGATTTTTTTTTACATTTTTTTTCTTGCCTTAGGTCCTTGGTGCAGAGTGATGCTGAGAAGTTTGGTCTGGGCTATAAGAGTTTGGGTTTAGCACCAAGACTGGTCATGGTCATGGTCATGGTCATGGTCATGGTCATGGATGATGTGATGGCAGAGTTTTTGGGTCCTGGGGGGTGGGGGGGGAGTTTGATGTGTAATGGATTTTTGGAGTGCCCATGTTTGTAGTTTGGGAACGTGATCTTTATGTAGATGGCCAGGGCAGGGGTGAGATATGACATTCAAGAGCAAAAAGGTCTATATGGAACGAAAGGGATTTTCCACCATGTTAGTAAAAATGTGTTGCATGTTTTGAGATGGAAACGTGGGCAGGATCACGCATCCTGAAAACAATAAAGAGCTAAATCGTCATTCCAACTGTTGACATATTTTACTTTTTTACTCATCTGATTTAAATTTTCTCTCTTTTAATTAGTAGCACACATTCATTATATTTTTAAAAAATGATTATTTGGAGATCCCTTATTTTTTTCCACACCATTTTGATGGTGTTAGCAAAAATTCAAAAAATAAACCCAAAAACAGACTAAATCCCTTTAATAGTGATCTGTGTTGTTTACCATAGTCAGTCATGATATGTTAGCAAAATTACATTTGGAATTTAAATATTGGTACGACTTTACAATACGGCTCCCTCTTGCCACTTGTAAATGGTAGTAACTCGTTAATAAAAGGAAAACTGTGTTATAACTTGTTTAAAATTGTATACTCACAATTTGCAAAGTGTTACAACCTAATTAATAACCAGATTATAATCCATAAACTCTATAAATCATAAACTCTTTATATGTGTAGCCTTATTGGAAAGTGGCACCGAAATATTAAAATCACTCCGTCTAAGAACGTTATGGATCTTGACTCACACCATCAATCAAAAGGTAAATTTCAATGTGTGTGTGCAGCAGCTCCAGAACTATCTCTGTGCTCCTTGCCATGAGTGGACTGTGTTTGACATGCAGAAAGGCGTACAATTATTTTTCTATAGGAAAATGTTTGATCTGACAGGTCAGATTATATTTGACTGTTCTCTGCTGTCATTCGTACACGATTCACGGCACTTTATACCAGGACTGGCCCTCCCTCTGCTTTACTTCAAGAATCACCAGTGAAACTGTGATTTGCAGAGAATCTATTTCAAATGAAATATTTATAATGAAAACCCATGATTTTAAAATCCAACTTTAATTTCCTTATGACATCAAAACAGTGTTTTCTCTCTTTCAGAATGACAGCAGTTTTTCTGGCCTTATACGCGGACAACATGCATGCAGCTCTATTCCCAGGAGTTAATGCGGTATCGTCCACCACTGACTTCATGACTGTACACGGGCATCCCAGCAAGGCAATTTGGTATTTTGATTACGTCTCTGGCGGCCTGTCTAGTTAGGGCAGTAAGCTTCCTATCAGACACAAGCAGCAGAAATGCTATATATCATTTACTACAATTTGTAGAATGTGCAAGTTTTGGCACTATAAATGAGAGAATCTCTCTGTGGCACTTGTCCAAGCACCGTTTTTTATAACCGAATGGAAAAAGTTCAGTTTTTTTTCTTTTATAATGAGCTTACCTGAAGATAAATCTCTTGCGGGTCCTAACATGGAGAACCCTCCCATCTCCACAGGCATCAACACAGAGGTGTCTATGAAACACGCCTGCTGTCTGTCATCAGCGCTTGTCAGTCCTCACTGCTTGCCATGATTCTAGTCTTCTCGAATAAGTATCAGTGCATCAAAAGACTGGAGGGCTTTGACAGAAGACACAAGCTACCACTCATAGGTTACCTTCACCTTTTGCATTGCACTAGTGAGTTTCTTTCTGAAAAAGGCATTTTTGTCCACTTTAATACATGCACAAGAGGCCAACATTGTTAAGTGTTCCCAGTGTGCATTTAATCTACATGATATATAAGCCAAAGCATATATTAAAATGACATTACTAGCTGTCCAGCAGTTTTTAGCCGAGTATCTCCCAGCGACGCCGGCGGGATAGAGCCATCTCCACTAGGCTTCACAGGATCTGGCTTCAATTGCCTGCAGTTGGAGCTGGCCACACGTTCCTGGATGGTAATGCATGCACACCCATTCTGTGCTGTCTACCCATGTCAACTGCTCTGCAAGCTGCTTTGATGCCCTTGGTGCAGACCCATTTTCTAGGTATAATATCTAAACAGAACCTTTGTTCCTATTCCAGAAATCTGGACCATCTGAAGATTCTTCAAGTACAAGATCCTGGCAGGTCAAATCTTTTATGACTAAATAACATCATCTATTCTTTCATGTTTTCTAAAACAGGCTAACTCTAAGGCCAATTTTTCATTGTGTGCGCTCGACTCAGCCGATGTCAGTTAACCACACCAGCGAGCGTCAAAGTTAGTAAAGCATAGGGGCCAAGTTGGAGATGGAAGGCCTCTGATTTACGTTCCTTCTGGTCAGCTTGTGATCACTATTGGGGGGATAAATGCATGCTGCTACCCTCCGCGGTTTTTCCACCACTCTGGTGCTGGGCCTAGTGATTCCAGAGATTGTATTCTCCTACTACACCTGATCTTCTGATTCAGACAGATCAGCTTTGAAAACTTCTGGGGCTTTGTTTTCCAATTACTGTGATAACATACAGAATGAGTCAGTGAACTAGACAGGCAGCACAAAGGCTTCAGTGCTTATGATGTCCATCCAGATTTTCTATCCCAGAAAACCATCAAAGACTATTGGAAGAAGAGAATAATATCACCAGATCTTTTAGAGAGTTTCTCAAGTCACAGAGTCATAAAATATGAGTCACAACCGGGGAGCAGGGAGGCGACGACAAGCCGATGTTGGCACTCCTTCAGATCGCCGGGCAGCTAGTAGTAAAGCAGCCGGGCATACATGGAGGATGACACAAGCAGAAGAGCGAGCTGGACAGAAGGATGTCATGCGTAGTGGAGACATCGCATGTAGCAGAGTGTGCAGGATTTCTTGATAAATTTGGGGTCTCCAGGCAGCATACCCCAGAAGGGGTAGGGGGGGAATAAAAAATGCAATTAGTCAAAAATAGGGGAGACCATAGGCAGCGCTAACAGTTAGGTGAGTGCAGTATGTAAGTGCAATATCTGGTATATATGGCTATGGCAGCATAAGTAGGAGGGAGAGGCAGGTGGGAATACAGGCAAGGGGAGTCCCTGAAATGTCAGCACTCCAATTCCACAAGGGATTGTGAAGCTAGAGTGACAGCACTGACAGTTCAGTTTATCCAAAGCCAGTAGCACCGACCCCCACCCAGCTCTACACCTCACACTACAGGTCTAACTGGGGGTGAACAATTAGCTAAAGCTAGAACTAGAGTCCCTATAGGCTAGACTGAACAAGTGTGTCTTTAGTCTAGACTTGAATATTGAGAGTGAGCCTGAATCCCGCACATCTGGTGGAAGACCATTCCACAGCTGAGGAGCTCTATAGGAAGCTCTGCAGCCTGCCGTAGCTCTTTCTACTCTAGGTACTAACAGATATCCTGCGCCTTCAGAACGAAGCAGGCGCAGAGGGTTGTATGAAAAAGGCTCGTGGGAGTTTTACTAACACAAAAATTTGAAGAGCAGAAGGAACAATGATTGGTTCAGAGAGGTAACCAATCAAATTGTTGAGGAGGTGGGTCCAAGCGGTTAGAGGAGGCAGGACCAAGACATTTGATTGGTTGGTCCTACCTCCTGTAGTTGCTTTGACCCACCTCCTCTACAATTTGACTAGTTATCGGTCTGAACCAATCACTGTTCCTCCCATGAGCTTCAAAAAGGCCTCAAATCATGCCCCAAATCAAACCAAGAGCACAATTTAGTGGGGTCAAAAAATACAGCAAATGGTTCATGAAGTTTCATTTTAGCTGTCACTAATATAGGGTTCATGGCTGGACGTTGCGGTCAAAGTATTCTCATACATCACAATAGCATTATTATTATAAAACAATGTATTTCAACATGAATTTCTTTAATATGATGTTCAGGTGATACTGTTATTGTGCAAACACTGACCAAACCTTTGCTGAAATGTAAAAGGTATAAATGACGTTCCATTAACTTTACAGTAAGAATGTTTCCTGCCAGCATTGAAAGTACCTTCACAAAATGTTGGCTAAATTTCTTGGAACCTTCCCTGTTAGCTGGGTATTTGAAAAAGCAATGTAAATACCTATGGAGGAGCAGGGAGGATGTGTGGACAAAGGACGCTGTAGGGAGGCACAATTCAGCAGCAAGACATTTATTAACCCTCACTTCTGCCTAAATCTCTGTTCCCATCTATGCTTTAATCTTACATGAATCCCGACCAGAAAGAAGGCAATGAGAAGCTTTCAGTGAGCTGGCTATTTGCCTCTGGTGGAAGCTGGTCCACCCAGACACGATGTTCTCCCTCTGCAGCTGGCCGCCCAGATGACTGCCGTATTGGGTTCTTTAAACTCCATGCTTATCTTCACGTTCGGGCAGACAGAACAAGCTGACAACGCAGCTCCGGTGCCTGTCGCGTGTTGACATCCCGCACATCAAGCGAACACAACCCTCTGTTGGCTACATGCATGGCGTCTCTCTAGGGGTGTCGGTCCCTCTCCAGGCTCCACGCCCCCTACCTGCAGACTTGTAAACTGCACCCCCAGCCCTCTTATTTTCCTCCATTTACTTTGCTCTCATTTTAGCCTTCTCACTGACACAGACACACGCCAAAGTCATTAGATCACACTCTACACTGAACCATACACTCAGACAACGCTCCCATGTTTGCCACATGCAGAAAATTAAGTTAAATATTCAAAATTGTAAATTCTCCACACTAGAAAAAGACAATAAAGATTTACAGCTCTATTCTGCTAATTACATAAATCCTTAAAAAGTAAATGCAGGATTACATATTTGGCCTCACAGTCTGACTGATCTTGACTTTTTAAAAGATTGTTATATAATAATTTCATAAGAAGGGCCTTTGTGACAAAGTATTCTCATTAAGCAGGAAAGATCAGACTGGAATAAGTGATACCAGCAGTGTCCATGTGTTATAGATTGTTGTAAGATTTGCATCTGTTGGTACAGCAAAGAGACCCACCTCACACTGGGACAAAAGGATGGAATGGGGCATTTACCACAGCCCTGGGGGGGGGCGGCAGGCCGGGTCTGTATCCAAACCTTTGTTTAGGCACCAACAAATAAGGACCATCCATCCATCCATCCATCACCACCCACTTGTCTGGGATCCATAAGGACACTTAACAATCACAGGACAGACGATTATCACTAAGGGCTGGCTAAACTTTGGGAAAGGGGTAAAACGTCACACTTAACAATCACAGGACAGACGATTATCACTAAGGGCTGGCTAAACTTTGGGAAAGTGGTAAAACCTCACACTTAGCAATCACAGGACAGACGATTTCTACCCATAATGGAGCACAGCTACAAGTTCAAGGTTTCCAGACTGACAACCAGTTCCAGAGTCTGCAGTTTTAGTTGAAAGCTGCAGTAAGAATATCTCCATCGACTGAATGAGAAGAAGGGCAGTATTAGGTCATTATCTCGCTGCCCCCGCTGCGTGTGGGAACCCCACATGCAATTCCATGTTTCATGAGTCATCGCCAGGGATTCCTCTTCATCCTTGTGGCTTGATCGATGACTCCAAAGCGACCATCCTGAGGGGCCAAGCATGGGGGTGTGATGTGTGATAGACTGTAGGAGCATCCAGCACAGCATGCCCCCCACCTTGTGGTCTGTGCTGCCAGCAGTACGATCCAGCAGGCTCATCCACAAGACTGTACTGGACAAGTGTTGGAAGATGAATGGATGAGTAACAGAAGAATTATCCCCCCCGGCAATGAAGACTCCATCTGTCAGGTTCACATTGGCCTGTTCAATGAATTCACGATATCGAAATGCCAAAACTTACTGTGAAATGAAATACTGAAGATTGGCATAAAGAATTATGAAAAGTGGGCCTTTAAACTATACGGTACTATAGACACAATGTTAGGTAGGTAAACTTTTATTTATCCCTCGGGATGGTTCCTCCGGGAAATTCACAATGTTCTGTGTTTCTGTGTTCTGTGTTTCTTTAACAAAATATATACTAAATTGTTGCATATAAATAGTGTTTCTCTACTTAATGAATGTTCTTAGTTTTATGTAGTAGAAGCAAATGTGTTACCCAGCCAGGGAAAATTTGCTTGAGATAATCACTTATATTCGGATAGCCTCTTGGGTGCTGGAAGTGCCTTACGGATTACGTCTTTGAGAGTTGCGTGGTGAAGCTTTAAATCTGCTCTCTGTAAACATTTTCAAGGCACCGGTTGCCTGAATGTGGAAGGAGCACAGGGTTGCGTTTGATGTTTCTCACCCTTCTGGAAGAACGGGGGAAATGTTTTCCTAAATCTGCAATGCATGCAGCTGTGCTGGCATTAGAAAAGTTTTGTATGCATAGTCAAGAGGTTGGGTAGGGATCAGTAAGCCGTGGAAGACCAAGATAAAGTAAAAACCCTCTTTGTTCAAAAAAACAAAGAACATTTCTGAAGCACTCCCAGAAACACGTTGTTTGCATCTATGGTAATCAATATCCATTTGTCTGTTTAACACGACAATTAAGCGATATTTTTTCCTTTCCAAAACTGTATCCTTTTACAGTTACTCCAACATGCATACACAGACTCTCTCTCAGAGTCACTCAAACATGCACTCACCATCTCTGATTGATCAAAAACATATTTATCTATAAGTGAATTTAGTGACACTACTGCTTGGTCTTGATGGATCTTCTCCACTGTTTTAATTCCTCTCTTGGTTCAGACAGAGGCCGACGTAAATCAGGACAAATCGCTGTCTCTTCTTAGCCTAATCGGCCTTTGTGGTACAGGAAATATATGGCAGCTGTCTAAATTTGTACTAGTCAACAAATGTTGCGTTAAAGTACAAAGAAAGACGATTCTTGAGTTAATGAGGCAGTACATTTGGGCCATTGGATCCCGATTACTGGCCGAGGAATAGACACAGGGTCTGGAGGTTTGCGGGGAACAGCATGGCCTACTGTGTGTGACTGCAGAAGGCTTCATCTAGCCAGGCCTGAATTAATGAAGCGCTGATTCAATCCAAATGCCCTTTGTTCAAACTGACAGCCTGTGGGAAACATCATGTACTTTAACTTCCTGCCATTTTCTAGCCTGATATAGCACACGTGATGTAAATCACCAAACTGTCCAAAGGTAGATTGCAGTCACACTAAAACAATGCGACATTGAACACGCATCATGGCAGCTTGTGGCCGATGTGATTTCCCAGTCTCTGTCCATTTCTGCTTACACTGTACCTCTGGGTGGTCCTTGAGTTCAGGGATTTCATTTTGAATTTCATATTAGCATTTCGGAGTCCAAATATCTTGCGTGGGATGAAAACAAGAAGTTTCCAAAGTTTTTTTGTGGAGGAGAATTCCACGCCAGATGAGAACATCATTATTATTACGCAAAGCGCGACGCGGCCGTGTTTGGCTTCTCTATATTCCCCTCAGGCCGTACGGAAGATGACCTCATCATTCCAGTCACTCAGAGCTGATTTGTGATTTTATGAAGACCAGTGTTTTGTTTTCTGTGTCTTATGTTTTCCACAACAATTTTCTTTGATTAATATAAAACCAAACAACATTTGATACTCATTGGACTCTGATCTAACCCACAGACGGTTGTTGTTGGAGGAGATATGATCAGCAAAATGCTATTAATTAATCATTATGTGGTTTATTAAACCTTTCTGCTGACTGAAAATCCTGCATTTTATTTATTTATATTTTTGCTTTATTTGCATTGCCTTTCCTCAAACATTAATAAGATCAACATGTATGATGCTTCTGAGTGTCTGTATCTCCTCGCCATCCCCATGGAAACAGATCTGAACTGCATGACTCTGACACCGCGTGACTCTGACACTGCGTGACTCTGACACCGCGTGACTCTGACACCACGTGACTCTGACACTGCGTGACCCTGACACCGCGTGACTCAGCACACATTTCTAGACCAATGTGAAAGCCAAACTATCACATTTTCCAGAATGTTGTACAATTCTGTTATTGTAAATTGTTGCGCCAAAGACAACCATAACTAAATCTAATAGTTCTGCCATTATTACTAAAAGCCAAATTCCAAACTGCCTAAAAATGTAAATTTTTTTCTAAAAAACATGACCATAAATTCGTTTTTTACTCAAACTCAGCCTTGTAACTAAGCTTACTTTGCCAAAGAAGAACTCAAATATTTAAGGACACACTTACATGTTTGATTATATATTTTTTTATATATAGTGGATCATAACATAATGGTTGCATTTTAATAGCCCTGGGGCCTTAGCTATTGTAAAACCCTATGTTCTGCTAAATTCTCCTTGTTGTCCCACTCAGCCGCATTGCGAAATCTTAACCCAGCATTTGATCTCTTCATAGCCTTCTGCTGTGAAACTCTCCTGGCTCACATGGGTGAAAACTTACATTTTTGCTTGTTCTACACAAATCCTACGTTTGGTTTGCAGGTGTGTGTAATATTTCCAAGAAAACAGCAGTTATACACCTATAAGCTGAATCATGATGACCACCCCCCACATGAAGTGACTAATATTGGCTATCTAGCAAAAATGGTGCATGTCAAGGTCAGGGATATATTAAACTGTAAGCTTACATACGGTGCTCTCAGTCGACATGTTGAATGCAGAAGAAAATTGGCAGGGATAAAGATCTAAGCGATTTATTGCTCCAAAGTGGCAAGGCTTGTGGCATCTTCAAGATCAGCCATGGTGAGGACCTACTGAGAGTGGTCCAAGGGGAGAGGGTGTTGGGCAACCAGGACTCATCAATGCAGGGTGTGAATGAAGACTATCCGGTCTGGGGCAATCCAACAGAAGGGCTACTATGGCACAAATGGCAGATATTTTTGAAAGGGGCTATGAGTGTAATGTGTCAGGACGACAGGACATCCAACCTTGTTACATATGGGGCTATGTAGCCGCAGGGTACCCATGCTGAGCCCGTTTTTACTAGATAGTCAACATTATTCGCTTCACAACCAGAGATAGCAGTCAGCTTAACTGTTCATAATAAGGTCCGTTTACATCAACAGCAAATAGCACACTGCACTTTACAACACAAATGTACATAGTCTATTCTATTATATTGCACACTGTACAGATATTGCCTATAATTGTAATGTTATTTCGATATATTTATTTTATATATATTTTCATTACCTTTAGTCTTAACCTTTTAAATGTATCTTTAATTTGCAAAGCCTTATTGCACAGCCTCAGGACCGAATCTGGGCTCGTTTCACCACACATTGTACTTGTATAACTGTGTATGTGACAAATGAAGAAACTTGATCTTGAACCTTGAATCTGGAAACATGGGAGTGGTCACAATATTTTGGTTCATTGGTGTGTGTGTATATATATATCCATCCATCCATCCATCATCTCCTGCTTATCCAAGGTCGGGTCGCAGGGGCAGCAGTCTCAGCAGGGAAACCCAGACTTTCCTCTCCCCGGCTACTTCATCCAGCTCCTCCGGGGGGGTCCCAAGGCGTTCCCAGGACAGCCGAGAGACATAGTCTCAACAGCGTGTCCTGGGTCTTCCCCAGGGCCTCCTCCCAGTGGGATATGCCCGGAGCACCTCACCAGGGAGGCGTCCAGGAGGCATCCTGACCAGATGCCCGAGCCACCTCATCTGGCTCCTCTCAATGCGGAGGCACAGCAGCTCTACTCTGAGTCTCTCCCGAATGACCGAGCTCCTCACCCTATATCTAAGGGAGAACCCAGCCACCCTGCAGAGGAAACCGCTACCTTTCCATTCGACTCTATTAGCATCACGCTAACATGGATTGACCATTCCGCCCAGGTGAGAACGAAGCCAAGCGCTTCATAAAAACCAGTAAGTATTATTCCCACATGATTCATCTGCCATTTTTCATCAGTGAGAACCACATCGGCAGAGACCTTTTCTGTCTGTGATGAGGGATCGTGCGGTCTATGATGAGGGACCATGCACTTTACGATGAGGGACCTGCGCTCTACGATGAGGGACCATGCGCTCTGCAATGAGGGACCTGCGCTCTGCGATGAGGGACCATGCACTCTGCAATGAGGGACCTGCGCTCTGAGATGAGGAACTTGCGCTCTGCGATGAGGGACCTGCGGTCTGCAATGAGGGACCTGCGCTCTGAGATGCGGGACCGTGCACTATGCGATGAGGGACCTGCGCTCTGAGATGAGGGACCGTGCGCTATGCGATGAGGGACCTGTGCTCTGCAGTGAGGGACCTGCGCTCTGAGATGAGGGACCGTGCACTATGCGATGAGGGACCTGCGGTCTGCAATGAGGGACCTGCGCTCTGAGATGAGGGACCGTGTGCTATGCGATGAGGGACCTGTGCTCTGCAGTGAGGGACCATGCGCTCTGTGATGAGGGATCGTGCACTATGTGATGAGGGACCTGCGCTCTGCAGTGAGGGACCGTGTGCTCTGCGATGAGGGACCTGCGCTCTGCAATGAGGGACCATGCACTCTCCTGGGCACAATATCTGGAGGAAAACTGCAGGTTCAGATCTGGGTGCTTGTGTGTGCTACATACTGAACTTTAGCCCTATAAAGCTCCATTCTGTGCCCTTCAGATTGTTTCCTGATGTGGCCTATGGCTGATAGCCACTCATCTGTATTACATAAAGAGTAACAATTCAAAAAGCACTCCTCTTTTGGCAGAAAAGCATCACTTTCTCAAAAATCTGTTAACGATCACATGCTAACTGTATGAATGTGAACGTTCAAAGTTTCCTGATTTATTGAATGAGACCTTTTTGTGTGATACTCAAAGACTTGATTAAGTCTGCCATCTGGTGGTGGGTTTGTACTTTCTAATCCAGTACATGCAACTAATAGATTATGTAATTTATTATCCAGTAAGCTGGTTGTAGCTTTACTTGAGAATGGTTTAGTTAAAGCTTTTAGTGGCAGTGATTCTAAAGACACTCTCAGCCATTGTTCCATGTGCTCCACTAAAAACACATGTCCGCATCTGGCGAGTCCTTGTAAAGCAATGATTGGACCAATGAGGTCCAATTTACATCCTATGCCATATGTGACTTTCAGAAGGTCAATGATGAAAGCTTTAAGGAGGATGATTGCCAGAGGAAAGGAGAACATTCCATTTTTGTGGATTGAGTTTATGGCTGTCAGCATAAATAACGAATTGCTTTTCAAAGACTATCTCTGAGTCTTTGTCCAGGACATGACCCCCTTTTACAGGTAAGACAGAGTTCCTGTATCTATGTTAGCATGATCCCTGGTGTGATTATACCTGTATGCCTCAAGAAGTTATAAAGTGTACCCCCCAGGTGAGAAACGCATCATCAGAGGTGGCCATTTCAGGTCCAGAGAATAAAAATCCAGACCAAGATTTTGTTCCAACCAATTAGTTGAATACAAAGAATCACACTGAGAGTCATCAGCTGGCTGGCTGAAACAAAATCTTGGCCTGGACATTTTCCTCTCTGGACCTGACCTTCCTACTTCTCCACATCATCTTTGATTTTACTGTGTAGTTGGGTACAGAAGACTGGCCATTTCACAGTTATTCAAATATTGTCATACTTGTGTCTGACTTTGATAAATGCCCCATGTATGTTGTATAAAACACATTTTAGGTCTACCTATCAAAAAGGATGTACACATGATTGCCTTTGGTTCTTTGAGGAGAGTAACTGATAAGTTCAACAGGTCAGAAAAGTAAAACTCAGAAAGGTAAAATAGAAACCAGTCTAAAACGTTTACTAGCTTGGATTCTAACTGGATCTTGAAGAAAAACCCTTGGTTAGGCTTGGGTGAGCCTTACGGCGTGCGGCCGTGAGCATTTTCACACAGCTCTTACTCTGATTTGTAACTCAGATTATTTTCAGGTTCCTGTTTTTGTTTCTCTCTCTTTTTTTCACCATAAATAGATGCAACTGGAATCAATCACGTTTCAAAGCGGTCGTGCTGTTCCCCGACGGACGGTGCAGATGTAAGGCAGACACTGCAGAGGATAACGCTGCGAGCGACTGTCTGCACTGGACTCAGGAATGACTCTGAGCACGAGCAGCTGGGCTATTAGATGTTGTGCCAAGGCAATATTGACACCAACTGAGCAAAACTTTGAGGATTCCTATCAACTTTGAACACTTAATTCATTAATGCCCACAATAATTAGGCAGCTGGGCTCATTTTTGCCTGACCAAGGATGCAATGCATTACTAGTAACAAAGTTACCAACTGCCTCAGTAACAAGAAAGCCTGGCTTTCCTTAATCTCTCACAGGGAAGCTGGCCATCAGACAAAACAAGTGTTGTGATCCATATGGGTCAGAAGAAGCGGAAGGGGGCCGTGTACATTGTCTGGCTTATGTTTCAGCGTAAAATGGGGTCATATCTATCTGGTCACATAAGCAGACCTCAGAGTGACATCACCTGATTGGTAGAATTTAAATCACTCCCTCCTGTCTCCAATCAGATATGCATGTATGTTAGCTGACAGCTTGCAAGCATTAAGACGAGTCTTTGTAAATATCGTCTTCTTGTTGCTCTGATTGCGATCGAATTTGAAGAAGTGACATCAGCTTTCTTTCCAGGGACGCAGAAATTAAATGAGGTAGACTGTACCAGGTCATTGCTGTTTTATTGAGCTTCCCCTGAATATAAATCCCAGTAAAGCAAAAACAATTAAGCATCACATTTATTAATCTATGTTGCAAAAATGCTAATGTATTTGCACGCATGTTCTCTTTTTGGCATTTGTCTCAAGCGTCAAAAACAGAAGCAAAAATTGCTCTAATTTATCAAAGAAAGCTTCAGATGTTCATCAATTTTAAGTAGCTGTATTATCATGTTAGAGTTTTTAAATTCTCAGTTCAAGATTCAAAGATCCACTTAAAATATGTAATTAAAACCAAAAGTATTGAAGAAATAACAAATGCATGTGCACTAATTACTGGAGGGACGCGAAGATGTTTATAATCCCCTGCTGGAGCAGCTGTAAGCTTATCGGATCAGTATTTCATAAAGGAAATGATCACGATGTCAGCTCGCCTCTCTCAGGCAGACCCAGTAACACACATTATTCTGGTGTGATGTGAACCTGACTCTCTCAGAGGGTTCATGACCCCTTAAACTGTGGACTAATAGACAGTTACGACCTTCCAGGATGGATGTGGCCTTTCCTGCCCCCCCCCCATACCTTGTTCTCTCTCGCTGCCTGTAAAGCAGACTTGCTTACCCTCTGAAATTTACGGCCGTTCTTAAAAGTGCGGCTTCTTTTTGATGCTCCAGAGCTCAAGGTCCAGATGAACTCCAGTGAGAAATATAAGATGCAGTAAATTGCAGTGCTCTGATCGCAGGAATCATTCACTCAAGGTCATTTAAAGGGGAAATAAGCGCCATAGTATGTTTAATGCAGTAGCATACTGGCCTTCCAGCTACTGGCTGTGGTTGAACATGGCAAACTTTTCAAATTAGTTGTCACTGAAAATAAAATGCATCATTTTTATCATACAAAATAATTTTTAAAAATTCCAGAACATTCAAGGCTTCCTTTTGCGTATGTCACCCTCTACCAGAATTCATAGAACAGGAAATTATACCACAACTGAATGTTCCTTAGCAAAGTGTTACAGTGTTACAACAAGACTCCTTCTGGTGTTTCATTTAAGTCACTGTGCTTAACCATAAGACCATCTGTGGTCCAGGCAGGAAAAGGTATGAAAGGTATGAAATCTGGACACATGTGTGTCGGTCTGCTAACTGAAATATGCGCTATAAAAAAATGACAAATTTTCCACTTACTTATAAATGACAGGATCATTTTGCAGAGTTTTTTAACTGTAATATAATCGTCTGCATTTTAATGTTACAAATGTAGCACAGCCACTTCTAGTTCCAGGGCTGGCGATGCGAATCATCCCCAACCAGGATAAGCGCCTTGAAGAGTGACGGATGAAATATGAGGGTTTAAAAAAGGCTTATTTTACGCTACAAAACGGAAACCAAAGCACTAATGCATGGGGAGATTAGATTGATGGTAATGAACATTTGATCAGTACGATGGATTTTGATTGACTTACATTATGCAGAGTAATTGTGATGTATGTTGATATTATGTATGGCAGGATGTGTCTAACAAACTGCATTGGTCAGTATTAGAAGCTGAAGCAGGAATAGGACAAAGAGGGCCGCTGGGCAGCCAATCAGAGGTGGCCGGGAGGCGCTTGCTGCAGGTGCGGCGCTTGATGGGCGGGGCACAGCGGGGCGGCACACATGGCAGTCGCGACCGCAGAAGGAGCATGCGGGCATGCTGCGCAGCGCTGGGGCGTTGTAGGTCCTCATCGCTCTCCTGCCTGAAGCAAGGTAGGCCATTCAAATCCTCCTTAGCCCGGCACTCAGACTGTCCACAATGCCTGATAAATTTGTGCAAATTCTTTTTCGGGTCTTTTTTTAAAATCAAGATTTTGATGATGACTGAAGTTCAAAACATTTTATATCAGGTAGAGAAATGTTTTGGGAAGCTGTCACATTGAATTACAGTGCTTGATTATTAAATTTGTACGGTGCTTCTGATTGGTCTAAATTAGAATGACATCATTTAATGTTGCGTTTAACTGAAATGATGAACGTCAGCTTACGGGGTTCGTGGTAGTCATAGATGATGACCATGGCATCCTGTACGAGAGCCACTTTGAAGCTCCTCACTATGGGGATTCCAACGCATACTTGTGATGTGGTCACCTGTAGATGATTCATTTGAGAAGACATTAGTGAGAATAACTGAGAACCCAAGAAATGCTGATGGCCCTCTATTCCATATGAACACGGTGCAGTAACAACAGTGCAAAATAAATTTGACAGTCATTTCTGTCACATTCAATTGTGACACAGCATTAAATAACATTAAGTACTCATTTAGTGAGGCATAATTCCCATATTCGAGTCAATTCCATCTTACAGAATTCTTAAGGTGTCCTTTGACATCAATATGAGTGCAAGAGAAAGACATTCAATCATCTGCTTACCGAATCCAGGTACAGAATGACTTTTCCTGGAGGTGTTTCCACCCTTCTGATCAGATCATTGGTTGCAATTCCTTCGTCACTCAGGGTAAAACCACTGAGGAGGCCGACCTCCATCAGCACCACGCCTGTCTGAGGAATCTTCTGGCTTTCCAACACGCTGGAAATGTGAACAAGATGTAGCAGAATTTCTCTCTACTGCAGTGTGACAGTGCGGTACAGGCACAAGGCATCTGAAATATGGGCTAGATTTGTTTTTGATACGGCACTAGAAATTTATGCAGAACTCCAGTAAATGGTTCCTGGCAGCTGCCTACCTGGTACAGACAGAGAGGGTAAGATGGTCCACGTCACTGCTGTTCACAACAACGTCCAAATGGAAAGCAGACATCCACGTTCCATCTTTGTGTTTGCTGGACGCGTCTCCATTCTTTACATTGTACAACACTTTCAACTGTAATTTATACAAGAGAGTTACTGTTGGAATCTACTGTAATTGTTGTGTTTCCTCCTAAATCCTTTGGCCTATTTGCGATATTCTGTAGCACCTGTATCCTAATTCTCCTGATTCACAGAAATTTTCTCACACATAATGTAAGAACCTTTAAATAAAAATGGAATGGTTTTGAAGACATCTGATAAGCAAAATTACATAATTTGTTTGTGTAGCAGTTTTATATACATTTTGTATAGCTGTGAAATAATTTATAAATATTTTTTGCTAAAACTAGAATCAAGAACGTCTCTTAGTGGTCTGCATGTTTGCTTCTTCGCTGATCTGAACACATCATACTTTTGCTCTTAAGCACTAAACCAACTCCTCTTCCTAAATAAGCTACATTTATTTATATACAACTGACGGCAAAGGAATAAGAAAATAATAAGAAAATACAAACTGAACACAGATAAATAGACGAAGCTCCCATCAGTTGGAGTTGGATTAATCAATCAATGATATGTGCAAAGCTCATACTTTGGCTCGGTTTTAACCCCCATAGAATGCCAGCTTTGCTAATTAGCAGGGGAGGGGAAATGTTTTGCTTGGGAAGAGCCTGTAACTGGGAAAATCAGTGCCGACCAGCCAGTTGAAATATTGGATTTGCTGCTTAAAAGCGGGAAGCACTTGTGACCAAAAGTATGCAGATTTATTTGTCCGGAGGAAAATTTCTGGTGCGTCTCAGGCCCGGTGTCCTCGAGCAGAATCGCAACATAAATATCCACTTTTACAAAATCCATCTATTCATCTATCTTCCATAACGGCTTATCCAACATGGAGTAGAAGAGGTTTAAAAAAAGTGATGTGAAGTAATAAATAATGTGGGTCTCATTTCAAACTGGGATTGGAGACACAGACTGTGTCTTTTGGTAAGTTATCTTCTAAAGTAATGGAAGACCTACCTGAAGCAAGGCGAATCCTCGTCCCTCCATCGAAACTCCCAGACGCATGCTTTTGCTTGTTTCAATCTACAAACACAAAATGCCGTCATACTCTAATTGATTATACTAACAGTAAAGAGGTAGCTTAGCCACTCAACAAACTCAGGCATTATTATTTTGTCACGTTTGTTACTGTTTTTCTGACGGAAAAGAAAGCGAGTAGTGTGACCTCTTTGCTCTGGTGCAGTAAGTAATTGGTGGAGTCGACGTGGAAGGTGGTCGCGGTACGTGAGGCAGTGCTTTTGACTTGGATTGTGGTGTTGATGGAATCCGCCCCGCTCAAAGGTGCGTAGTATGACAGGGCGTGCAGGGCCATTATCGTATCCTGAATGGGACGACAACAAAAACGATGCAGACACATTCGCAGGAGAAGCATGCTGCCCAAAATGAATGACGGGACAGGCCTAGCAAAAGCAATGTGGACATCTGAAGCTCTTTAGAGATTAACTCAAGAAAGATGACATTTTATATTGGATATTGTTTTTCTTTGTCTTTTGTGTGTAGCTTCCCAGAAGTCCCAACATGCGCTGGCATGGAGAGGTGTTTTATTTGAAGATCAAGCCCCCGAACACCTATGTTCTGGACATGCAAGCATGTGCACAATGTCGCTTGGCGTCAGCAGACAGGCCAGCAGACGGAGTATTGCTAACAGGTGGACATGGCTGCGGTAGGTTCGTGCAGCACATGGCCTATTGGCCACGCCGCATCGCATGGATGTGATTAGATCTGCCGGGCCCTGCTGCAGGACATGAGTCACATGACCCCCCCTGACTGAATGGCCTTTGATCTAAGCCCCGCCTCCCTACCGGCACCATTCAATCATGAACCCCCTGTCCCCCCCTCATAATAATTTATAATATAATTTATGTTGTAATGTGCCTCGTTCCCAATAATGGCCTTCATTTGATTGGTTTAGCCCTTTAGACTATAGTCCTGATTTTTCTAGCATTAGACCTCAGAGGTGTAAACAGTAAGTATAACGGAGCTAAGTGAAGGACAGACAGATAGGGGCCGCAGCGGACCTCACCTGTGCTGAGCCATACCCTCCCAGATGGTTCCTCTGTTGGCAGAGCCACTTCAAAAGCAGGATTCCTTCCATGACCTTCGCCCTCATGAAAAGGGTGAGCAGCACGTAGGACGCGATTTCTATGTCAATGGAGTGTGGCTGCCAGGAGTCCGGCAGCGGTGCTTTTGAGGAGCTCCAAGACATCACTCCATCTGGAGGACAGAGGATCGAACAAGTGGGCTGCAGCAGGTGTGGTAGCAGCTCTCAAGCAGAGCTCACATGGATAATTGAGGGGAAGCAAAGAGGGCCAGGGCGGCGAGTGTGCCCCGTCGCTTATGTGCAGGCTTGTGTACCAAAGAGGGCCAGGGCGGCGAGTGTGCCCCGTAGCTTATGTGCAGGCATGTGTACCAAAGAGGGCCAGGGAGGCGAGTGTGCCCCGTCGCTTATGTGCAGGCAAGTGTACCAAAGAGGGCCAGGGCGGCGAGTGTGCCCCGTCACTCATGTGCAGGCATGTGTACCAAAGAGGGCCAGGGCGGCGAGTGTGCCCCGTCGCTTATGTGCAGGCATGTGTACCAAAGAGGGCCAGGGCGGCGAGTGTGCCCCGTCGCTTATGTGCAGGCAAGTGTACCAAAGAGGGCCAGGGCGGCGAGTCTGCCCCATCGCTTATGTGCAGGCATGTGTACCAAAGAGGGCCAGGGCGGTGAGTGTGCCCCATCGCTTATGTGCAGGCATGTGTACCAAAGAGGGCCAGGGCAGCGAGTGTGCCCCATCGCTTATGTGCAGGCAAGTGTACCAAAGAGGGCCAGGGCGGCGAGTGTGCCCCGTCGCTTATGTGCAGGCATGTGTACCAAGGAGGGCCAGGGCGGCGAGTTTGCCCCGTCGCTTATGTGCAGGCATGTGTACCAAAGAGGGCCAGGGCGGCGAGTGTGCACCGTCGCTTATGTGCAGGCTTGTGTTGGTGTATTCCAAGTTTGTTTCAGTTGCAAGCCAGCATGATCCAATAAATGAAAAGCCTTCCTGAAACATGTTTCCTCTACACCAGGGCTCTTCAAATCTGGCCCTCGATTCCAAATCGAGGCCTTGTTTTCAGTTCTCCCAGGTAGATAGTTTAATAATTACTTCTGATTAGCCACAGAGGCTTCACTCCTGGCTCAGAGGTAAAGGAAGGCTGGAAAATCAGCAGTGCTCACCCCTTGAGGACCGTGATTTGAACAGCCCGGCTGTATACACAATAAACTCAAATTACTAAGCGGCTACTGTTGCCTAGGCTTGGTTGTTACCATGTACATCTGCTCTGCTCATCAGCTCGATCAGCGCCGTTTCAGCCTTGGGACTCTTGGCCAAAGACAGGGCGTAGGCCACCAGGCTCAGGCTGTAGTTGCTGGAGATCCCAAGTCCCAGTTTGGTCTCTAGAAACATCCGAGCGCCGGACACCTGACTTGAATAGATGTTCTGAAAGCAAGATTTGCCTTTGGGATCAAACTTGTAAGGTCATGAAGAATCAGTGAGCTAGAAGATCAAAACGCCTTTTAAACTGGACAGAGTGGTCAGAAAAGAATCAGAATATTTCAGAAATATTTTAAAAAATAAAAGGTTTTCCTAACTGAAAATTGCCTAATAGTGCATTAATAGGTGATCATGTATGTAAAATAGTATATATTAACAGCTTAGTGTTATATTGTTCTGCAAAGATCTTTCCCCTTCAGTTTTTCTGTATATGAAATACTCGAGAATGTTAAATCGACATGAACAAAAGGTCACCAGGACAAACATGAACATACAGGGAGTCCCCAGGTTACGAACGAGATCCGTTCCTTCAGTCTGACTTTAAGTGGAATTTGTAGGTAAGTCAGAATAATAACAATAGAGTACATAATAACAATAATAATTATACATTAATAATAAACGTAACTACATATGGTACTGTACTGTACCGAGAGCCAACAAACCGCTGAAACCACTCACAAGCGTCACAAAGTAGTGTATGCGTTTGTTATTACAAGCCACTTTATTTAACCTGAATTTTTAGTATAACAGGCTTTATGGCAGTCATCGTTCATAAGCACGAGTCGCCCGTAAGTCAGATGTTCGTAACCCAGGGACTGCCGGCATTCATGAGAATAAACCTCCCCCTCGCTAGGCCGCGCTCACACCATGTACTCCTCCTCGCTAGGCCGCGCTCACACCATGTACTCCCCCTCGCTGGGCCACGCTCACACCATGTACTCCTCCTCGCTAGGCCGCGCTCACACCATGTACTCCTCCTCGCTAGGCCGCGCTCACACCATGTACTCCTCCTCGCTAGGTCGCGCTCACACCATGTACTCCCCCTCGCTAGGCCGCGCTCACACCATGTACGCTGGCTCCTCCAGCAGTGCCATCAGTACGTAGGCTGTCAGGGAGGTGGGGCCATCCAGCCCCACCCGCAGCTCGGTGTGAGTCACTCTCCCCGGCTCACCGAAGCTTCCGTCGGCCTCCTGCTGCCGGACCAGCCAGGCTGCCGTGCCGGACAGCACGTTCTGATCGATGGGGATGAAGGGACGAGCCTGCAGGAAGGCCCTCAGCACAAAGGCAGACAACCTTCAGGAAAGAACCGGGGGGGTGGCGTCAGTCACCGGCAGCGGCGCCGCGTGCCTCCCAGGGACCGTCCGTGAGAAAACCACGCATACGCACCAAGTACTGCCCGCAGAGTCGCTGTCTCCGAAAGCACTGAAGGAGCCGTCCCGCCTCTGATAGGTCAGCTGCTGCTGATACCCTGAAAGCACAGCGGCCGTAGGTCGTAAAGAGAAAAAAGGGTAAAACAATCCATCCATCCATTTTCTGTACCCTCTTGCTCTGTGCAGGGTCACAGGGGTCACAATTGTAAAGTGATATTCTTTCAAATTCTTTCACTAAATGATATTAATTTCAAGAAGCTCAAAAGAGAAGTAAAAAATGATTTTAATGGTTTTGTTTCACTTTGAATGGTGCCCCGTTTCCTACTCAGCCAGAAGCTCGGATGGCCGACTCACCTTGCGCCATGAACATCAGCGCTCTGCGGCGAATGTCCTCCTTCACTCGGTCGGCTTTGGTCAGGTACTGCAGCACGTAGATGCTGGGAGCAAAGCCGATCATGTTCTGCTCCCCACAGCCAGAGGGCATCTGGAGAAGTGAATCTAGCCCCGCTATGGACGGGCCCAGAATGTCACCTGTCAAGCGAAAGATCTTCTAAGGTGTCCACAGAGCATTAGGCCTCACCGTCGGAGGAGAGTGGTCTTAGCGAGACTGAACGCACATGGCTTTCATAAAAGCTGATGTTTACCACAGAAAGGATCAACTTTATGGCATCAAAGTAGGTCGCCGAGTGGATTGGCGTGACTAACACAGCGTAATGTTTTATTGCCCCTTTCCCAGACAGATGACCAAGGAATAACACAGCTGTTTGGAGTCTGTTTACCATAAAACAATAATTTGAAACATCGCCAAAGCTGCCATTCTCTCATTTCCTCCTGGAAAAACTATTCGACGTCTTTGAAGGCAGCTTATCATTTCACAGATTTTTTTTTTGTTCTTTTCTGGTGAACCGCCGTCTCGTGAAAATCAAAAATGCAAGCGATAACTCAGCCGAAATGAAGCATGATGCGGCGTGACGTTGCTTGTGAGCCCCCGGGGGTGACATACCAGCCACAGTCACGTGGGCCCTCTCACTGCCCGGCACCACATCTGCGGGGAAGGTGAACCCTATCTCCTCAGACAGCCTGTTTTGCGACAGCGGCATCTCAAGGAACAGCGACTTAGTGAACAACTTCTCCGTTCCTTCAGGCTACAAGAAGAGAAATCACAGTAAAAAGTTTTGAAGAGAACACCAAAAACAAACGATGATGCCTGCATTTTGAGGAAAATTACATACAACATAACCGACAATCAAAATACTAGCAACAGATAAGATACCCACACTGTACCTTGACCAGAACCTTCCTAACAATGGCATCAGAGACAATGTAGGACTCTGCTTTCACAGATACTGTGATCTCTCCAAGAACCTTTGGTCTTATTGGGAAGAGAACCGAAGCGCTCTCCCGACTCGCTACAGACACTGTCCTTATGTCGGCCATCGATGTTCCGTTTTTGTCTTGGAATATAAACTCAAATGACTTGTTCTCTGCTACTGTCACCAAGACCTGGGAAGGGAAATGCATGTACTTATTTTAATTTGGATTGTTCTGGAGGCACCCACAGTAGGATATTAAAAATCCAATACAGAACAACAATCTGAATGAAGTGTGTGTAGAACATACAGTACAGGAGGCTGCTATGATATTCCCCCAGATTCACGCAGCGTTTACTAGAGCCCTGTTCCTGCTCCCATAACACTGGGGGTAGGGAATAGATAATTAAGAATTTCTGTGATCTGTAGTGTACTTTGTATAACGAATAAACAGAAATTAAAATCAGACGAGAATATATTTAACCTGTCATTCACCTGAAGTTGCTGTTCCATGTAATTAAACATGTTGACCTCTAGAATTAACTGTTCTCCTCGGATGATGTAAGCTGGGAGACTGAGGAACAGGAAGAAGTTCTGGAAAACTGTGAGCTGTCAGAAAGGTCTCCAGTTAGCATTCTGATTGGCTGAGATCAGTGGACAAAACCTCAGTAAGTGTTTCATTGTGGGAGAGTCAAAGTGCTACAGACAACTGCAGGGGAATCGTTCAGTTAAGTATCTGCATAGCTCCGGTTCGGGGGCTGTTTTTCATTCAAAATATTTTTTTTTTCAACAGTGAAACGTTCATTGCAGGTTTTTCAGGTGTAATACCAAAGTAAACATTCACTTCATTTTCACATGACTCTTGATGTCTTAACTCTTGATTGTCTAACCTGTCTATTCTATTCTATTCTATAACTTGTGCAGTTTAATTTATGAATGTCCAGAATGGAAAGAATCCCAATGTGTAAAAGTACCTTTGCAGGAGCGTCGATGATCCCCAAGCCCAGGTTATCAGACACGACGAAGGCAGTGGCGATCCAGGTCGTGATGCTGTCTGGGACTGTGACTGAGAAACTCGCTGTTGTAGATACACTGTGTGAGACACACACACACACACACACACACACACACGGCCCGCTATAACCCATGGTGTTGCCAAAGAGCACCCTATCCTATGCTCGCAGGCTTTTAAACATAAACACTGCAATGCATTGCCAGCAGGGGGGGCTAGAGTGCTGCTGCACAAAAACAAAAGCTATTATAATTACCACAGGAACCTAAGAGAGGTTTATTATTTTATTAAGCAGCATGGCTTTGTGCCTGGGGTGCCCTGCTCAGTCCCAGCAGGCTGCTCCCCTGATTCCTCCCAGCTCCTACCTCATGTTGGCATTCAGCCAGAGCCAGGTATCTGGGAAGTGCCTTCGAACCCGGGGCACTGAGGCGGTTATACTGTCCTCCTGAAGGCTTTTCCCTCTGACTGCTGAACGCAAAACATTCAGTGACATCTTTGCAAACCAAAATGTTCACTCCTCCGAGTCGTCAGAGCATGACTTTGTAACTTATAAGGCATTTAATCTGGTTTTCATACAAATGCCAGATGGAGTTTAATAGTATCATTTCATACAAGTATAACATCATCCTGGCTCTAGGGAGTATAGTCATGCTGCAGTCTTTTTGTAACTCACGTGATTTGGCTTTAACGTGGTCCTTCGCTCTGGACAAGCGGCCATCTGTTAAAACCACCAGGTTACACACCTGGGAATGTGGGGAAAAGTGTGTATTACACTGTTGACATTAAAATGGACTCACATCACCGCTGTGCTACGTTTGGCGATACTGTTACCATGGAAACACAGTTGGCGTCGCCCGTCATCGTTCCGCCAGATGGACTGTCGATATCATCCCCGCTGCTTGCAGCCGATTCCAGCTTCTCCAGAACCTGAAAAGGGTAAAACTCTCATCAGACCAGCAGCTTCTGTCACAAATCCCAAAGCAAGCAGAGAGTAGCAAATAGGACAAAAGTTCTGGTGATAGTTGAAACTATTACAAAGGACCCCATTGTGCTTTGATTGGCTGATAAGAAAGGGCTTGAATTTCACAATACCCATTCTTCTTAAAAAAAAAACAAAAAGGGGCGAGTCTGCCTATTCTACTATCACCATCAAGTACATCTTGAAAATTAAGATTACTTTTGTTTGCAATGTAATCCCACCCTTTACGTTAACACGGCTCAGATAAAAACTAAATATTTATGCCTCTCTTACGGAGTCCGTAGAGAGATCAAGGGTCTCCCTCACCTCATACTTGCTGATGTCATTGTCAGATTTGGGCCAATCGCTTGCCTTGTCAACCACCAGAATACCGACTAGAGACCCAGGTTCAGATACACGCACGCTGAGCTCCACCTTCTCCGCTGCTTTGGTCCTTGTTAGACTCCAGCCCAGAGACACCTACACAGAGTCATATATTAATGGAAACCGCCATTACATGCGGTTACTGGAATGTACTAAGCAAAATAAACATTAGACTTCATAACCTGTATGCCTTTATACATGAGCACTTAAAACATGTAAGACTGAGGAATACGACCAGGTAATAGAGGAGGGATCAGCAACACAAACTTTACTACCATTAACCAGCACGTGTTTTTATTAAACGAATGCTTGAGATCTTATTAATGGGCCGCACGGAAATCATTTGTTCAAATCACTGGCCCCTGGGCATTGGCAGGAAGGAACACGACAAACTGGGCAACTGCGCGAACAAGCGGAGCTCAGCCATGTGAAGGGATTCGCTACACAGGCAAGTATAAGGAGTCACATAAGTCAATTACATTGTTTCTCAGGGCCTGGGCAACAGGAATCATCAGAGTGTCGCTAAGCACCTCCCCCGTGGGGCAAACGACATACGCAGTGACATAGGCGACGGGAGCCCAGGAGGCCGCGGGAAGCAGAGAAAACGCAGCTGCGGTCTTCCTCCCGCCCTCCAGCAGCCGGTCCTTGGACATGACCTGCAAAGACAAGCCACTGCACTGGGCTGCACCTCTGGAAATTTTAGAGATCCAGATTCGTCTTACTGAAAAATCATATTAATGTTCAAAACTCCAGGTGCCTGGAGAGATTAATTAAACCCAATCAGAGAAATATCGGAAGTAATCCCAGTTCCATAACTTATTTTAAATGTTCCAGACTCTAAGCTACACTCCATGTGTACACATTCATACTGTTACTGGATCTACATCAGATGAACAAACATACTCATACAAACATCCAGCAAACGGCCTCTTCCGCCTACTCATCTTTATTAAATAGCAGAGCCCCTTTAAATGTCCGACAGTCTAGTTAATCAGCTGCAAATGTGTGTAACTCTGACTCAATAATGGAATGGACATTCTTCTCGTCTCCTTACCGTGACTCAGATGCAGGTATGAGTATCCCAGACGGACCATGAGACGTAGTGCGTAATAATCATGTCAAAGCTTTACAGTCTGTTTTCTCGCTAATGTTCATTAATTCCAAGGAAAATTATTATAATGTGATTATTGGAAATCTTGACCTAGCTGTAATGTAAATAATAAGTATAATATAGTACCTACCAAATAGTGAACCTCTGTTAACAGAAAGTTGCTTTGTACAACCAAATTAATGGGAATTCCAACCTAAAGAAAACATGTATAAATGATGAGAAACATTAATGAAAGTTGAAGAAAGACTGTGACATCAAATAACATAATGAAAACACACCATAAGATGAGAGTATTGGAGGATATGCAGTGACACTGCAATGGAGTCAAAATGCAAAAGTAACACTGCAAGTTGACTACAAATATTTTGTAAAATTGTACTCAGAAAAACTAGGATGCAAGCATTGAGTAGCACACATCCGTACACTCGCTTGGAATTTCAGGTAAAGTCAGCAAGTTATCAGAGAATCAGAATCAGGCCAAGCAACTACGAAAAGTTCCAGCAAAACCAGTAAATTCTTATTTCTGCTGAATCTTCCAGAATGCTGCCGCATCTACCCTGTTTTTCCTGCCATTGATCCAGCATATGGATGCATTTTCACACCTTAAAGTCAAGTTTAATGAGTGCCACCCTTCAATTAACGACAACGCAAACATTAAGCACTATCTGATACACACAGCAGCGCATCCAAGACCTTTCTGCTCATTCAGGCCTGCTTTACCTCAAGATGAGGATTAGTCCTGCTTAACTGCAGGTAGAAGTTGCTGGTGGAGGAAGAACTTCTGAACACTTGCAAAATTTTATGGTTACCTTGGAAATCAGCCTGCAAATGACAAACAGCAGCCTGTAGTCTCTGATCAGTCAAGGTATGTTACAGCGCATTATGTAATAATGCCGGATTATGTAATAACATGACAAAATGTAACAAATTTTCATCACATAATGTGATGTTATTACATAAACGCATTATGTAATAACACTGCGTTTTGTAACTCAAGAAAAGGTTACAAATGTGTAGACTGCATAATAATTTTATATTGCAACATTACCATATTATTATTATCATCATCGTTATAACTATCATCATTCAACTTTTTACATTCTGTCGAGTTTTTACTTAATGTGGCATTATTACATAATGCATTGTTACTAGGTACAGTTTTAGCTGCGCCTCTCTACCTTTGACATACTTTCATATCGCATTTAATAGTATAGTGAATGGCATAGTGAAATCTGAGCAATAAAACCCACCTGAATTGTAAGAGAGGTAACGTCTTCTAACAGCTGAAAGTGAATGGGTATGACCCCGTCCTCTGGGACAGGGAAGCTCATGGAGAAAGGAGAGCCCTCGGCATTCTGAAATGACAAGTCTCCAACCTCCTGTGTCACATGCTCGTCCTGGAGGAAGGAGCTGTTGAACCCAAATGACCCCTCGTGCCCCCAGCTGCCAGGACCAGGACCCCTGTGCTGTGTCACAGTCACTGTCACGTTCTTCATCCGCTCTATTGGTTCCCCATTATATGACGAGATCTTCAGCTACGGCCATAAAATAACAACATACCATTTGACCTTAGCTGATGCAGAACCGAGCGGCCGCCTAGGGCACCAGCCTCCGAGGGGGCGCCGAATTGCCAGCCAATCTCACTTTGCCTCAGACGGGGGTCACCAGTGGTGATGCTCACTTAGGGAGCCACATTGGGAAGACTGGTACTGAGCTGATGTTCAGTAATACCACCAAACTGGCAGTTATTACAGGAGGGAAACACTTATCGTGAAACATGACCCTTTCCACTATTAAATACAGTTTGTTACCAAACTAATGTGTTAGTACTTCTTTGAATTTGTTTTTGGGAATTAATGTAATGTAACAATCTACAAACAAGAGTAGTTCATGCTGGCTGCACCGAATACAGCAGAGTGTCTCTCAACCGAAAGGCCATTACTTACATAAGTGGAGAAGTTTAAAGATGGTTTAAGTGTTCTGGGATGTCCATAAAACAAAAGATGATACCTGCTTTGGACAACAGTCACCTCTGATGTAGCATTGCTTCTTAATCCTTACAAAACCAAAACAAATCTATGAGGAAAAACAAGGACTCAAACACCAAAAAATAGAGTGGTACAAATCGATTTAATATTATGTGTACTTTCTTCTTTGATTTATTAAAACACTTATTCAGTGTTATCTTACTTTTACCAATCAGTACCACTGAAAACAACAGCAGCATGATATTTCCAGAATAACAGGTCTAGGTTTATGAGGAAGAAAGATAATATGTTCTAACCTGTCAAGGTCTCTGTGACAATGACTGTGACATAAACTTTTGCCTCATTTTTAAATGGAAATGGACCCATCGATCTTTGACCACTGGTATAACTATGAAAAAAGTCCTTCTTATTGAATACAAACCAGGCAGAGCCATTGATCTGCAAAAATAAATGTTACAGTGAAATTAAATAGGGTTATTTTCAGTCACTGTGTTGTTCTTTCCTGAAAATGTTTTTGTTCTTTATGTATATGTACTCTATGCTACGTTTTATTCCCAGTAATGTATTTCTATATCTTTGAATCTCCAACATTTTACCAGCATTAACAAATCCCTTAACGTTTGAAACCAGGCAGGATTGGGGTTGTTATCTCTGTGTTCCTCTGTAGGAACCAGGGGGGCAGGGCACATGTAATCCCCCCCCCCCCCCAATATTTAATTGGCCTTCATTCATCCCCCAATACCCAATAAACAGACCTTTTTATTTAAATACCTCCCCCCCAACGTAGTTGTGCGTAACGTTCCGTACGAATAGGATTTCAGGAGTAGACTCACCTCTTTAGATTGGCTAGCAGTCATGGCCATTCCATGGTGGGACAAACTGGCCGTTACGGTCAGCGTGCCCTGGACCGGCTTCCCGTAGCTGTGTCTAGGGGAGAAGATCCCTGACACTGTATCACACCAGACTTGGTCTCATCTCTAGCACATGTTAGTACAAATGAGATCGCCGTGCACATAATGTGGATATTTGCGTGTATGTCCCCGTCAGCGGACACGCGCGACTTACTGCGCAGTGACATTTCCAGTTAGATTGGCTCCGTAGTAGGTGACAGCGGGAGCCTGCACCACCACATCAAAGGCCGGAAGCACTGCATTATTATTATTATTATTATTATTATTATTATTATTATTATTAGTTTACAGTACAGCCATTTACAATCTATGCCCAAGAGTCCATGTCTTCTATGATGTAATTAAATATTTTAATGGTGTAGTTCTCACCATAATAGTCCACTGTAAACGTCTTTTCAGTCGGAATGTCCTGCAGGAGGATAAAGATACATTGCGCTTCTCTCTCTCTCTGTCTATCTATTTTATATACATATATAAACATCCTATATCAGTTTTTGTGACTTTCATAAAACATAACAGTACTTATATTTCGCATCGTCTTGTTGTCAAAATGCTCCACTTTCATTTCAATCAAACTGCCAGAAGCTGAACTTGGTCCACAGGATGCTTTTCCGCTGTTAAATTTCATTAAAGTCTCAACAGAAGCGACTACATGCAGCGACGGCCCAAACTCACATTAACCAAAGCCTCAACAGTCCACATGCCAAGGGGGGGTGTATTAGTCAGCTGAAACTCTCTGGACACGACCCCCAGAAAGCTGTCCAGTGAGAGCCATTGCTGAATCATGTTTCTCTTGGGATCCTACTTCACAGCAATAAAAAGGAGGAGGTCAGACGATCTTCCATTACATTTGTGTTCAGTATTGTGTCCCAGTTCATCCACTTCACACTCATCCCCCCTCCCCTCTGCTCCCAGTAACCCCTCACACCCACCTTAATGACAATATTACTACATCATTCCATGCTCTTCACCTTTACACTCATCCCCCCTCCCCCTTTACTTCCAGTAACCCCTCACACCCACCTTAATGACAATATTACTACATCATTCCATGCTCTTCACCTT
>JAODLD010000045.1:1476263-1486967 GCA_026781065.1 Mormyrops boulengeri | reverse complement strand
GCTTCCTCCTCCTGTATTTGTCCTCATTTGGCCCATGTGCCTGTACTGTGATCCCTAATCTGAACTTCCAGGTTTCATTTCCGGTAAGGTAGGGTGACCATATTTTGCTTTGGAAAAAAGACGACACCGGGAGCAGGACGCAAAGAGAGGCGTCAAACAACGCAAATATGCCCAGAGATGCACTTCAGTAGATCATGAGACTTCTGTGGAAATCCCCATGTCCACTGAACACTTTTTTTTCATAAGGTCCTTCATGACCTTGACTGAAGCTTCTGCTGGACCCTAAGACCTGTGGCCATGTGGGCTTGATGTTGTGTGTTGAAAACCCAATTAATCACCAAAGGATTCAAATATGCAAATGATGGGGCGATGGTGGCGCAGGAGGTAGTGTGGCTGTTTGACACTGAACCCCGAATTGCTCCCAGTCAGCAGGTTGGTGCCACATTCCTGGTGTGTGAATGGGTGAATGTGAGGCAAAAATTGTGAAGTGTGTCGGGGGGGAAGCGCTATATAAATGCAATCCATTTACCATTAAATGATTCAAACTCATCACTTGGTTTCTGCATGGATAGATAACATGGAATCCTCTTCCTGAGTCAATGCCCCCTCAGTCGATGGCGGCCGCCTCTGTCTCCCTAACGGGGTAACCGGTGCTGCAATGGGTCTTGGCAGGATATCACCCTCCACATCTACCCATCGTCTACTACAGCCTTGAGATGCATTTTGGGTCATTATCTTGCTGCACAGTCATCCGTAATCCTGGTGGAATGACGTGCTTCTGAAGTTTGCTATGCTGGTTAAAATGGCCAAATGTTTCGTAAATACCAGCATCTGTCAGAAAGACCGTGAGACTGTCTCCACCCTGCTTACTGGTGGGAACACATACAAGTTCGTCCTCTCTGGGTCTTACAAATACCACATGCAGAGCTCACCCTCGCCATCAGGATGTGGTTTGTTAGCTCAAAGACAAACTGGTAAGACAACAAATTAAACGCTTCTCTTTGAATATATTCGATTAGTGGTTGAACACAGATCATTAATCATTTGCATGTATTATATTAGTAACAATACAAACAGATAAACCTAGTCTGATCTAATGTTCTTGTAATCTGCATATTTAATAAAATACCCCCAGTGCAGAGCAGCAGCCCCACAGCGATAAACTCTGACTTACCCACAGCGGGACCCCCAGTGCAGAGCAGCAGCCCAACAGCGATAAACTCTCACTTACCCACAGCGGGATCCCCAGTGCAGAGCAGCAGCCCCACAGTGATAAACTCTCACTTACCCAGAGCAGGACCCCCAGTGCAGAGCAGCAGCCCCACAGCGATAAACTCCATCCACTGCATTTTAACTGCAGGCATCTGGCTCTCAGTGAGCCGGTTTGTGTTTGTCTCACGGTCTGAGAGGATGTTGGTTTATACACTAAAGAGGAAGTTCCCTCCCTTAATGAGGTCATTTTTGATGGACATTATTTGCACTGTTGGCTAAAATGTAAGATAAAATATGAATATATCAATGCAGTGCCGCCGCTACGTACAAACGCATCACACACTGTGTGTAGGGCACCGAGTGCCGGGGGGGCACAATATCAGCCTAATAATCATAATAACCATAGTGATGATTAAACCATTATACAATATATACATAATGGCTTAAAATAATAAAGTGAATTATGAAGAAATTAATGTTAATGTTTCTGTTCGCTGTGCTACAGTGTGTCAGGCATTAACGCGTCTGCAGACAGCAGTTTGTCTCCCTTTGCTTGGCGTTTTTCTCACCATCTCTCACCATTGTTTGCTGATTTTATTTGAAAAACCAGAATCTAAAGTAGCTTGAGGTTAGTGCTGAACAGCAGATACACACGCAAGCGTTGCAAGACGAGTGACAAGCTGTGAACTAATGAGAACTTCAGATAAAAGAGATAAAGACAGAAGAGTGACCATAATTAATATATGTTAATATATTAATATATCAGCTAACATGTTAGTGCAGCAGGACGTGGCGACTTGAAAATGAAAAAAAGATTAAGAAAAAAGCAGAACAACGCCGGCACTTTCTGTGGCAGCTCAAACGAGTGCAGCTGCCCCCACCCATCCTCAGGACGTCCTGCAGGGGGCGACAGAGCATCCTGACAAGTTATATTACTGTCTGCTGCAGCTCCATCAATGATTAGACCCTGCAGCAGGTTATAGGAACAGCAGAGTGTATCATCGGGACTCTCACTGCCATCCAGGACATCTACGAGAAAAGCTGCATCTGTAGAGCCGTCAACATGCTGAAAGACTCTTCCCACCCTTCTGACAGTCTGTGTGACCCCCCACCACAGAGGAGGCTCTACAGCCTGCAGGCCAGACCCACCCGGATGAGAGACACCTGTCTGCCCCTCACATGATGCCCCTAACTTCCCAACAACAGCTGGTACTGTGTATATGACCACTGGAGCATATCTGTATCTGTGCGTATCTATATCTGTGCGTATCTCTATCAGTGCGTATCTGTAACTGTGCGTATCTCTATGAGTGTATATCTGTATCTGTGCGTATCTGTATTTGTGTGTATCTGTATCTGTGCGTATCTATATCTGTGCGTATCTCTATCAGTGCGTATCTGTATCTGTGCGTATCTGTAACTGTGCGTATCTCTATGAGTGTATATTTCTATCAGTGCGTATCTGTATCTGTGCGTATCTGTATTTGTGTGTATCTGTATCTGTGCATATCATCACTCTTCATTAGTGTTATGAAACCTTTAAAAGAAATTTGAGAAGACAATGAATAGAAGATATATAGTTTAACATGAGTACGGGTTTAGACTGACCTTGTCTGAGATGTGAAAGTCAGCAGCCTTTCAAAGGTAACGTAAGCGACCGATTGGGCTCAGACACGCTGCTGCTGGAGTTTGAGATACTTGTGATGTGTTCTGTGATGCAGCACGACGGTACAACATGCCGTGTTCATCAGTATTTACCCTTAAAACCAGTATTAATATACAGTCGGCACAGCCATCAAACATCTGCATGTCTACTGAGTCTCGATATGCTTTCAGGACTTTGTCACAATCATGGGGTTCTGCACAGGCACAGATGAACCTCTTCAGCATCTCCAGTTGGCACAGACACTGTTGGAAGCTGCACTGCTCTCTGATGAGCTGGAGGTGGTTAAATGTCAGGCCCACACTAAAGGAACTGATCCTGTGAGCAAAGGGAATGAATGGGTGGATTTCTGGGCCAAAGAGGCGGCACGACGCCCTGAGGTCCCGGCTGTCAGTGTGCTGGTGGCCCAGATGAATAAAACCATTGATGTTCCTGATGTGCTTTTGATCAAAACAGGTGCCACGGAGAAGGAGAAGGCAGGATGGAGCAGTGTGTGATCCCTCAGGGACATGGTGACATGCGGGAACAGCCTGTCTCCCTAGGACCGCCTACTCAGGGAAGGTGAAGGCAGGATGGAGCAGTGTGTGATCCCTCAGGGACATGGTGACATGCGGGAACAGACTGTCTCCCTACGACCGCCTACCCAGGGAAGGCAAAGGCAGGATGGAGCAGTGTGTGATCCCCAGAGATATGGTGACATGCGGGAACAGACTGTCTCCCTAGGGCCGCCTACCCAGGGAAGGTGAAGGCAGGATGGAGCAGTGTGTGATCCTCAGAGATATGGTGACATGCAGGAACAGACTGTCTCCCTAGGGCCGCCTACCCAGGGAAGGAGAAGGCAGGATGGAGCAGTGTGTGATCCTCAGGGATATGGTGACATGCGGGAACAGACTGTCTCCCTAGGGCCGCCTACCCAGGGAAGGCAAAGGCAGCACATGGTCAAGGTCACGGATTGAAGGACAGAATGGTGGCAGTGATGTCACGGCTGTGGAGCACCCCAGGGTGTGCAGCTCCCGTGTCAGAGTTCTGTCGGAGATACATGGTGCTTGAAGTACAGCATAGGTAGAGGTATCCAAACTGGTCAGGCCCCAAGCCCTGTTCCTGAGGGCCCATTTGAACATCGCAGATGGGCTTCATCCTGCTGACCCCACATGAGGATTATAGGTGCTGCTTGGTGATAGTGGACCTGGTTTCCAGAAGGTTAGAGGCTTTTCCATGTCAGGGCAAGGATGCAAAGTCAATGGCTAAGGGACAAGGGAGAAGGGTAAGGAATGCTTTTATTTTTATCTTTTATTTTATTTATGTCTGTCTGAAATTTGTAACTTCTGCACCTCCTTCTTCCACCCTAAGGTGTCGGCGTTTTATTTATGTCTATCTGAAATGTTTGACTTCCGCACCTCCATCTCCCACTCTAAGCCATAATCAGCCATAATCCTTCCAGCTCTTTTCAAAGACCTGGCCTCGTACAGGTCCTGTTAAGATGGAAGGTTGCAGCCGATCGTCTTCCCGGCAGAGTGAATGATGCGCTGTAGTCTGCTCTTGTCCTTGACAGTGGCAGCAGGGTACCAGACGGTGATGGAGGTGGTGAGGATGGACTCAATGATGGCAGTGTAGAAGTGCACCATCGAATCATGACGGCAGACAGCATTGCTACAGACTCAGGTTCCATGTCTGAGTGTCTTCATGAGCATTAGGCAGTGGAAGGAGAGAAAGACCGTCAGCTGTACTGTTTTCAGATCAGGTCAGCAAGTAACTGCATAACTGAAGCAAAGCAATCAGGCTGCCCAGTGTGTAATATGTGTACCCACACGATCTGATCCTTTAGGAGTTAGAAGGGGGGTTAATACCTGGTGATCAGCAAGAAGGGGGAATATTCTTCCTCATAGGTAAGTTCTCCATTTCTCACTAACATCTTCTGAAAAGCAGATGAAGCTGAGGCCAACACTTATGGAACTCGAGAAAATGAAGGCTCTCAAGTCATGACTGTCTTCAAACAACGGTAACTGAAAGTATGCACTTTCCAGGTCAGTTGTGGAGAAGACTGCAGCCCTTGACGGCTATGATAATGGATAAAGGAGTTTTTCCATTTCTGGTTGAGTGCACACTGGCGTGATTGTCTGCCGCTGCTCTCTGGTCACATGGTTTCTATTTGTTTATATATTCATTTTTAATTTCCTTCAGTTTTTATAAACCTAAAAGAATTTTGGACAGTTTTAAACTACACAGAGGAACCTGACACACTGCTTGAATACTGAATTTCCTGGATTACTGTTTTTCCAGATGCCCAGTCTTCCTCCCCAGTAGCTTGTCATCAGTCTAACACGAGCCCTTGCTGCTTCACACCATATGAAGTCGAACAGCTTCTCATGAGTAAGCTTCCACTTTATCACCGAGTCGTTGTTTCCAGTGTTTTCGTTTTGGCGGAGTAGTTCCAACAGCTTTCTCCTTACCGAACACTGGTATTCGGATGGTTTTCGGACATGCCGGCAAATGTGTTATTTTTAAACTTGGTTGTGTGAACAAATGTACAACCATCCTAGACTTGGTGGTCCCACTTAAATCTAGGAAATGTAAAGCCCAGTGTCAACCACAGCTAAATAACACTACCTGTACTCTTCAGCAGGAGGGCAGGAAAGCAGAGCGCAAATGGAAAAAAGCTTGAGAAGCTGTTTTAATAGCTTGGTTTACACTACAAGTCCTTCCCACTCAACTACAACACTGCCTCTCACTTGAATGCAACTTCCGAAACCTGTAAAAGGGTCTCATTTACAATATTAAGTATATAAGGTCTCGGATTTTACCTCCTACAAAAGATTCATATGATGTAAGTGTATCATCTGTGTCTTTAAAGCAGTTTGAACTTGTGTCATTGTCATTCCCATCTCTGTTAGATATCATCTCACATCTGAACAACGCTGCCTGTCTGTCAGATTCTTGCCTACTTTTCTTTTGAAGGATGTGTTGGCATCACTTGGTCCTAGTTGCTTAGCTGTTATAAATAGTTGTCTGATCAATGGCACGGTCCCTTCTCACTGTAAACATGCTGTGGTCCAGCCCCTGCTTAAAAAGTCCAACTTAGATCAACAGTCCTTAACAATAATAATTGATACTTTATTAATCCCTGTGAGGAAACTGTCTTTATGCCTCCCTCAGTGTGCTCTTTTTTGTAGTATAAGTTGTCCGTAAAGGGCAGCCACCCGTAGCGGCGCCCAGGGAGCTCAAGTACCTGCAGACGGGCTGAGGCTGGGTTTGAACCGGTAACCTTGGGATTACAAGCACACAAGCTTAGCCCACTGAGCCACACACTACCCCCTAATAATAACTATTGTCCTATAAATGAACTCCCATTTCTCTCAAAGATTCTGGAAAAGTGTTTTTTTCTCTACTCACTTCATATCTCAACAGACACATGTCAATGAAAAATACCAATCTGGTTTTTGACCACACCACAGCACTGAGTCTGCTCTCCTCAAGGTCTTCGCAAGATTTCTGACAGAGGACTCAAAAGAATAATCAGAAGGGTTGTCCAAGAGCCAAGGGCCACTGGCGGAGAGCTTCAGAAAGACCTGGCATTAGCAGGTATATTCGTTCCAAAGGAAACAATAAGTAATGCAGTCAAGCCCCATGGCCTCTGTGTCCGCTCACCGCGCAAGACTCCACTGCTGAAGAAAAAGCATATTGAAGCTCATTTAAAGTTTGCCGCAGAACATTTGGAAGCCAATGAAATACTGGAAGAATATAGTCTGGTCAAATGACACCAAAACTGAACTCTTTGGATGTCATAGCACACACCATGTTTGGAGAAGAAATGGCACTACACATCACCCCAGCTGCACATCACCCCAGCTGCACATCACCCCCGCTGCACATCACCCCAGAAACACCACACCAACAGTGAGGTTTGGGGGTGGGAACATCATGGTGTTTTTCAGCATATGGGACTGGCAGACTTCATATAATTGAAGGAAGGATGAATGGACAAATTTGATAAGAATCTGCTGCCATCTACCAGGGTGCTGAAGATGAAATGAGGGTGGACATTTCAGGAAGACAATGATCCCAAACACAGCCAAGGAAACTTTCAGTCGGTTTCAGAGGAAGAAAACAAAGCTGTTAGACTGGCCAGGTCAGTCACCCGACTTGAATCCAATTGAAAATCTATTGTAAGGATTCACCAAAGAAATAACTATTATAAATTGATTTCAGCAAAACAGAAGATTCTGAGCCCCCAGTCAATTCCACTGGCACTGCAGCTGTTGGTGCATCAATGCTAACAATGAAATGGATTTTGTTAGTTCCTGTGTGCTCTTGTACATAAAGCATTTAGGCAACTTTATCTCCTGTACAGACTGTATTTGTGAGGAACGACACACTCTAGCAAAATGTCCAGTTTTCTGACAAAACTTGCATATAGCAGAAGCTGCAGTGCAGTTTTAACCATTAGCAAGATGCTAATCAGACCCACAGTGATAACAGGCTGACATGGACGCAGAACGGGGAAGAGGCTTTGCAGACGGCGGCATGGGCTGTGGTTCTGTGTGCGGTTTGCGATGGCGGCGTCCTCCCGCAGGAGTAGGCCTGACATTCACAGCCCATACATGTAAGGAGAACTCACCAGAGATACATCTCACCTGATACCCAGCAGCTTCAGTCTGCGGCCCAAGTGTAACAGCCTGACTAAGGCTCACATCAGTCTCTATAAGCAGGAGTAGGCCTGACATTCACAGCCCATACATGTAAGGAGAACTCACCAGAGATACATCTCACCTGATACCCAGCAGCTTCAGTCTGAGGCCCAAGTGTAACAGCCTGACTAAGGGCCACATACTGTAAGTCTCTATAAGCAGGCGTTACGTGCCGTAAGTATTTTGGGAAGGTGTACAGGACACTTCAGTCTTCTGCCCCAAGTTCCACTTGCCTGCTGCAGCGTCAGCCCACCTCCCGATTCCCAGTCCCACCTCCCGATTTCCAGCCACGCCTCCCGATTCCCAGCCCCGCCTCTTGCGCCCTCTGACCTGGCCCTGAGTTCCGATTGATGAAGATAAAAGCCTGCTGATCTGCATTTGCCCCAGCTCTCGCTCAAGCTCTGTCTTTTGCTCTGCTGTGTTGGACTGTGTGTTTACCGTATATGTGTGTTAGGTGCGTATGGAGTGACTGCCTCTTTATTTATGCGAACGTGGTGATTACTGTTGTTTTGGTTAGGGAGTTAGATTTATTCAGTCATTTCGTTTTCTCTTGTTTTCGTTACGACTAGAGTTAGTTTGGGACGTGGTCATTAGCTGTTTTGGTTGTTGTTTTGACCTGGGTCACTCCCGAAGTTTGTTGCACCTCATGTTTGTAAACGTGTCTGTGAATAAATATAAAAAACTACAAAACAAGATCCCTTTGTTTCCCGTGTTCCCTTTTCCCGTTCCCTGGTTGTCTCATCTTCCCCCCCTCCCTTTCCCTTACCTTTCTGTCGATCCTCAAACCTAGACTGGGGATCGTAACACAGGTGTTCGCCAATCCGGCTGCCAGCCACATTTTCCATAAACTGACATTCCATATAAATTAGTTAGAATCACAAGTGGCTGCTGTGTCTCTAAGGGCAGCGATATGCTGTAAGACTCAGAAAGAGCTTGAACACATTTTCTAAAAGCATGTCGCACTGCATGTCACACTGCATGTCACACTGCATGTCACACGGCCAGCACGTTTCTCTTAGGAGTGACATGTTCACACAGCACCGTAATGGCGTCCTCCATCGACTCATCCTGGCCCAGAAAAGTGTAACAGAGTCTCTGACTCGAGGCAGTGGAGAAGCAGCGCACATTTGCGAGTGTCCTGCTAGGCGTCCTTTGATGTGACAACAACAAGCAGATGATTTCTAAGTTTCTAAGTTTAATCCAGGTATCAAACTGCATAGTCAGCTCCCCTGGGCCCAGCAGAAAGTGAGCATTAAAAGGAGTGACCACCATCAGGTAGTAGTTGGTTCCTCACTCCCAGTTTAAGTTGTGGCTTGAAGGAATCAGGGAAACATTAGGGGTGGGCTGTTCAATACACCGTGTCGAGTCACGTGTCGAGTTTTCAAAGCAGTAGTGCTTTGAGGCAGTGCCTCGGTGCCTTGCGTCACATAACATTGTCACGTGATCACTGGGAAAGACGCTTCCAGACTTCACTGAAACATCATATGTCAAACAAGGCAAGCCGGATGGTACAGCTCATTGTAATGTAATGGGCATAAGTCAACAATAAATATCTGTGTATACATGCACTGCCTATGTGTGTCACACTTTTATATTTTGTTGGACTGCCTTTAGCTTTGATGATGGTGCACATTCACCATGGCAATGTGTCCACAAGCTTATGAAAAATCTCAACATTTATTTTCATCCAGATTTGCATTCATTTCTCGCTGAGATCTTGTACTGAAGACAAGTCCATAAAATCCAACTCCATAAAGTCGTCTTCAGCACATGCCAAAGACTGTCAATGGGGTTAAGGTTAAGACTCTGGTGGCCAAATCATGTGTGAAAATGACTCCTCAGGCTCCTGAGCCGCTCTTTCACAGTTCGAGCCCCATGGACCTTGGCCTTCTCGTCCTGGAAAACGCCCATGCCTTTAGGGAAGGAAACATCCATTGATGATGGACCGAGGTGTAACCCGGCCATTCAGTAGATTCAGGTACTCAGCTGACTTCACTTTATCGCTGTGTAACGTTGCTGAGCTGTAATAATAATCCAGTCACTGGGTTTTAAGTATTTGGCTTAAATCATTTTTTTTTTGGCCACGCGGTGCATATTCTAATTATAGGTTAATGGGCTTGCATTACCAGTAGAAGCAAGTCAGAATGACCTTCATACACAGAAAGCCATGCATACAAGTATAATTTAAAACAGTTATAACTGTTGCCGGCTGCTTTGTTTAACGGAGCTTATATAACGCGTGTCCATGACACATTCACTTAGAAAACACCAGGAGTGGGTGCAGGATGTTTTATTGACCAGTAGATGTCGACATAGAGTAAGGCGTCGAATGGTTTGAAGCGCCAAACCCTTTTAGCTGCCAAAGCAACACAGTCAAAAGCCTCATTCAGCACATCCCTAGAAAATATAGTTAAGTTTAATCATATTTTAATGACACTCTGAACGATGAGTAATACACTTCTCCATACTCTGCTCACTCCTCACTGTCTTTCATCCCTCTGCCATCTGCTTCCCCCTACTGGCATGTATGTGTATAGCACTGAATACAGCAATAAGTAAGATTTATAATCCTGAATGATGCATGCCTTGAATGGCTGTATAAATCTGACTTTTACTGATCATATGAACATTTCAGTTTTTGTACATACATATATTCCTCCACAAGAATATACAAACATTTATATACATGAGCTGCCTGGTTTGACTCCTTTTCTAACACCAGCTGGACTGCAGTCTTTCTATGCCAGAAAGGGCCTGTTGTGTGTGGCCAGCAGGTGGCGCCAGCCCTGGGGTGTATCTAGCAGGGGGGGGTCTGGGGGAGTGGTGTGGATGTGCAGGAGCTGCGGAGGTCAGCTGACGAAGCCCCTCCCTGGGGTCTCTGTCCTCATGCCCTCATGAATATAAAGAGTCACAGTCACAGAGTACTCAACTGATTGGTTGAAACAAAATCCTGGTTTGGATTTTTACTTTCTGGACCTGAAATGTCCGCCTCTGCCTCTAGGCCAGTGTTCTTCAAATCTGGACCTTGATTCCAAATCCAGGCCTTGTTTTCAGTTCTCCCAGGTGTTTAGTTAAATAATTACTGATTCTGATTGGCCACAGGCTTCACACCTGGCTCACAGGTAAAGGAAGGCTGGAAAATCA
>JAODLD010000045.1:1443653-1465305 GCA_026781065.1 Mormyrops boulengeri | reverse complement strand
TAAAACCCTTTTCCGTGAGCCGCAAGTGGATCGTCCACTCCTTTTGCCTGCACCATGCCACGTCTGCGCACCAAGTCCACCCCGGTCCATGACAATCCGAGCTCCAGTATAATGACAATAAAGGCTTTCTATTCTATCTATTCATAGCGGCTCAAAATAATAACCTGCATTATGAGGCCCCCAATCTTCTTGTGGTTTGTTTGATTGCCTCTGACGATAATTTCGAAAATGGCCCCGAAAGGGCAGAGAAAAGAAAAAAGATGTATCTGTGGGTTGACACCTGCCCATCGCATGCAGGTATGTTTAAAAACGTTAAATCTTAAAATATTGGGAAGTCTGCTTGGTAACAAATCACTTAAGGCCATGTTTTTTGTAACACATAACAAATAATAATGCATTCTTATACCATTATTTTACATGCCTATAAATATTTTTAAAAAGGCATAACGTTATAGCCATGTTTATTATGCATTATGACTGCCTTATGAAGCTCTCCTCTGAAATGCACTATAGATTTTATAGACTTTATAATGAGTTATTATGGTGGGTATAAGCATTAAAGATGCTTTGTACTGTATTATAAAGGTATCTATAATGCTTCATAAGGCAGTCATAATGCATAATAATCATGGGAATAACGTTGCTTTTTTATAAATATTTCTAGCCATGTTTATAATGCTTTATGAATGCATTATTTGTTATGAATGTGTTTATAAATTACCAAAAAGTTTATAAGTTACTAAAATGGTCTTAAGTATGCTGTTACTGTACCATTTGCTAAAAGCATGTAGCCTATGCCTCCATAACATTAATTGTAGGAACCATCTTGAATGATTTAGCCAGTGTTAATGTTAGCATGACCTCATAACTGTAGCTCTTAGCAGACCCAGGGATCGCGGCCGCAGTAACGAGGCGAGTCAGCTTAGCTGAAACAGGGAAGCTCTTTTACTGCGAACCCTTAAAAGGACTGAACACAACCTTCAAGTCCCGACCCACTCACACTACGCACTCACACTACGCACTCAAACTGCCCACTGTGCTCGTCGGCCTAACTACTCACACCAAGTCAAGTCAGTCATTTATATAGCACATTTAGAAACAACAGGAGCTCACCCAAAGTGCTATCCAGTTATTTAAATGTATGATGGTGGGCATACAGACACCGCTATTTACAGCACATAATATAAAACACTATATATGATTGTACTGTACAACACAATGCAGCAGACTAAACAGTAATTACACACAGCTATTTATATCCTAGGGAGTTAATGTCTCGGGAAGCACACAAAGTCCTACAAGCGCCTCAGGCAGCAGTGAGCCCCCAGCAGCCGCTGGGCCCCAAGTCCCCCAACCATCAAGGGTCGCCAGTCCCAGCAGCCACCCCAACCCCCACCTCAACTCCATGACAAGTCCCAGGGATCTAGTGGCCTCTCCGATGACAGTGGGAGCTGTTCACTGGCCAGTGCTGAGCAGCTGGAGATTGCTGGCAAAGCCGGGCTGCTAGCAGGCAGTGCGTGTGCCAGACCTTCTCATTACGCGGCTTGGTGGGGATCCCCTGCTGACCACTGGGCTGTTTGCACTGGGCCATCGGCCAAACTGAGCAAAATCCCGCTCACCGGTGGGGCTTCTGTGTGCAGCAGTAGCAGAGTCGCACCAAAGTGTGCATGACCACAGAAGCTTGTGCTTTATCTGTGTACATAGTTGTTGCTGAATGCAGCTGCACATTTGGTGATACATACATACATACATCATACATACATACATACATGCATACATACATACATACATACATACATACATGCATGCATACATACATACATACATACAGGCACACAGGGGCAACACAAATCAGTCATGCTTAGGGCACCAAAATAGCCAGCAGTGGCTTTTTACCCCTTGAATGCTGGTAGCTGGTGGCACAGGGTTGCGGATTCAAATCCCACCTCCACTCTGTGTGTGTGGAGTTTGCATCCTCCCTCTGCTGTGTGAGTCTCCTCCTATAAACCAAAGCTACACAGTCAGTCTGGTGTTTTCGGTGTCTCTAAACTGCCTGTAGTGTTTGGCTGTGTGTAAATGTCCTCTGATAGGCTGGTAACCCCGAGACTGTGTGTAAATGTCCTCTGATAGGCTGGTAACCCTGAGGCTGTGTGTAAATGTCCTCTGATAGGCTGGTAACCCTGAGGCTGTGTGTAAATGTCCTCTGATAGGCTGGTAACCCTGAGACCTGTGCATCCTGGGACAGGCTAATGGCTCCAGGCTGACAGCCTTTAGCTAAGTCATAGCAGCTCTGAGCTTTCTGTCTGAATCGGCTGTTTTATGCATGAGCCAGTGAGCCGTTTCTCTGTCAGCCCAGTTAGTGCTGCTCAGAATCACAGGTAATGTTTCTGTCCGCGGTGCTGCAGTGAGTCAGGCAGTAACGCGTCTGCAGACAGCAGCGGCTTTGCAGTTTGTCTCCCTTTGCTTGGTGTCTTTCTCACCGTCTCTCACCATCGTTTGCTGCTCTCAAGAGCAAAACCAGAATCTAAAATAGCTTGAGGTTAGTGCTGAACAGCAGATACACACTGAAGCGTGTGACCAGCGTGTGACCAGCGTGTGACCTTCTGTGAAATAATGAGAACTTCAGATGAAGAGATAAATACTGAAGAGAGAAAACAGACGGCAGTTACAGCTTTTCTTGTTTGCTTTGCCACATTTCATGACACATACTTAACATTCTCTATAAGAGCATTTCTCCAAACAGTTCATGCAGATGAACACTGTGGTTTAGCTGCAAAAACCTGTAACTCACCCAGTTCACCTATATTCACAGTTTTTCTCGATCGCTTTTGCGCATTTCCTGAATGACAATTGACATTTGCAAAAAACAAGTGTGATCCCCACACCATACGGTCACTTCTGCACAGCAGAACATCATTTCTCATCGCTTCACACAAATTTCCAAATGTTTTAATGCATATATGCAAATGGTTTTATAGAATTGTCACCATTTGGCACAATTTTCAGTTGCCTTAGTCTTGTGCAGCAAAATAGATTGTGTAGTTTCCCATTGTGATCACTTCACACCCAGAACTGCATATGTGTGTGATCGTGTTAGCCCACCACATCAAAACTGTTAACCAAGCTTTCAAAATGATCTAAAAATACACCCCCCTAAAAAGGCTGTAAGGCGGGTAACTCCCACGTCAGTAAAGTGCTCGTGTCCATTGAACCATTATTCATACTGTCTTTACCTCCTGAGCATTACATTACTCTGGGGCTGTAACTTGCCTTCTGATAGTGACCACAGCTGTGACACAATCAAATGTAGAAATCAATGTTATGTGAATGAAATGGAAAAAGACGTCAGCCGGAAAATTTGAGGACCTGACGTGTGCATTCTGAAGGAAACAAAATCGAATTGTACCCCGTGATGTCAGAAATGATTAAATTTATTAGTTTTATTGCTTAAGACTGGAACTGCGTCTGGACTGCTTGGATGCCCAAACACACTACAGACGCCCTCCGCAGTCACACACCACCTTCTCTTCCTGTCCAGTCTTCAGTGCCGCACATCACCTCCTCTCATCTTTGTTTATACTGATCTGGCTTCTGCTGAACTCCTCCTGTATCAGTTCTGTTCTTTCTTTGACCTGCTCTCAGCCTTTATGTCCATCCTGCTCCCTAAAAAGCTGCTCTCACTGGCATTTTCCCAGTAATCCCAGTATTATCTTATTATCTATCCATTGGTTATTCCCAGTAGCACGCTTGGTCTGCTTGCTGCAGATACATCCAGTTCTGCTCCTATGGATTCATTCTCCCCTCAGATTCAACGCAAAGCAGAACAAACATCTTAAAAACTACAGACACCTACAGACTGATATTTATTTAGAGCAACATCAACATTCACGTTTATGGCATTTGACGCCACCCTTAGCCAGAGGGACTAACATAATCACAACAAAAATAATAATAATAATACTATTTATTTAAAGGTCAATTTAAATTAATGAAACAATACAATTTTAAAATAATAATAAATAAGAAACTCCATGCACGATAAATTATACAAGAGTAACAGTAAAAATAATTAATGAAAGAAAAATCCAAATTAAACAGATGAGTTTTAAGGCATGATTTTAACCGAGTAACTGAATCCAATTGGAGGATATTCAAGGGAGTTACAAAGTCTGTCGTGACCGGTCGGTGGGTCGGGATGTAGTTCCGGAAGATTCAGAAGAGTTCTGAAAAACAGTCGTAAAACACTGAGGAAATTATTTGCATCATAACTCTCTGACACCATAGCGACACCTACTGGACAGGCTGTGCATTCGCGTAAATGTTGCAGTGTTTTTGTTATGATGAGGTAGGACTAGACCCAAGCATAAGTATAGAAATAGATCGATTCATAGAAGATAGCAGGGGTGTAACAGTTCGCAACATTCATGGTTTGGTACAAACCTTGGTTCTGAGTTCAAAGTTCAGTGCAATTTCGGTACAGTAGGGAAAACAGAATTTGTCTTGAAATGAGGTCTATTTATTAAAACTGCAGACACGAATACTGAGGAATAGCTATAAACCAAACGGAATGACTGTGCGTAACAGAACCAGAGAGACACTTATGTGCACATTGTAAGAAAAATATGCAAAATAAATCAAAAGTCAAAAATAATACTATAAGATATCATAACCATCATAATGAATTAAATACGGTGTTCTCTACCACCGGGTATAGTCACATGTCTGAAGCGATAAACACATGTAATTGTTTTTTAGCCCAGTCCGAATTTTCTGGCAAAAGCGCGTTCGATGCCAAAATCAAAGCGTTCATTTCTGTCACGTTCACGTTTTTTGTTGAAATTTCCCTTCAGCTCACGTGATAAGAGTTTGTGGATGATTAAGGAAAATCACTTAATTAGGCTTAGTGAGGGAAGGATGGAGCGGGAGGTTGACAGGCGGATCGCTGCGGCGTCAGCAGGCATGCGGGCGCTGATCGCTCTGTCACGGTTTATCAGTCGGTCTACGTTCCTACCCTCACCTATGGTCATGAGTTTGGGTGGTGACCGAAAGGACGAGGTCGCGAATACAAAATGAGTTTCCTCCGCAGGGCGGCTGGGTTCTCCCTTGGAGACAGGGTGAGGAGCTCGGGCATCTGGTCCGGATGCCCCCTGGGCGCCTCCCTGGTGAGGTGCTCCGGGCAGGTCCCACTGGGGACATCGTAATTGAACTGCAGCCAATGCACAGACATACCGTATAGCCACAAGCTATGATGAGGTTATCTTGTACAAACTACAGTTTTTATTCACGATATTATTATTCAAAACCGATCCCTTCATTTTAGCTTACAGCCTTTTCGGTGGGTGAACTCTAGGGGGCAGCATAGGAGTATTTTCAGGTTAGATTGCCGGCTTAACCGTGCGGCCCTTGCAGATTTATAACGTGCGACGTGGCCAAAAAGACGTTTTTTTTCTTTGTCTTCTTTCTGTCTTTAAATATTATCATTATTTTACATGCTGTTTGCATGGTGTGTCCTGAATTTTAAAAAGGAGTTGTATATTTTTATTGCTGCATTTCCTAGCATGTTCTTGAGAAATGTGCTTGGTTGGAAGAATGTTTGGTAAGACATTTCAAAATCTAGTTTCCTTAAAACCTTTAATTTCAATTCCACTCTGACAATCCACAACAAACAAAACAGGAACTTGATGGTTAAAAGGAGGCGGGGCGATAGAGAGGTGGCGGTGTTGTGCTGCATAGTTATATGATTATTTTGCAGGGATTTTATTGGCTGGTAATAGTAATGTGATTAAAGTGCAGGGATTTTATTGGCTGGAAGAGCCCAGGGTGGTGTACTGACAGTACTAGCAGGACTAATGTAATAATTCAGAATTATCCAATAAATTATGAAAAGGGCTGTTTGTGCTTTTGTTTATTTCAAAGTATAAAGATCATGAAAATGAGTCTATAAAAATATGAATTAAGAATTATTCAAATCAGAATTAACAGGGACAACGATATAAAAACAAAATTCTAGTACTTATATAACGTGCATATATTAATTAAGCATTAAACTCAGTCGATATTCATCCTGAAGTGCAAGTCTCCCTAACTTTTGGCCAGATCTCCATTATACTTTTTTCTACTTTTTATTTTATACATGTACTACGAAAATGAGAGAGAAACAGCATTTCGATGTCCTTGTATGTCATGGACATATATTGAATTGACAATAAAAGGCTATTTGATTTGATCTGATTTGATTAGAGACAGGACAGGTGAGCCAGGAGGACAACTTCGCCACGTATTTTATCAATGATCATAATAAAGAAACTTGAAAGTGTAACACATTGTACTTCCCCATAAACTGAAGTTTATTTTTCGGGCTGTCGGTTTCTTTGCTTTAGTTATATGCTGCTCTTTGCTCATCCATGTTTAGGTGTAAATTCTTGTTTCAGAACTTTTTCCGTCTTGCAGTTTGTAATGTCACCAGTAGAGGGTAGTATAGGCTTTTCAATCCATCTTCTGACCGGGATGTGATTCTGATCATCATCACACCTTACATGATGTTAATGTTTTGGCCAAGGCCAATAATGCTGCAGAAGCCGGTGAGGACGGTGACGAGATCCGCCTGTAACAGGGATGACAGGATGAACACACAGGAAAACTATAGCAGGGAGGAGTTTGAGCGAGACGGTCCACTGTCCATGGAGATGGTCCACTGTCCATGGAGATGGGCCACTGTCCATGGAGATGGTCCACTGTCCATGGAGATGGCCCACTGTCCTTGGAGAGGGTCCACTGTCCATGGAGATGGTCCACTGTCCATGGAGATGGCCCACTGTCCATGGAGATGGCCCACTGTCTATGGAGATGGTCCACTGTCCATGGAGAGGGTTCACTGTCCATGGATATTGTCCACTGTCCATGGAGATGGTCCACTGTCCATGGAGAGGGTCCACTGTCCATGGAGGTGGTTCACTGTCCATGGAGAGGGTCCACTGTCCATGGAGATGGTCGGTCCACTGTTCATGGAGAGGGTCCACTGTCCAAGGAGAGGGTCCACTGTCCATGGAGAGGGTCCAGGGTGACACTTTGCACATCACATTTACTCTGCCGTGTTTCCTACTTCAGCCATTTTATTTTATCTTATATTTATTTCACATGTTTTTAATTTAACCAATTTCTTAAATGTATACATTATACTTCTTAAATACAGTACCTAACAAAACAGGCATATATATGAGTATGTGTGTGTGTGTATTATATATATATAAATATATAACACACACACACATACTCATATATATGCCTGTTTTGTTATTAATCACTGTCCAATTATCTGTCAATTAACTGTATAAAGGTGTATAATTGCTTCATCCCACTCCAGGACTAAATCTGTCCTTTTTTTTCCACAGTAACGGACACCACGGTCTGTTCACAATCATCATGGTAAAGGACAAACTCGTTCTTAGCACTGGAATCATTAAGGACGTTTGTTTCCCCAGAATACAAACCAGAGGCATCAGATCACTTAGCTTGTTTCGATTTTTATTCACTACTCATGCACAAAGTCACATGCAGAATACCGTTAACAGAACCCACCCAGCCTTCTCCCTGAGAAATGCATTCTTTTTTTGTCTAAATGAAGTTGAAGCCGAAAATGTAGTCAGCAATCCTCTGGGAACAAATGTGAGGACCAGTGGCCTTGGTAATTAATGAGACTAAAATTCTTTTCCAGTCCTAAGGGGAAAAAATACCTCTGAAAAAAGACTTACTGCATAAATTATGCAAATGAAGGCCAATGAATGAGTTTCTAAAGTACTTTGAACAAACTAAATGATCCGTCTCTGCTTAGTCCAGCCAAACTGTATTGGTCTAATTGTTTTAACCACCATTGTGTGATTTTATGAATCATTTATGCAACCCCCAATCCCCAAGTGTGGATTATAACCTCAGCCCCCCCACCCCCCAACAGTTCTGGATTGGAGGAATTGCAGTCACCTAGAATTTTGGGTATTATCCAGGGTCCACATACCAATGTTGTTCTGCTGCATGACCCAGGACCACTGTAATGGCGAGCCAGGTTACCCCATCACCAATGAGTAGCAGCTACTGGGATCACTGGGATTCCCTTTTGGTGGCCAACAGGATTGACCCTCACTGTACTGGACCGAGTCCAGGTGGTGAGGGGGTGACGGCGTGACTGAGAAGGCCAGCATCTGCTGTGGCAAACCTGTCCGATGTGCCTGTTAAGGGAGTCAGCAGATGGCGGTGATTAAAATGCGGGTTGTGTGTCGCAGTGCCATCGTACCGCTGCGCAGGAGGACTGATGTCATTCAGGGAGACACACAGCTGAATTAATTAGGAATGCTTTCGCCAACGGGTTAAGGGGAAGGTCTATCTGATGGACAGTGACTGAATGTACATCCCTGTGCAACAGCCACATCTCTGAATGTGAACTGTGACATTTCCCCCCCGACGGGGACACACCCGGTAATAGATCGCACAGAGGCGGGACTTGCACTTAAGCTGGGGGCTGATCGGTATATTTATATTTTATACGTACATTTTACGACGCTTTTTTTCCGAAGTGATGCAAAACTGAGGCATATTTCACTGGGCAGCAGTTATATTCACTCTGGTTCAATTTTTACCCTTAAATGTGTTTTTGGTGTGTAATGCAATACATGTCCTGTTTAGTGTATTGTAACCAAAAAAAGACTCCACTGACAGTACATTTCTGCATAACACCAAATGGTGAGTACTGTGACAACACTATGGGTAATGCATCCATCCATCCATCCTTCCACCCATCCATCTGTTCATCCATTCCTCCATCCATCTATCATCCATCCATCCCTCTATCCTATCATCCATCTGTCCGTCTATCCATCCATCCATCCATCCATCCCTCTATCCAATCATCCATCTGTCCGTCTATCTATCTATCTATCTATCTATCTATCTATCTATCTATCTATCTATCTATCTATCTATCCATCCATCCCTCTATCCTATCATCTATCCATCCATCCATCTGTCCTTCAGCCTCCCATCCTGGTCAGGGTCATGAGAGTGTGTAGCCCTCCCTGGGCAGCACGGGGCCGCAGGCTCACCACTCTACTCTGCTGAATAAGCAGAGCAGAAGAGGGGTGGCTTATATGAAACCTTAGATTCAACATAAAGACACCCATAGAGGTCATATGGCTGATTACTAATTACAGTGAGGAGTAACTCCCCTGTCCCACAGAACTAGTGTGGAAGCCAGGCTGCCCAGTGTTTCCATGGTGCCACAGCAGCCAGTGTGACCAAGATCCAGTGCGTTTCCATGGTGCCACAGCAGCCAGTGTGACCAAGATCCAGTGCGTTTCCATGGTGCCACAGCAGCCAGTGTGACCAAGATCAGGTGCGTTTCCATGGTGCCAGAGCACCCAGTGTGACCAAGATCCAGTGCGTTTCCATGGTGCCACAGCAGCCAGTGTGACCAAGCCACCCTGGTTTGTGGTTTTGCCATTTCTGGGGTCAGCCAAGGTCAGAGCGTAGACGCACCAGGCAGGTCTGTGGCTCGCTCATCCAGACGGTGGCTCACACGTTCACAGCAGCAGGGCGAGGAGGGAGGCGGAATGTAAAGCACAGCTAATTTTAAGCGATTCACACCATGCAGAAGGCGTAATGGCCTCAGATGTGGCGGGAGCCGCACAAAAGGCAGTCCTCCAGCTGATAGGTCCTGAAGACCTGTCCAGGAGATGGAAGTCAAATCCAGGGAGAGAAACATGCAGAATGCTATATGCTGTAATTCAGCCATGTTTCAGGTGCAGAAATCTGCTGCAATACAATGCTTCACTGGTCACAGAACAAGGAAACTGGTCTTGGTAGGCATTTATGTTAAAGGGCTGCCTGCAGGGAACGACACGGGTCGACACCAAGTTGGGTGGTGTAGCAGATACTAAACTAGCGGCCTAGAGGCTACAGCGGGATCTTGATTTAATTAGTGACTGGACTGATACCTGGCAGATGAAATTTAATGTAGATAAATGTAAGGTAATCCACGCAGGGAGCAGAAATAAAAAGCACAGATATTTTATGGGTTCCACTGAAATAAAGGTAGCTGATTACGAGAAAGACCTCAGTGTATATGTTGATACTTCCATGTCCTACTCTCGCCAGTGTGGGGAAGCAATTAAAAAGGCGAATAGGATGTTGGGTTACATCTCTAGGTGTTAATTCACTGGATATTTTTATATGAAAGTCACTCCTTTTGAATCACATAAAACACTCGTAATGGTTGTGTATGCTTAGGTGTATTTTGAGTGAGTTTGCTGGTCTGGGAAGGGGAGTAATTTGACCCATACAGTATAAAAAGGAAACAGTATTTCCGTCTAAGCATCCATCTTCCAGCAGGGGGCAGCGACGTCATTTATCCCGCCAATAAACAGACCATTGTACCTAAATGACCAAGTTGTGTCCCTCCAGTAACAAACTCTTACGCCACTGGGCTGGAGCCTCTCTCAGGAGGTACAGGGCACAACGTAGAGTCCGGCTCACTAAGCCACCGCACCAGCCAATTCAAGGCCTGATTCTTAGAGTTTTCCCCAGTCACGCTGCTACATTTCTTGAATCATCCTTAACCTTTGCAAAACAGTAACTGCATTTCTCAAAACGATTCGTACAAACAGCACCACATGATTAGATTACCAGCAAAAGCCCGGAACTTTCTCAAAATTCTTCGTTTATCCCTCAAAAGTAAATAGTTATACCGACGAACTTGTTAGTGCCACCAGAGTGACAAGTCCTTGTGTCATCGTTCAAAAACAAGATATCCAGTATGAAAACTGTATAAAGTAAATATACTGTATATTATAAAAGGCACTGGAATACTGGAACATGAAGCAGTGCAGTAAGTATACAGTGTTACAGGACAGTGCACATTGTTGGATTACATACCTGTTGTCTCTATGAAATGTTTCATTGACTGAAGACATGGTTGTTCTCCCACAATCAGCTGCAGTCTTCGGCCGGCCACGGCCATTGTAAGGCCATGACTGAGGACACGGTCCGTAACTGTGGCCCTTATTCCATCAGGAACGTGCCTCTGTTCTTGGCCTCCTCTTCCTCTACCCTTCCACCACACATCCTCTTCCTCTTACTGGCTTTTGACCCTGTTCATTTCCTTGTTGTTCTTCCATTGCCAAAGTGTGACATTGTGTTGTGCTCTGTCAATGTATGCTGCCAACTGAAGGTTCATGAGCTAATTTAGAGAACTGATTGATCGCTGGTTGATCTAATGCTTTAAACATTCCCATCTATTGGCGAAAGTCAAGACTAAACTGAGAGAAATTGATCAGTTCAGGACATATTTATATATAAAACTGTAATAGATGTATAGAGAATATGTCTGACAGATTATGACAATTGGTTCAATCGTTTTGCATGTAATGACTTATACAATGAACTAACGCCTAGATGTTTTGGGGGATAAAACTATTCAACAGAGAACCAGTACAATACATTTTGACCAGCATGACATAAACTAGCCTGTAGAACAGTATAGGAAGTCTAGACTGTCATTGTTAGTAAAGTGAATCACAGGTATAACTCCGATAGGAATGATCATATCAGATATGTGGACATTTAACACTTTCATCATTTCTGCAACAATATCAGTTATTAATGTTTGGTCTGCTGCTTTTAAATGACAGTACAAGTCTGTTAGGGAAAAAAATACTTTGTAAGACATTAAAGCAAAGATCAAAAGAGAAGCATTACTTTAATTGCCAATTGTTTAAAGTCATAAAAGCAGGACGTTCTCCAAGTAGCAGGTGCATTCGTGGAACAGGATCACTGCTTCCTGGAAGTAATCAATCTCCCTGTCACTCTACCCGGTCTGCCAGCTGCGAACAAAGCCAGCGCGAGCTGACGGAATGGCGGCGCATGTAAGGGCCACTTTTCACCACACTGACTTTATTGAGAAGCTTTTTCTGTGGTACCACAGCACAGGATTATCTGTCTCAGTGATGCTGGTGAGCCACCAAACCCGACCGGTGTTCAGTACCAGATGGGCCGACCTCCAATAAACGGCGAGCTTGTGGGTGTCCCTGACCTGTGGGCACGGCCCCCCTTTCGCTCACCTCTCTGTGCAGCAGCTGAAAGCCCCCCTCGAGGGGAACACCAGGCTTTCATTTCGCTGTCACCTGCCTTTAATAATCACTTAATAATCTGCTTACGGTCAAGCTGATCCACAGCCTGTCCTCAGAGATGTGAGGTTTAATGTGGCGAGTGTCCCGGACGCAGCGGCACATCACAGGAAGCTCACGCACGGGGACACACAGAAAAATCACACACTAATTCTGTGAATACCCCTCTATACCCCATAACCCCAGCCGTGTGAGGCTAGTGCCCGTACCCCTCTATACCACATAATCATGGCCGTGTGAGGCTAGTGCCCCTACCCCTCTATACCCCATAATTCCAGCCGTGTGAAGCTAGTGCCCCTACCCCTCTATACCCCATAATTCCAGCCGTGTGAGGCTAGTGCCCGTACCCCTCTATACCACATAATCATGGCCGTGTGAAGCTAGTGCCCCTACCCCTCTATACCCCATAATTCCAGTCATGTGAGGCTAGTGCCCGTACCTCTCTATACCCTATAATCCCAGTTTAGAGTTGATTGGAGATGCTGTTGTACCTTTAGTCAAGAAGGAGGTTTGATGTGATTCGTATAAGTAAAACTGAATGACGCGTATTAAAATTGAACCCCTGATCCTGATGGTGTGAAGGAGCAGCGCCGCCCACAGAGCCACCAGTCGCTCCCAAGATGCATCACCACCAGGTTACCATCCACAGATGCTTGGGATAAAAATTTCTCAGTTTCTTCGTAAGAGCACATTGGGAAGGTGACATGATGAGGGTCTTTATGTTTGTCACGTTGATCAATAAGGCACTCCGATTAAGGGCGAACAGTGTGAACAAACTCAAGCTGTGAAGATGATGTAAGTGAAAACACAACCTTCAGAACACATGAATCATCAAGACAGCGGCGATCTCCAGCTACTGGACTAATTAGCCAAGGGCAACCAAAGGCTGGTTTTGAGATCTTCTCCATTCGTTTGAAAAACAACTCGACAGACCCGGTACCCTGATGATTCGTGTGTAGCAATGCATGAGCTCCCAGTAAGCCACTATAAACCATTAACGTCCTGTTAAAAGGTCACTGGGAAACTCAAGGGCCCACATCACTCCGCCCGACAGAAGGTGCTGAAAGGGGATCCTGTTATTTTTAACAATGTCTGTAAAACCACACAGGTCACACGTCAAACCAAAGCCAGATCAGTATTTTACTGAAGTAGGTACACAATCTAAATGTAGTGAGATCAAGGCTGGATTTCGCAAACCCTCGTGTCTTAATTCTAGAGCTCCAACCCTGACCCTCTCCACAAAAGGTGGAGTGAATAATATACAAAGAATTAAGCTGAAGCTGTATATTATCACAAAAGCAAGCCAATGGGAAAGAGCTACCGCACAGACACCCCTAAAGTGCAGTACTCTCTACTGTGGCCAGAGGGCAGTGTGGCCCTAATTTTCACACCCATGTTTTTCTTTTAACAGAACAAAAGTCATTTTAACTCACTCTGCCCTAAAACACACGAAGATAATATTTAGTTAACGACATGACACAATGTTAACACGCTTGTTTTAATTCCATACAATCATTTTATATGCCCATTCTTTCTTTTACACTCAATTTGCATGTCTACCACCAGATCGGCCATTTGTTTTTCACGATTTTGACTAATTTAATAGAAGGAGTTAACAATCGTCAGTCTGACTTGCTTCAGGCACTGATAACACAAAGCTTCACCCCTAATGAGTGACCCCACCTCCATCATTTTGACCTTGACTCATGCGCCCTCTAACCCCCAAATGGGGTTTGGCTCATTTAAAAAATGATTTGCAATGTGCTCTCCATTGAAGAACATCTCATTCACCCCCGTAAACAAAGCAGCGTTCATTTCTGTACGAAACGCACCAGCACAGGCACTGGGCAACGTCCCCCAGCGGCAGGACGGTGAGCCCCAGCACTGGGCGTGACGTCAGAGAATCAATAAATTAAACCCTCAAGCATTCCCAGGCTAAACGTTTGCCAGAGAACATCCATCAGATGAATGAAAAATATTTCAGCATTATTGGTGTCCACTGTGTCCGCTTCTCAGGTCCCCCTGCTCCGGGCAGATGGCCGCCAAGACGTCACGCGTAGAACACCAGCTCTGGGATCTGCCCCCCCTGCACCCCAGTGCCGTTGGTACTGTCAGAGGAGCACTGGAACTGGAAGGTTACCTTCCCGCACTGCACCTCCGTCATGCCCTCCTGCCCGAAGTAGCTGAGCTCATTCCCATCCAAGATGGCGCTGACTGTGTAGAAAGCATCCTGCTCCACCTGCACCGGGTGCTCGAACCACACCAGGAAGGTGCTGCTCGACCCGTCCGACAGGAACTTAGTCAGGTTCTGGGCCAGAGTCACTCCCTGGCGCTTCAGCTCGATGCGGACACTGTACTCGGCCTTGCCGCCACTGGAGCCGTACAGGCCCAGGCCCGCGATGAAGATGCGCTTGTCTACAGCGAACTGGATGCTGTCACAACGCCCCCTATAGCGCCACTGGTTGCTGCGGTAGGCCGAGGACTGGAAGCGGTGGCAGCGCTGAGGCACCAAGCCCGTCCGGTGCACAAGTGGGAAGTCCAGCTTGGGCTTAACGCTGGCCGTGTACCACAGGAAGATGTTGTGGGTCTCCTCCAGCGTGAGCACGTCCGACTGCGCCGCCCCATCGGCAAACTCCTCCAGTGTCATGGTGGGGATGCGGATCAGGTAGAGCGCCCGGCCCAGCACGCTCCGCTTGTGGCACGCGGTGACGGGCAGCCCCTGCCGCTTGCACTCCGCCGCAGCCCAGTTCAGCACGGCCTCGAAGACCACGGCCTCCTTGGCGTTGAGGGTCTCCCGCGTGAGGATGATCTCCAGGGTGGGCCGGTCGATCTCGCAGAAGCCCTCGGAGCGCAGGGCCAGCTCAGCCTGGGCGTCGATCACCTCCCAGCAGCGCTGCGTCAGCTCAGGCTCCTCGAACAAGCGGCTCTGTGACAGCAGCACACACGCGTTCTTGGCCTCCAGGCTGGTCTCCAGGAAGTTCACGCACGCCTTGGCCAGAGCCGGCACTATGTACTTCTTGGCGGCGTACAGGGTGGCCAGCACAGTGTCAGCCTCCAGGTCAATCTCGTCGCTGTACAGGTACCTGCAGGACAGACAGTGCACCGTGGAGGGGGGTAGTAGGCGTGATGTGGGGGCAAATGGACCAAAGACCATGACAAGAACTACTCTTGTACTTTGTATCATGAAAATATTGAATTGAGACTTTATTTGCCATTCGCACAGGTACATTGGAATTATTGCATGGTGAAGACGGTCCTTGGTCAAGGTTTAAAAACATTAACAACAAAATACAAGATTATGACATTTAGAAGATGCCTTCAGGAATATTATACGACTTAGTAAATGGACAGATAAAAACAAGGGCCACAGGTGTAAGGTGCCTCGAGTACCTAAGGTATTTGGGGGTGTGATTTAAGATTCTGAGTCCAGTTCGTCTATAACATTTGGGTGGGAGTGGGGGGGGGGGGTAAATAAATGGAATTACTGCATTGAAATACTACGCTAAACCAGTGAGGCAGGCGGCTTACTTGAGCAGGATGAGGAATGCGGCGGGCTCCACGTCGGGGATGTGAATTTCGGATTCCCCCTCGGCCAGGTCCCCGTAGAACATGGCGCCAAAGACGGAGCTGCCCACTGCCAGCACGTACTGAGACGGGGAGAGGGAGGAGGTCAGAAGTCAGAGGGAGGCACGGAGGCCGAGGCAGGGGGGTGGGGGAGCGGAGGTGGGGCGGCTCACCTTATGGGCAGGCACCTTCTGTGCCTCACCAGGGGCTCCCACGATGAAATGAACGTCAGCCATGAGTTCGTTGTTGAACATCAAGGCATTCCTACAGAAGCAGGAAGTTTAGACTCAAACACCACGCTGTCCACACCAGTCCGGCTCAAGCAGCCCGTCCGTCCGTGGGCAGAGCGGAGAAAGCCGCGCATTTACCTCTCCCGCAGCGTCGGGTGCGAGGACTGCCAGCTGCACGGCTCTACGTTGTTGTTGCTGATGTTCTGCTGGGTGGTGGTGGTCGCTGCGGCCGTCACCGTCTCTGTGACCTGTACGATGCTCTTCTTGCTCCCAGCTGCCACTATGGCAGCGCCACTGTGAGGAAGGTTGGTGTTTGTGCTTGCAGGGTACAATTCTGCAGCCATCTTCTTCTTCAGGGACAAAGTCGCGATCTCATAGCATGCTGGCAGCTTGCCGGGCCGCTTCGCACCCTTTTTAATCCTTTTCAACGTTTCTGGAAGCAAAAGTAAAAAAGTCAAACACTTCATGATCCGGCCATAGAGGCAATCTGTGACCGTTGTCATTAGCTGACAATACGACAAAACACTCGAATTACTAAAAGGAAAAAAAAAACTGCGTAACAGACTAGACTATTAAAATGCCAAATCCTTTAACTGTCTCAAAACGTGTATCTTCCTTATTGTAGTTTGACTTTTGCAATCAAACGCGTGTCCAGCACCACAGAGTACAAGAAGTTCAACCAGTAAGATCCTGGTACCCGGTCGGCGAAATTATCCCGCATTTGCTGGATACTGTCTTCCTCTGTCATCTCATCCTTTAGCTACAGAAACATGCGCCCGATAACATCAGTGTGGCATCGCAGCCCCCGTTCTCCTTTTTTTTGGTGCACAAAAAAAACTCCTTAAAAATGTCTCAGCTGGCGTATTACGGAAGGGGGCTCCGCTGCCACCGTCCCACCGATGCGATGTGCCTCCTCCCGCAAGGGCCGTAGGATTTTCCTCCTCCCCGGTATTAGAGTCCGCGTCCGCCCGACGGACGCCCCGCTGCCTGCCAGCCAATCAGAGCGAAGGGAGCCGCCTACGTCACTGCGCAGAGGCTCCGCCCCTCGGAGGGGGGCTGCCCCGCTCCTCAACTCTCTTCCTTTGCGGAGGAACCGACCGGAGTTGGACTTCTCTCCCTGTTTACTGTTACTTCAAGCCCGTATTTTAGTCTCTTAACGGGGCAAATAAATGCCGTGTCCGCAGTTGCGAAAAACGCAGCAACGAAATATAACGATCTAAGCGCGCCGGTTATCAAAAGGCGCCCGTATAAAAACCGCCGCGTCCTCTCGCCTGTTGAAGGGTTTCCGATCACCTCTCACCTTCGGAGTTTATTAAAATACACGCTAGGAAAGTCGGACTGGTTTTCAGCCACCCATCGCAGATCCTTAAATGCACCAGTAAGGACGAGCGCCTTTAACTGCAGCCCGGCATGTAAACAATGTCCGCGGAAGTCAGCGCCCGTTAATTACTGCGCGGTTACATTATAACGGCCTCTACTGTCACAACAAAACATTCATGTTTGCATTTGTTACCAGAATTAGGGATTCGGCTGTACATCTTAATACGACCCGAGCATACAGATGAGATGGTACCGGAGGTGCGTTTCCCGGACGGGCTGCGCGATCGAGGGAATGAACCCGAACCGCGCAAATCCACGCGATTACAGACGAACCGGGTCCCAGCAAAACGGCACCGCCGAGTCGCCACCTTACCGATTAGATGGACGTCCTCTGCACGGCAAACAAAAGCTTCAACTTTGCTTCGCTGGAGCCCGATCAGTGGCAGGAGCCATGTTAAATCCAGGGACGGGAATGAGGGAGAGGGGGCTGGGCTATCCGGTCCTCTGACAGCCCAGTCTGCGGCTTCCCCAACATAGGGCTCCGGCGCAGCGAAAAGCGCCCTTTGCCGGGGCTTAGTGGCGATATGAGGAAAGCAGCTTAGGTCCCGGGCCAGGGACGGTGCGGGGGGGTCACCGGGTCGCAGCCCGAGCCACACTCACTGGGAATATTGTTTATTGTATTCGGTCTTTATTTACTTTACGCTTTTATTTAGAATTTTATGCAGTTTACGGTATGAAACTGGCCATGGAGCATTTGCGGGTTGAGGGCCTCCGTCAGGGGCCCCGGGGTGACGAGCTGCCGAGCCTGGGATTCGATACTTTCGATGTTTCATTTGTGAATCGTTTGTAACAATACAGATTTTTACCTGGCCATTTAAATATTTATATTTATCATAGTGAGCAGGACATGAACTACTATCAGACAGAGCCGCCCCCCCAAGTCGCGGCAGGTTGGGCCGGCATTTAATATAGGTACTGGGTTTGGTACCAGCTCTAGTTTTGGATCGAATCTCACACCATTTAGCCGTGATACAAACGGATGCAAAAAAAAAGTCGGCAAAATGCAGAAAAACCTACGAAATGTTTTACGCAGTTTACCTGTCATAGTACTCTGCTATCCCGAGTAACCTAGTAGTCATGTATAAAATGTAATAGCCACAGAAAAAATAGAAAATAATATTACGATGATAGGAAATTAATAATGAGGGAAATTAATATTACCTCTGACTGCTAAATTTGCAAAATTTTTGTATGCAAGACGTATTAATAGCCTAATTGTGTTTTATTGACAGTGCTCAGGAAAGGTGATCTTTAGACGTGTTCTCAAATTAGTCCTGTGGCTTCTTGGTTCGGCTCAGTCCTGCAGATTGATTTGTAACGTTCATTTTCTGATACCTCTGACTGGAAATGTAGCTCTCAGCATATTTTCAAATGCGATGGGGCGCAGTTATTTCAAAAACACAGTCAAAATGCCAAGTAAACCTCCACTTTATAATAATAATAATAATTATTATTATTATTTAAATATATATTATATAGTAGCTGGTTTTGTTTGTATTTTAGGGAGGAGGATCTATTTCCAGTTTCGTATTGTTTATAATCTCATGTGCTGAATATCGCATGACTATTTATGCAAAAGACTGCTTATGCAACATTAAAATAAATGCAGCACTCTGTAACTGTAATTGTGATTTTTTTTGCACGTTTGTATACTATCTATGTGAGAACTGGGACATCATGCTGAATTGATTGTGACGTTTCAGGAGAAGCTCGACAGCACTGTCAGACTCCTGTCTCTGCAGAGGTACGGCTGGATATCTCACTGCTTACGGTTCTGCTTACGGTTCTGCTTACGGTTCTGCTTACGGTGCTGCTTGTGTCACCAGAGTGATGAATGTCATTGTTCTGCTTCTTTTAAAAGCACGATAACATGATGACATAAAACTTCCTGTATAAAATGATACTACATAAGTTTGTTTCAATTTTAGTCACCAGAACATAAGGATTTCACTACATATATTTTATGTTGAGAAAAGTTTACTCTCCTATGTGACCAAATGGAGTTGGACATTAGATTCTTTTTTGTTGTAATAGAGTCTGTTACATGATTGTGACCACCACTCTGGATGAAGAGTGACCAGGTGATAGTTTGTTGCCATGGAGACCTAGGCTTCACTTGGCCTTGCAGTGCGTCGCCTTGGCTCCTTCTCCAGAGTTCCTGATTGGCTCTCACTTTCCTGAGGCTTTTAGTCACTTGTCTTTGTTTTAAAGCTTGTCCTTCAACATTGAGGGGTGTAAATTACATAGTTCCACATGCCAAATTATAGTATAACAAAAAGATAGTAACCTTGTAAGGACAAACACGTGACATATTTTACATAATCCATCTACCCCTAATCCAGTACGGGGTTGCAGCAGGAAACACAGAGCACACTGCAGGGCATCTGATGCCCGTCCGTCACAGGGCACGCGGTCACATGCTGAGGGTAATTTAGTGAAGCTATTTCACCTAAGCATGCATTTTTGGATGCCGGATGAAAGGTGGAGTAGTCAGCAAAAGCCCATGTATGTGTAAGAGTAACGTGCAAACTCCACACCCAGAGGGAAACCCAGCACCCTGGAGGCACAGGGCCCGTACATAATAAACCGTCTAACTAATGCATGTGATGTTAACACATCTGCACACTGCGTGCTGCACCAGGCTAAGGATCCTGCGGCCATAAATGCAGCCGCATGCAGATGGTAGACAGGAAGGAGAGACTTAGGGTCTTAGGAAAAAAAACACACACACACACACCCACACACTTTCATGGGTATTTTTTTCTCTCGATAACGTCAGTGTTTGGATCGCTGCTCAGAGCATCGACACGATGTCCTTTTTCCTGGTTGGAAAGACAAACTTCCTTTTCGCGTCTCTGGTTCCAGCCCCAGGTGTCACCTTACTGCCTTGTCTACTAAATGCGGCAAGTGAATAATTAATAATTCATCGATGCTCATTTATAGGCTTGAGGGTGAGACACTTCAGACAGGGCTTCCTAATTTTCGCTGGGAATCTTTGGTGTGAAACTGCAAGGTAAATGCCAGCTCTCAGCCAGCTCGGCCTAGTGGAGCCTGACTCTGGTAATATGATCCACTCCAAACAGTGATACCCATACCTCAAAGCCTCTTGGGAAATAATGAAAACTTACAGTGCATGACCAGGGCTGCTCACAGCTGCTTTTTGTGAATCTAGAATATTTTGTGATGTTACAGTGGCAAGAAGAATTCTTGAATCACTTTTGGTTAAACAGTACCTCAGAAATATTTCCTCAGTAGAAGGGTTTAGCTGGACAGGCTGGGCAGTGATGAGCTTTCCACAGAAGCCTCGGAGAGACAAGGTCCTTTGCATTTTCCACTTATCTTACATCAGGTTTAATGATCAGATTGCTTACTGATGCTGATTGGAGAACTTAAACTGGAAATTGATTAATATATTAGGCAAACATAGCAAAGTATAGCAGTGAAACCTTCAGATAGCCCCTAACCATTTTTCTGAGTTTGCTTGGACACCTACAGTAACAGAACTATTAAAACTGCATTGGGCCAGCTGGGCTGTGAGTACTGAGAGGCAGAAGTGCATTCTGGGAAGGGCTCCGACCTTCAGCCCTGGCAGTGGGTTTCATCACTGCAGACCACTTAGCTTGTCGTCGTGGAGAGTCTCTGTTATCATTCACTTCAATTCATTTTTATATAGCGCCTTTCACAACAGAGGCATCCCAAAGCACTTTACCTGAGTGTGTTGTGATACATTAGAGAGAGTTATCATTCAAAAGTTTTCTTTATTTTAAATTTCTGCTTCTTCTACACCACACCTCTCTGCTGACACACTGCCCCGCGGCACCCCGGCACGGATTGGCTGACCCTTGCCGGCAGTGCGTACGTACCCGTGTGCCGCGTGCGCCCATTCAGCATGGACGTCGTTATCACTGGAAGCCGCGGCACCTGTGTATCAAGGCTCCTGTCCGTTCCTTGACAGCACAATTACCGTGAATGATTATTTATTTCGGCACCTATTTTTCAAATAACCTTTTCTTAAAAGAAGGATATGCGCCTACTGTATGCAAAAGACTTCTACTTTTAATTAAAGGTTGAACTAAGGGGCAGCTTTAATGAGGCACTTAATCGCTGATGACAGAGGCAGTATTATTCCGGCCCACACTGTGAAATGTCAGGTGGAGGACATCGCATTGACGGACAGCTCTTGTTTCTGGATGAGTTGTCTTCGTTTGATGGATTCAGAATTAAACTGACACCGGTGCTCTTCCACCAGATAATCAGTCGTAATGCGGCGGGGCGCGGGGGGGGGCGGGGGGGGGGGGGGGGGGGGGG
>JAODLD010000045.1:1407156-1431919 GCA_026781065.1 Mormyrops boulengeri | reverse complement strand
TGGAAACAATGCCTTAACGAATGTGCACCACAATCAAAGTTAAAGGCGGCCCTACAAAATATTAAACTGTGCAACTTTTTTTTTGGCCAGGCAATAAAATACCCTGATATGGCAACTGAATCTAAGATCTAAATGCATTACAACACCAAGTTTTCTGACACGTTTTTAGTGTCCAGAAGCTTGTAATCAAGGTGAGCAATATCATGAAGTTTTTGCTCTTTATTGCCAAATACAGTCATCGCTGTCTTTCTATTTTGCTTCAACTTATTTACTCTTTTTTTAAAAAACCTGAGTGTAGTCTGCATAAATATGGTAGACAGTCTTGCTGTCCTGCAAGATTTGGCCTAGTGTGAGTATGTAAAAGGTCCAAGAACTGAACCCTGCAGTACTATGTGTCGTGGTGCTTCACTCACATTAATAATTGTCAGAAAATGGTGACAAAATAACCCGTACCTCAAAATAAGATCTGAACAAACAGATACTACTCAGTTTTGCAAGGTACCTACAGTGTGGGAGCCCTTTGGAATTACCTGGTTTTCTGCATTAATTGGTCGTAAAATGTTATCTGATTTTATGAGTTACTATAATGAGCTAAATTGTTGTATTGTTCTTGTACATACTGAAGACATCATTGAGATATTCATGGTGTTAGTTGGAAAACATAAGTGAACCTGTGAATTTAATAACTGGCTGAAGTTGTTTTGGCGGCAATAACCTCAAACCAGTGCTTCCATTAGCTGTGGATCAGGCCTGCACAACATTCAGGTGGAGTTTTGGTCCAGTCTTCCTTACAGAGCTCCTTCAGCACTGCCATATTCTTAAGGTGTGAATGGCTCTTTTGACATCACTTAACAGCATCTCTCTTGGGTTAAGGTCTGGGCTTTGACTGGCCCACAGTCACAGGGTACTCAACTGGTTGGTTGAAACAAAATCCCGGTCTGGAATATTATTCTCTGGACCTGAATTATCCAACTCTGGTTAAAACAGACTGTGTTTGTTCATTATTCTAACTTACATGAAGATCAGATCACATTGTATAACCAATTCATGCAGAAAACTAGGTATTTCTAAAGTGTTCACATACTTTTTCTTGCAACTGTAGAAGGTTTTTGGGTCCAACATGGGGGCCAGCTGCACTAACATCCAAAATACACAAAGTCCTCTATTTCCCCTGAATCAGTATTCAGACAAATGTTACTTAGTACCTTTACAAAACTCAATGCTATGATGTGGTGAGAAGCCAGACTGAAATTTGTCTAAACAAGATTTACATTTAAGTAAAACAACTTTCTCAATATTTTTCCCTATGAATGGACAATTTGAAATTTGTCTACTGCTATTCATAATGGTGGCATCCAGGTTACTGTTTTCCAGGAGGCGTTTAATAGCTGCAGTTTTCAATGACTTTTTGTAAAAAGCCTGGTAGGTGCAAGCTGTTTACTATATGCAGCACACAATCTTTGGCAAGCAATTGGAATACTTTTTTATTATAAAAGCCGCCGGGCTTTTAAGTGTCAAGGTGCCACATCAAATCCGCGAAAGTTTTGCAGTCAATAGCATTAAATTTTAACATTATAATCTAATTTTTTTTCTGTAAGGTAATAATATGAACACCGCTCTACAGCCCTGACCAGGAGAAGTGGATATTTTTTCTTTTGCTATGTGGTAATAAAGATGCCATAATTATGCTGTTTGCTGTGTGACTTTGCCTTTTACAGAGGCTGTGTGAAAACTGTTTGCTTTCTCCATTGACACCAAGCTTTTCCATATTCTCTCTTCTCTTTTTCCAGCATTTTTCTTTTTTCCCATGTTCTTTCATCTCATTTGTAACAGCTGCTGTTTTTCTTTGTGCTTCTTTCTGCTCGTTCTAGACAGTCTCAACCTTTACAGACACAATAGCAGTAATTACATTCACGGTTTTAGAGTTGAAAATCATAGAGAAAGGCACCCACAGAATTGGATGCTATGCTTGGTGATGCTGACATCGGTTCCACAAGTTGAATACAAGGCTTAGTCTTCACTTTTATGTATCTTATTTTGACAGACACAGATCTAGCTTGAATATCAGGAGAAGCCGACGTGTCAGAAATGCAGAAATACCCTTTGCAGGTTAATTCCCTTAACACAGTGTAAGAAACAGTGATACCCTTAATAATGACCTAATCTAGCCTAGGCCCACGACTGTGACTGGGCCAAAACAAATGTATTCTGCGGTATGTGGAAATCTCACACAAGGCGTACTATCTTACTGGCCTGGTACTCAGCTTGTAGGGTCACCTGATTGAGGGGTCAGTCACGAGCCCTGTGGCAGTGGGCAGTTCAGGTACAGGAAACGGAGAACCCTGGATGGACTGGCCTGTGCCTTCAGATGCTCAGTCTGAATATTACTGTATATGTCAACTCACTTTTCAATGTATGATAATGCTGCTCGAGCAAATTATATCATGAGTCAAAGTCTGTCAGACTCTGCTTGAGGCGAAGAATGAAACTTTCAAGGTTTAATAGACCTGGGCAGTACAAGCTGTTGCCTGCACTTACATTTGACATGGCTATCTAAAATGAATGCAGACATTTCTGCAACTTCCTCTCTAATAGAAACTATTCAGCATTTCAAAGTAGTTTCTCTCTCGCCTGCCTGCTTCAAGCCTCAAGTCCATTCAGGGCGAATTTCTACATCTTTTGACAGCATCTGAAATGAAGTAATATATATTATGTAATGGCTTTCCAATCATAGATGGTAGATGGATGAACCACAATCAGCACGAAAGAGTTTCCATAAATCCACTGAAGAAGAATTAAGCTCCAAATCTCAGTAAGCTGAATTTGAAAAACTATCTTGTGAAATAGTAGACATATTTTTTTGATTCCTTAATATTTCAGACACTTTCTGCAAAGCAATAAATTCTGACGTGAACTGACATATTCATTGCCCAGGCCTCCCTGAACCACTGTAGCAGTTCCATATATGTGTAATGTGTGTAACATACCCATAGCATAATTAAAATATAAATAGTGGTCACTTGGAGCTTCTCATACATGAAACACTCCCTAATGTACATTGTACCATTATATCTAATAGCAGAGAGGATTGCTAATAGCACGACGTGTGCGTACGCTGTAACACCAAGAGCCTGGACGACATTCAGGATGTACAGAACGTGCAAAATATTTAAAAAAAATCCACATACATCCTCAATTGAAAAATACAAGAAATGAGAGTTAAAATAAGATGTTAATGAAAATAAGTTTACAATGAGGTACATTAACAATGAAAGTCAGGTGAAGAAACATCTTGATATTATAGAGTAGTAGAGTGTACAGTTTAGTATCTCGCTATATGATGTAAGAAATTTAGAATATAAATACAGTAGAAAACATTTTAGATTCTATCCTGGTAAGATGGTGTCTTGGCAGGATATGGCAGTGGAAGATATGGCCGATTGATCAATTGTTTAGGCGTTTGTTACTTCTGTGGAATCTAATGTTTTCTTGTCATACTCTGCTACTGTTGTATGGAAGTGAATGAATGAAATGAATGAAATTTTAGAATGCCACATGGAGGGAAATAGGGTGAATTTAGTGAGTGACAGGACCTGAGTGTGGAGGAAAGGCTTCTCTCTCTTTTCTGCTCTGTTTCTCCTAGAAACCAGAGATGAGACCAACTGCTTTGATTTCCCTTCTGCGATCATGCCTGGAATCCTGACAGAAGGCACAGTTGGATCTAAAAAACAAACAGATCTCTGCATGGACTGTGAGGAGTCTAATTTTATCACACTACATCTTAGATTCCAACAGCTTCTTCTCCTGCATTCATTTGATTATATGTTTTTGCTTTAAAGCTTCAATTATTTGAGACTTGTTTACTTTTTCTGCTTTCAGGCTTTATGGGGGCTGATTTATTTACTGATTTGTCGCCTAGGTCAGAGATGCAGTGAGAGTCAATCTGCTCTGTGAAAATGTCCTGTGGTCTTACGTCCACACTCATTAATGGCCCTTCTGTCCTCGTGGAGTGAAAATCAGCTCCAGTCACAGCATCTGGACTGATTTTCAAAAATGAAGTTTTGTGGCTTAACAAGGGTACTTATCTGAAGATGGTTCATAGCTGATAGCCTCTCGTACACGAATCACTGCGTAAAGGCTACGCACCAAGCATGTTTGCTCTCCTTTTGTGTTTAGGTGCCTCATGTTCATGCGTTTGAACTTCCTCTCAGCATGGAACACATTTCAGGAGGGATCCCGATAATTGTCGTGGGCATCATTGCATAATTACGGTGCACTGGGACACGACCGTGTCACGTGACCTGCTTTGACTGAATCCGCCAGACAATTGGGCATCCCGGCTCACTCGGGTTCTTCAGTTCATACTGACAGTGACATTGTTTCCAGTTCAGGAATCCCGCGACCATGTCTCCGTTAAGGCACCTCGTAAAGTCAGAGACCCCAAACCTTTGTTCTTCTTGACAGACAGCTGTTTTCTATAAAATGAATTATAACAAATAGCACAGCGTCCATCCAAGCCTGCATGACAAAGATGACATCATGACGGTGCCTGAAGCGGGCACCCCGCAGGCTGGTCATGAGCTTTTCAGGAAACCTCTTAGGAATTCAGCTCCTTCCATGTCAATGTTCTTCTGGGCAGAATTTGGTGTACAAACCTTTGGACAAGAGGCAGCTCTGTGGGGATTACAGAAAGGCCATTTTTATGTCTTCATAATGAGAGTTATGTTTTAAAAATAAGTTTGGGTGAAGGAGCCAAGATTCACCAATATCCAGTATGGGGTTCTGGAAGCTAACTTCTGATACCTGCAGAATATAAAGAAGGAGATGCCCTGTAGTCTTATCCACACACGAAAATATTGAGGATCTTTTTTACATGGATGTGCAATTACGTAATTTCAACACATTTCTCTGTTGAACTTTTACTTTGGTGTTTGGAAAACCTGAAATTAATGTCAGTGCTTAAAAAGCACAAAAGTGGTATAATTAATGTGCCTCTGCGCAATAAGAGTGATTTTAAAATATATTTTGGGAACTGCGGGCACGTTTACCTTCATGGTAAACCAGTACCCAAGAAAGGCTGTAGTGAGGTACTTTTAGAATTGGGGACACATTTAAGCACAGACCAGGAGAAAGTTACAAAAATAGTGATCTGTTACTGTCCCCCTGAGCACAATCTGCTCACTCACAGCAAAACGGAGGCTGTAGTCGGGGGCGTAGCCAGAAATTCTGCATCCCCTGACAAAATGTCACCTTGCACCCCCAGTCGAATTGCCATTTTCAGTATGAAGAAATACGGGTTACCCACGGTAGAATGTGTCGAGCAGGGGGCAGGAACTTGCATGGTAAAATTTTCACGACGAAGGTATGTTTCCTGAGCCTACACATATATTTAGATATTTTTTCATGTTCAGGGGCCTCTGTAAAGTGCCTTGGCCCCAGAATCTGCAAGGGTATCTTTGCCGCTCCAGTGCCTCTGGGTGTGGCATAAGATCACATCTGCAAACTAAAAAAGTCTGGCAGTTAATGAGTTTAGTAGGTTGAGGGAAGATGTGTATCAGTAAACAATGTCTGACACAAAACAACATCTAAAACAAGTCTCTGGGATAGGTAGGAATAAGAAAGTCATTAATGTGTAGATTGTGTCCCAGAAGAAGCTTCTACAAAATCCTGAGTTCATGGGTCTGAGTACATTTTAAATGGACATTTTTATTCTTTCTGTTTTTTGACATAACTTGTCGTCCTTGTTAACCATCTTCACTTCGAACATGCGTGTTGTGTATGAAATACTTTATATGTATCCTGGAGGTTCACACACGGGACTGCCCAGGCAACCCTAATAATAGCTGTGTAACTAAAAGTGTGACCGTGGCTGCTTTGTCTCACGAGACACTGATTTAATGGACCAGTACACGAATGTGGACACGGGTCCAGCAGCCAATCCAGCGAGTATGGAGTGACTGTTGTTTGCCTCGTTGATGTCCCACCTCTTTCTTACCAGTGGGATTGGATTGGATTTTCGGATCCCCCTGATAGTGACAGCTTTCACGCACCAATGGCGCTGGCGCAGTGACACCAAACGCATCTGTGCAGTGACAGCTCTCAGACACCAGTGATGTTTGTGCAGAGTCAGAGTGCTGCCGCTGCTCCTCCCCCCGGCTTTTACTTTGCGTTCTTCCACAAGGATCGCCGATAATTAGCCTGGAGCTCTTGGGTCTTCTTAACGTGTCACTCCACCAGCACAGAAGGCATGATTCCCCGTCACGACTCCTTTACTGTATGCTTTGTCACTCCAGCCCAGTATATAGAACTCCCACTGAGTGGTGTGTGTTCTACATCTCCTTCCTCTGGTCCGATCTGGCAGCTTCCACCCCCGGTGCTGACTAAACACAGTCATTAACAGGCAGTGGGCCTCTTCTGCAGGCTCCGAGCAGCATGTTAGCCAGCTGGTTCCTGTCCCTCCTGTTCCGCCGCTACGCCACCCGATCCGCATGTCAGCGGCCCTGATTTTAGCTCAGCAGACAGCAACACCCCCCTCATCTCACTGGCCTCTGCTGTTTTTTGGCTTCTTTCTTTCCTTTGCTTCATTTTGTTTATTTATAAGCAGATGCACTTTTTAGGATAGTAGTTGGTTTTCAGATTGGATGATAGTAAATGCATACATGGTCTGACACAGACCATGAAGTATGCTGTCTTGTTTTCTGTCATCAGGTGTGGTCTACACCATGAACTATGCTGTCATGATTTCTGTCCCTAGGTCTTGTCTATACTATGGACTGTACCGTCTTGTTTTCAGTCCCCTGGTCCGGTCTCCACCAAGGACCAGGCTGTCTAGTTTTCTGGGCCCTGGTCTGGTCTACACCATGGACCAGGCTGTCTTGTTTTCTGGCCCCTGGTCTGGTCTACACCATGGACCAGGCTGTCTTGTTTTCTGGGCCCTGGTCTGGTCTACACGATGGACTGTGCTGTCATTCCCCCCTTTCATTCTGTTTATTATTGCAGTAGGCAGGTTTTGAATGGTGCTAACTGTGATTATCAGTTGAACCCAAAGGCCTTGCCCATGTGGACATCACCACAGAAGTATACAATTTAACAATGAGGATGAGGTAACCTGTGGGGGATAGAGGGTGGGTGGGAAGCATTGTTCCAAGCTGTGAAGTATGTTTGGTCTCTGTCCAGGCAGTCTCATCTCTCTAGGGATTACGTCGCCCCTCCCTACTGATACAACTGGGAGAGCAGAGTGGAAATTCTATTCACTGACACCTGCCAGATAGGCTGAATAGTCAATGCTAGTCTCTGTGGACTCATTGAGTCAACTGAGGCATCTGGCCCACTTTATAAAACCAAGGGCCTTTCATAGCCACTCCTTTGGAAGATGCAACTGCAAGATCTCATTAGCTTAAGCCCCGGTGAAATGGAAGGTGCAGATGTAAACGAAACACACGTCGTCCCCCTTCAGCACAAATTGAATCAATTAGCCCTGTCATGGATGCGAGGAGATACTCCTCGTCAGGACGGCCTGATTGTGGAGATAGCCACACCGCCTGGAAGCGCTCTCAGAGGAGGGGGCTGTTTACTGGGTCTTGGCCGGGTTGTGGTGGGCTCTTGAGACAGGAGGTTTCAGGACTACTGGGAGAGGAGATCAGCGAATGGGGCTGAAACTATGACGTCAACTTCATAAATAGTTAAAAATCACAGGAACCAGAAGCATAAATCAAGACCTTACAGCAGCAAAGTATGGGATTATATTCCTGTACTGTGTTTCAAGCTTCGGTTCCCATTAGATAGCACCCTTTTCTGTGTGTTCCTCTTTTCAAATGTGTGAAACTTGACCATATTCTACCGGGCTTTCTGTGTCGAACAATGCATGTTAGAAGCAACTATCTCATCATGTACTTTCGTCGTTGTATGTCGTCTAAGAAGGAAAGAGAAACTGAGAACCATCAGTGTTTGTACCATTAGCTAGTTATCATAAAGGCTTTTGCTCAAAAGCATAACACACAGCTCCCACATCTAACACATTCATAACAAACCACAAGGGTACAATCCGGAAAAGACTCCCACATACTAACACTGCACAGCACTTACACTCAGTTTCAACTGCATGGGATTATCTAAAAATAAGAGACAAAAAGGTTAATGAGGACAGTTGATGAGGGTGATGATGTTAGATACAGAGGAAACTTGTTTTTACCCCTCTGGGGGAAGCAGAAATGGCTGAAATGTGTGGCTGCCATTCCCCAGCCGGGTCCTGCGTGTCAGGGGCTTCCCGGGAGGTGAAGGCGGTCGTTGGGTGAAGGAGCTTGGGCTCCCACTGGGTGAATTAGAACTTCCATTCACCATCTGGTCGCTGGGGTGCACAGCAGGGCAAGCAATAGATTCTGCCAAACTCCGACAGGCCCTGCTGAGGCTATTAATCAGGTCAACAGCGGTCAACAGCAGTCAATACACTCAGTCTTATTGGAGTGTTTCCACTCTGCAGCTATCTTTGCCTGCTGTAGACCCACAAACAGTAGGCCTACCGGGCACTTATGGGAATTACAACCGAGGTCTAATGGTGGACTATGGAGAACACAGTCAAATACAAGGTGGGACCCTTTAAATCCCCAAGAGTTGATGTAACTCATTATCTCTATAGTTATCCTTTATATTTGACTATGCACACATCTTATGTGTGTTCCCTGAAGTATAGGGACACAGCATTTGACTTTGTGACATTCCTTCTGGTTCAAAGAGCCGTGGAGAATGACCCCCATTTTACTTTGGGGGGTGGGGGGGTATCGGTGGCTACTTCTTGCATTATGCCAGCTGGAACACAGAGAATCCACATGTAACCATAGAGATGAGGGGAAGTGCCCCCCTCAGGCATGGGAGGGCAGTAAACGGAAACCAGGCGATTTGAGGAGTAGCAGGCTGAGTCGCACGGCCTTCCCCCAGCACTTCTGGCCTGGGGAGCCCCCTCCCTCTTTTTCACATGGCCCCTGAGACACGCAAGTGTGAAAATGTCGTAAAAGCATCTCACGTCATGTGGCCCATCCATCGATTCTGGCTTCGCTTCTTCTGCTGTCAAACTCAGCCCTCGTCAGTCATTTACTCTATTTTTATTTTTGCCTTTGTGTTGCCGTCCCTCATGCCTGATTTCCCAAAAAGTGAAAGTGTTTCCGGGTGAATGGCCCAAACCATTTGACCCTAATCTCTTGGCAGAAGCTACAACTACCTTCATACTGTCAGTATTGTCAGACTGTCGTGGTGATAAACACAACCCAGCCTCAGAGAAAACAGAGGGCAGAGTGTGTGTGCGTATCCATGATTGTGTATCTACATGTATGCATTGTCTTTATGTGTATGTGTTTGTCAATCCAGATTGGCCATACAAATTAGAGTACCACTTTGAAAATTAAATTTGAAACATAAATACAGGTCAGTATATTTCGTTAAATCACTAACTTTTCTGAATTCCACAGTTCTTGTGCATTTCAGAAATAGGTTTTATTAGGAAGCTGTCACCAAGATGGTAAATTTCACACTGGTCTTATACTGCAGTGGCAGCTCTTTTCACACTGGTCTTATACTGCAGTGGCAGCTCTTTTCACACTGGTCTTATAATGCAGTGGCAGCTCTTTGACACTGCACTGCCAGGGCTGTAAGTCCACTCCCTGCTGCCAGCGTTGTGCACGCAGGTCACCTCTTCTCTTCATGTTGTGCGGCTTCTCTGGGTACCCCAGTTTCCCTGACGACCTTAACCCCCACCCAGCCCTACCCTTAACCATAAATAACCAAACAAAATACAAGACTTTTGGCAGTTTTAGTTTTTCGACTGCATTCACAGATCTTTGTGGGGACCTGAAAAATGGTCCCCATAGCATCAAAATACCAGGTCCTAAGCCGCATAGCAACACATCACCCACCAGGGACCCTGTAAGGGTTTAGTTGTTACGAAAGATGGATGGATGGATTATACTGTATTAATGCTAGTATTTCTAGTTATGTGTTAAACCACTGACACTGCCAGTGACGTGTTCAGTAACAGTGATGATATTGCGAGACATGTGTTCAGTTATTTTAATGGCTTTGCCAGTGATGTCTTCAGTATCTATGCCAACACAGCCAGCACTGCATTCGGAATGACCGATGTAAACAGCAAAGGGAGTGAATGTGAGTCTGAATCGTCTCGCCGAACGCGGGTCCTGCGGATGGCACAGGCTGGATCTGCTTCCTGATGAGGCGTGACACCGGGGCAGGGGAGAGCGCTGCCCTGGAAGGCCGTCTCACCCGCAGCAGATTAATTAAACACACCTTCTCCTGTCATCGTGGGGAGTCTGGCCTTCTGAGGATTCTCACCAGGGAAGCGGGGGGGACCTCATTTAAACCGCCGGCAATCTTCTTTTGGAGTTATTGTTGGGGTGCGTGAGAGTCTGCGAGCGTTTTTACCTGACTGAGGACGGCCTTGCCTGCTATTGCTTCTGTCTAAGTGTTTGAGTCGTGCTTTTCCCCACACTTTATGTAACTCCTGGACACAAGGCTGACAGACGGGCCATTTGTTGCTTTGACTAAAGGTGAACACAACAAATTTCATAAAAATCAGTGCCCTAGTCCTTCCTTTGCACACTGCAAAGCACAAAAGGGCGCCAACTATTGTGAATGGTGACAGCTGTCACGCCCAGTGCATTACACGCGATTTACTGAAAATCCACGTGCAAAATGCTCACGCAGGCGACATGAAAGGTACAGAAAGCCCTCAGCTCTCTTATAATGCCTAACAATACAAATACATCAATGGGATTAATGAATATGAACACAACAGAACAATATCACTCTGCGGGATTCATGCCTTCTAAACGAAACATTAACATATGATGTCATTAAGTGGGATGGTGCACAAGTTAGACAACTGTGTGACTAATCATAGATATTCACACACTCAGGCCACTTCTCTGTGGGCAGTAATTCAATAGTAAAGCCATAAATATATTTACCAACATGTCCACTATAAAAAACGATACACCTAATTGTTAAATAAGGAGATAAATTTTGCAAGAAATACTGTAGATTGTGGACAGTTGTGTTCATTGCTATGTCTGTTTAGGGGGTTTTCCCTCAGTGTGTTGGGACTGAATCATATAGTAATTGCTCCACATCAATGTAAGATTTATTTTTTCTCGTTGTTTGGCAGCTTTTGTTTATGAAGCACCGGGCTTCATGAAACGCATCCATATTGCAGCTGGACAGGCTCTGACTGGCATGAGGCTATTTGTGGAAGAGACTCTGCTAAATGTGACGTGCGTGCGTAACTTCAGAAAGTGTTCAGTATGTGATTTCAGGAAGTGCTGAGTATGTGAAGTCAAGGAACGTTAAGTATGCAAATTCAGAAAGTGTTGGGTATGTGGGTTGGGTGTTGATTAAGGATGTTTATGTAGTGACCAGACAAATGGCATCATTTTCACATCCGTTCTCCGTACCAGAGATCTGGACTAACTGTATGAAGGATCGAAGTCAAAAGATGTAGTCATGTTTCACTGCGCAACATTTTCCTGTGAGCCTTGAGGACTTTAAGACTCTGTTACCTAACTGGGGTGTGTTAAACTCCCGTGACAGGAGGTTGTACGAGTGTTTTATACCCAAGTTTAGCTCTTAATTCACAAAACACCAATCATATGTCACCTAGCGGTCTATTTGGGACCCTGCTACAATTATATTATACTAAAATCAATTTATATTCCACAGGCCGAATAATCAGTGAATTAGTCGTTTATAGCCCTTGAACAATTTACTCAGCAAATGAAATTCATTATTCTAAAACTCCATTCTCATTCTTTGTAGTTTGAGGAAACAATTGATATTTCATTACACAAATTGCGTATGTAACTGTTTGATAATAACAATGAACAAATCAGGTTTAGCGTAAGTGAAAAACTACAGGGAGTTCTAAGTTAATGTGCTCAGCTTAACATTAATAAATCAATTCAACCAAACATTTAATCAAGGCAAAAAGGTTAATTAACTATGAGCTCAGCTGGACCAATAAGCAGCGTCTCCTGCAGTTGCGGGAAGAGCCCCCCTGACCTGAAGGCCGGCTTCTGCGCATACATACAGTGACAGTAAATGCAGCAGTCTGGCAACGTCTGCCGCATGCAACCAACAACCGCTTCATTACCCAACTGCTGCCCCTGTTCAAGAGTATCTTCTGCTGCGTTTGTGCTGCTCGTGTACTGAGCGTGTGCTGCGTGTGTGCTGAGCGTGTGCTGCTCGTGTACTGAGCGTGTGCTGAGCGTGGCTGCGTGTGTGCTGAGCGTGTGCTGCGTGTGTGCTGCGCGTGTACTGAGCGTGTGCTGCGCGTGTGCTGAGCGTGTACTGAGCGTGTGCTGCTCGTGTACTGAGCGTGTGCTGCGTGTGTGCTGCGCGTGTACTGAGCGTGTGCTGCTCGTGTACTGAGCGTGTGCTGCGTGTGTGCTGCACGTGTGCTGTTCGTGTGTGCTGTTCGTGTGCTGAGCGTGGTGCGTGTGTGCTGAGTGTGTGCTGCGTGTGTGCTGAGCGTGTGCTGCGTGTGTGCTGTGTGCTGCACGAGTACTGACAATCAGTGTTGTATTCTCCTTTGTATTTAATATAAAATAAGGTGTAAATATATGTTTCAAAATAAAAGATTTTCTTGTAGACTTATGTCACCTCTGAGTTCAATGTATTCTTAAAATGCAATATACAATTAATATCTGTAACATAGTAAAGTAATCTTACAGACAAAGACAGTCTCAGGTCATGGATCATGGATCTGCAAAACTGCTGGAAAATTCTACTGTGACTAAATGTAACTGTTGTTAGGCCCCGCCTTGCCACTTCCTGGGCTCTAGAGGAAGCCTCGTCTGATTGTCAGGAGTTATTATCCAATCAGTCCATGTTGCCTTTATTCCTGAAAGACATGGGGAAATATTAGGAGACAAAAACAAATTTAACAAAGCTTTTAAAGAGCCCTGATTAAAGAGGGGTTTGTCGAACAGGCTTCTCGCTCTTGTTGTTCCTTTGAGTCTGTTAAATGCAGTGCAACTCCATAAATGTACCAGATTCCACTGAATTGTGGCTAATTGTGACCCAAAGAGATCTGAATGACTCCTCCTTCTAAAATGACTGTAAGCTTCACTGTGACCCCAGGCTATGACTGGAGGGGCCTGTCTCGCTTGGAGTGTGATTGGACGGGCCTCTGTCACATAGTCTGTAATTGGATGGGTCCATGTTGCCAAGAGTGTGATTGGACACTTGCAGTAGGATAGGATGTGAATCTGTCTGGGGAAGCTTCACCTCTCTCCACCTAATTGGCTCTCATCACGCCTCAGTCTGCACATCCTGTCAGAACAGCTGGGCGAGGCCCTGGCTTTCAGAGAAATGGTGACAACAAAATTACTTTTAGTTTATTTAATTATCAAGGTCTCCGTCTGGAGGTCTGGAGAAGCATGTGGGTTGCCTGGGCGTTGGGCCATCACAGGCTGGAAATGGAGCATCTATCCATGTCTGGCCCGACTCAGCTCAGCCCAGCTCAGCCTACCCACCCACAGGTGCCCCTCCGCCCCATGTGAACACGGACCTCCATTTCCCGGCACACTCACTCCGCATCCCTTTATCTCTTATCAGGAGAATAAAAGGGCTTCAGTTTGCAGAAAAGGGTGAGGTTTTAAGAGGGACTGTCTTAGTTTGGAGGTTCACAAAGCTTCTGCTTGTAGTCTCTCTTCTCAGACTGAGATGTTGAGTTGTGTGACTGAAACTATTTGCATTTTCTTATTCCACCTGTTCCACCTCAGAAACGGCCCATTTAATACATTAAGTCTGCTGAACATATATTGTCCTCTGGGGGTCCCAACCTAAACGTAGGAGAACCTGTGAAATCCTATGTCCTTCTTCGGCATCCCATGGAGGGCCTGGTGTCCTCTACAGTACTTCCTGTGACTGCCCCTGCAGACGTGCGAGTGTTTATGTACGGCATTTACAGTTTAGAAATGCACTCTGGTTTCTCAGTCACACTGCAGTACGCAGTACGTGCTGAGTGAGACGCGCCTGAGATGCGGCCCGTGTGACTGCTCACCATCTCGGCGATATAAAGGGCACGCTGAGAGCATGACCCGTCAGAGCGCAGATCGACGGGTGTGAAATCGCTCAGGGCGATGCGATAAAGACAGCTGCTCACTCACTCGCTCCCATCTGTGGTGTGGGAACGTCTCGGTGACATGTGTGCTGGCTCCTACCCATCAAGCCGCCAAACTGCACCTCCCTGCTAAGGTCTTTCTTTCCCATTTTCAGCTCCCTTGTGTGGGTGGGCGACTGTGGGGGGGGGAATTCTAGCAAGTATTTTGTGCACTTTCTATGCCTCAGTGAGACGTACAGTTTTGCAGATAGAGTCCCATTTGATGGAAGTGAGGGGCAGTGATGGATGGGGATTCAGGAAGATGCAGATCTGTACGGGTCACTGACTGAGGAGGCGAGAGTGGGGGGTGGGGTTTGAGGGAAGGGAAGCACAGCCTTGGGTGAAGGTCTCCAGTCATCTAGTAGAGAAGACACCCAATGAATATGGAAGGATGAAGGGTCATTCACAGCACTGAAGATGACATTATGAATGCTAAATGTTAGCGTATCAAAACTTTTTAGCTACATTGAGCCTGATATTGCTGATGGTTATTGTGCTGATGTTCTGAAGGCATGTTCTGAAGGGAATGCACTTGCGTTTTGGAGCATTGCACATCAGGAAGTGAGCTTCTTCTAGGGGGTTTGCACTAGCCAACAGGCTAATGCCTTTGGCACAAGGAAAGGGCCCTTTCTGCTAGTTTGGGGCTTGAGATCCTTCCAGGTGCAAGATCAAAATCCTGGCCTAGGTTCTAGCAAATGCTGCCTTGAAAGCTGCTCTGACAGTAAGTAATGCCACATGAAATCCTTAAACAGATGGAGATGGGTGACATATAAAAGAATGGCTGTGGTGCGTTGGATTTCTGCAGACCTTATTGCACACTTCAGATGGATTACAGATTCCCATCCCCCCGTCCACGGATCAGTACCAGTCTGTGTCCAGTATTCCGCTGGGCCATGGAGCACTGGGGGTTTTGCAGACTGGTTGGTTAATTTCCAAAGATAAATGATATGTTTTCAATTTTTGATGACTGGTCCCATTTGTACATTCTGTTGACATCTGGAAAAAATGGAAATGAATAAACTTTTGAAAGTGCCGCTGGATCCGCTAACCCTAAACCTAACCCTAACCCTAACCCTAAACCTAACCCTAAACCTAAACCTAACCCTAACCCTCAGAGAGATATTCAGTGTCTGTACCTGCAGAGCGAGCACAATGCAGGTTCATAGTCCTTCTGCGGTCAAGAACAATAATAAAACTATGAATTTCTGTTTGTCATCTTGTTTTAATTCTGTTGCCCGACATACTCTGTTTGTAGGGTGTTTCTAAAAATAGTTTTGTTTGTCAGCAGGATTTGTGAGTGGCAATATGTGCTAATTAAATCACAAACTGAGACATAGTTAATGACAAAATTATGGTGTTTGCTACGCTTTTATGAGGAAATCTGTGTTGTGTCTGTTATTGATCTGCCAAAATGATATTAGCTAGGCTCAGTTTCTTCATGTTGTCATTTTGGTGCCAGCTGGACAGTGTGCATGGTGAAATGACAGTACCCGACCTGCAAGAACCTCAGTGTGAACATGTACCTATTAATCTATAGACTTTCCATATTGCTAGTATAAGCTGAGCAATTCTGTAGTGCTTCATAAAACAGGTATGATTAGAAGGCCGAGCAGGGCTGCGTTAAAAATCTTATTAGTAACAGATGGAACTGTTCATCTGTAAACAATGAAAGCTGTTTTTTTTTTCCTGTAGAAACTGGAGGCCCACCTGTTTCAGGGAATTTGTCCTTAATGCTTGAGAAGGAGCCATTTTTTGTATGCGGTTCCTCAGAGAGAAGATGCAATGCTGGTTTCATTTGACCCGCTGACCACGTTGGTTTCACGGCACACCGTAAAACTGAGAGATAAGCCACTACGACGCCCCATATGGACACAGGTCAGATCTGAGGAACAGGACGTAGCTCTTCCTGTTCAGGGAAGGCATGGGGGAAGGAATAGCAGAGCTGAGAAGTCAAGCAGAACTGAAGGAAACACAGGCTGTCAAAAGAAGAACAACTAAGCTAATACGTGATCATGAATGGCGGCAGTCCTTGACAGACAGTAGCGGTGACTTGGTGTTTGGTATCCTGGCTCAGCTGAGCCTTGGATACTTTGTTGGATGAGGATCTGACCAAAAGACTGAAGCACTGGACCCAAGAGCTGAGCAGCAACAAAAAGATGTTCAATGCCAGAAGATCACCCTTGTACACCAGACTGGATTCACCTGAGGGACACCTAGAAGTCTAGTGAGTCTTGAGCGGCATTTGCTAATATTTTGAGCCTGGGAATAAGACTTCAAGACTGAGTTCTGTGGCTGCCTAAGTAGGGCCCAGAGACCTGCAGAAAGCAGTACATCTCTACATTTGGTAAGCTGAGGTATTAAGCAGTCTAGGCGTGTCGGGGCCTCTGGAGAGTGCTCTCAGGGTCTGCCAGCTCCTCAGGCTGCCTCTGAGCTCTGATGTCTAGAGACTTGAACTTTTGGAAAACAGATGATATTCAAAGAGAGTCTTTGGAAGCCAGTGGAGAGCTCTGGAGAAAGGACACCTGCTCATTATGTCCGCCCCGACACCATGTTTCTCCAGGGTCCTGCAGCCTCCTTTCATCTCCAGCTGCTACTATCAGCTCCTGCTGATAGTAGGCCCAATGCGACATCAGGAGATCAGGAAAAGCAAACTAATAATGCTAATAGCAGGAAGTAATGGGAGAAACGTTATCTATGCATTCTTCTCGCAAGTATTAATATAAAGTTTATTTATATTGATGTTCAACAGTGTCTTTCCATGACACATACAGCAGTGACGTACTGCTAAGCACAATATTACATACTAGGTCAAAATTCAACGTTATAAATGAGTAAAAACTGACCCCTATCTGTTAAAAATATCCTTTTAAACATCAAGAATGATAAAATAGTGAGATTTGCAAATTAAAAGCAATGGGGGAACAACATTACAACGTTCTACCTTGTGCCGGCTTCCGTAACCTTCCGTACCCCCATTTTTAAATCTTGTAACAACTAAAAAGGAGAATATCAGCAAATGGGGGAGACTGCTGGAGACTGGTGTTGATGCAGGCTACTGGTGAGCAGCTGAGTTTTAGCATAAATGTTTGTGTTATTCTGTGTTTCTCCTGCCAGACGTACAGAAGGAGGGACTCCCTCTATTGCTGAGATGAAATTATAAGCAAGTAACTTTGAAACAACTCATCAATAAAATTATATTGCAGCTAAAAAACAAATTTTCTCTCTTCCTTGGAAAAACACTATTGTATTGTAAAATGTTTTATATTACCTTTCAACCACTAGATATCAAATTTCTTTAAATTGGTTTGTATTCAACTCATTGAGAAATCGTGGTCTGATATGACGGGAACACGCTTTGAAGCTAGGTTAGAATTGGGCCGTAATGTAAGGTGATTGTAGTTTTACTCAGTGTTAACTGTTAACTAGCAGCAGTACAGATAAGGGAATAAGCAGTTAACGTGACACTCGCACTCGGGTTTACACACTAACAATATACAATAAACAGACACACCATGGCAAACACTATACAGGTACAACACTTATGTAACGATGTGACACAAATCATGGCACTAATCCCAATAATGAAGTCCGTGACAGCCAGCCCTGTGGTGTCACAGTATTAATGTAGAGTATAGCACACTCTGTAACCATGTTACCGTGCTTTTTAAAATGACATTTGATTATTCTGTTATTTGTCTGTGAATGGTACCCTAGAGAATCTGTATGGCTTCTTTTTAATAAGGCAGGTCTACCAGACAAGGGTGGTATTTTTCGCCCAGGATAGATTTTATCTGGAAACGTCAGTAATATTCTGTTAATTTTCACCATAATCCGACGTCACAAACGTTTCGTTCAGAGACGTTTCAGGAGACGGTGAGGGGGAGTGTCTTGCACATGCAGTCAGTTGCTGGTGCGGGTCTCTGCGCTCCCTGTTCTCCTTCGTTGTGTGTATAACTGTGTGTTCGATCTCAAGCACCCAAGTCGTGTTTAATCCAGCCGCGTGAGATTGAGATTGCACTAGCACCTTCCAAATTTTCATCGACTCCCTGCTCCTCAACAAGCTTGTGCTGATAGTTTTCATACACTAATCCCTCATCTGTGCCTTAAGGTTCTGGCAGGGCGGGAGAAAAGGGACTGGGGCCTCTGTTGCGGAATGGAAGGCTCCTTCTTGGCCTGTGGCAGCCTTTGATGTGCGTCTTCATGTTCCTTCAAGGCAACAGATGGCTTCTCCCTCACACACCTGCTTTACAACCTGAGCTGGATCACGACTCAGATTATTAGCCTGATGACTGAAGCCTCAATGGGCAAAACTAATCTTCAGAGCTGCCTTCGTGTTTTATAGTCATAGTGGAGATGTGTCAGTGGACGGCCTCTCTGGCAAAATGCTTAAAATGGATTGAAACTGTGACTGAAGATTAGGGAGATTTGAAGGTTGATTAGATATGTAAAGATTCCTAGAAGTGGCATAGTGCTTTGATAAGGGGAGGGGGCGAAATGAATTACAGTGAGGAGAAAGGGCGCTCTGTTGACCGGATGCTATGAACTTGTGGCTAAAAGCAATACAGAAAGTTGGTTCCCGAAATACCGATTTCAGAATTGGATTTGAAAAGCATTTAGAGCAAGATGGGATGGTTATTCCTGGTCCAGCAGCATGAGCACTTTGCTTCATCCAGGATTTCAACACTATCAGGTGTCAGAATCTTGCTGAGGTGTGATGCCATCAGTGAGGGAGTCGTGTTTCCTACGCTGACGGATCAAACCGGGGAACGTGAGACTCAGAATGTCTGGCCTTGTAAGACCATGACCGCAGCTTCAGCCTCCCTCATTTCTTTTAATTACACGGGTAACTGATAGGTATGTTCACGGATGGTTGTATGGGAGACAGACGGTGGCTTACCTCTGTGATGTTAAACTCTTCAAAGTGTTGAAAGGCTGATGTTTGTGTCTCTGTTTCTACGTGTATTTAATACTCTGGGATGTGGTGTTTATTTACCAGGCGTATGGTTTCCAGTGAAACCAGCCAGCCAGTCACCTATCACGCGGATGAGGTCACGATTCGCTATTCCTGCTTCTGTCTGTCTCCTGCTGTCATTTCCTTTATCTCGGCTTGTTCCATGCAGGCCTACAAACAAGATCTGCCTTTGTCTGTCTCCCCCCGGCTCAGACACGGTGGCGGCGGCAGCCACGGCCTCCCAGAAGTGCCCTCCTCACGCTACAAGCCAAATGTCACCAGGGGTAAAAGCGTCAGGTTTACAAGTCCCTGATCTGCGTCTTGCAGAGCCTGTGCTCCACCACTTGCGGAGCGGTGAACCTACTGGCCCCTTTCTGAGATGTAGTATAACTGCAGTACGATTTTCTTTAATACATATGGCATATAACACTATACACCTTACAATAGCACCGAACACAGAGGCAGCTACACACAGCTTTTCTGGCTGCAAGCTTGTAGGGTAAAGCGCTTTAGCTCTGTGGTTCTAGCTGATGTGGTTCAGACCTGCCTCACATGGAGGTAATGCTATGTTAAGTCTCGGAAGGCACGCAAGCTGAACGAATCCGTGTCAACTTGTCACACGTGTATATATTCAGCCTGCGGAGCATCTACATGCCTGAACGACATCAACTGGGTAGATTTTGAGAATCTGATTTTTATTTACATTTATTGTATTTGGAGTAAAACAATGCACTGATATTGAAATAATTCTGGTTCTTTCTGATGTATGGATTATGGCCCTGTTTCCCTAACGGCATACGCTGTTTGACATCATTTCCCTTGAGATATATTAATATATAAGGCTCTTAAGGTTTATATTGTATGACATAATTTCCCCTGTGGAATATAGCACAGGACACCGCTTCCCCAGAGTTATGTGATAGATGACAAACCCAGGGAGTTTAATCCCATCCATCCTCTCCTTGTCAGCACAGTTGCTCCTCTGTGGATAAGGCCGTGCTGCTGATACGTGGCATATAATCAGGGATGGACATGACTGCTACGCAAGTACGCATTCACCTTTAAAAAACCACATGAGCGACAATCAGTTGTGGTAACAGTGTCGTACTGATTTTATGTGCATTTGCGCTATTATGGAAATGAAATATAATGCATTTTAATCTTTATATGCTAACTCTACTTCATTTGCGGTATACAGGTTAAAATGCGAGGTATTTTCTTATCATATCAGTGCAAATGCACATAAAATAAGTATGCATTCACACTTACCACAATCGATTGTCGCACGTATTATTTTTAAAGGTGAATGCGTACTTGCGTAGCAGTTATGTCCATCCCTGCATATAATACATTGCTAACTACAGGCGTCATCAGAGGCCCGCAGGGATGCAGATGCATTGTCAGGCCTGTTACTGGGCTTGCGGTCATGTGACTCTTACTCTCTTTTCTCTGTCTGTTGTGAGTGCGAAATGGACATAAGTAACCTATGCACTGTTTATTGTGAAATAAGGAGTTTGTGCAGTATTGATACGTCTCTCCCGTTTGCCACGTCTGTGCTGAACATGCATTGACATGAGCCATTGTTACTGCTGCAAGGCTTCCGCCTCAATTTATGCAGCACTAAAGAGTATTAAAATAGCCTGATGCAGAAGGTCACAGAAGGGTTTCAGGGTCACTGAAACTGAAAGGGCAGGAAATGAGCTCGTAGCTCCACTGTGTCATGGCTGCCAGTCTCGCGTAATACACCAGCGACGCGACTCCGCCCGCTGGGTTTTCATTGGGGGGAGCATGAATTAGGACGGACACATCTCTAGGTAGCTATTATCGGGTAACCAGAAAATTAAATTAAGCGATTACTACAGTCTTCAGTGGCACGTATTTAGTATATATTGCATTTCTATGCAGTACATACTAAATACATACTGACATATATGTACATAATGTAGACAATATAAAATTCATGCTAAAGGCTAATGTGATTCATTTTGTTCACACAATGACTGGAACAGAGAATAGTCCAACCTTTAGACAAACACACATATATACACAGTCGTCAGCATTGGTCAAAAGACAGGAAATATATAGGAAATGCAAGTGTGATTTTTAAGTATTAACACAAGTCCAGTGCATTTGTGGTTCAGAATAGTAGCTGTGCATGAACAGATGGAAGTAAGAACCTGAGCAATTAAACCCGCACGCTGAGTGGATCTCCACCAACCTTCTACTTAAGAGTCAGCCAGTCTTTACCATCGCAAAATCAAAGTGTCGCCCATGCATACTGCTAGGAACAGGAGGTACATTGTTTGTAGCAATGGATGACATCCACCACTAACTCCCGTGGCCAGAAGGTCTGATGGATCTGGGATGGATTAGGGAGGACATGGAGAGACACCGGCCATCCCTGAAGCTGCGGGTTACTGAGGAATTACATGCACAGATGCACTTCCTGCTTCCTGGAGTCGGAAGTGGGCTAGAAGGCTGCTAGAAAACTGGGCACATGAACGTGCCTGGTGTTTGTAATCTGCACGGCAGCTCTGGATCCGTGGCCTGTTCTGATCCCTAAGAAGGGCTGTGGAGAGTGATGGAGTCAGACGTGGAGAGGATGAACACTGCTGTGCATTTCCAACAAGCCACGGCCGGCTGACTGATATTGTTCAGTCTGCTGAACCAAACAACAAACAACCCAGCGAAGGAGAGAAATGTGCGACATCTCTCATGAAGCCCATGAATAAATGGCAGTAAATGGTGGCGATTCTTCATCCTCCACTCTTTGTAAAGCTCTCAACCCTCAACAGGAGGCTGCAGATAGACCCCAGGTGGATAAACTGCACGAAAAATGCTGAGTGCAGTGATCCATGCATGCTGCTGGGAATTAGAAAGCATGTCCATCCATCCCTGGTGGGGGCGCAGTCTGGATCTCCTCCTGGGTACAGTGCCGTTTGCTCTCTCCTCAGCGCCGTGACAGACTGGCTCTGGGCTCCGGACCGTTCAGTAGTTTATTAACTGTCATGCTGCATCCATCCATTTTAATGTTCTTTTAATTTTCTTGTTCGACTGGGTCTGTTTTGAAAACAGCTTCATCTTTACAGACAAATGGAAAATGCTGGGGCTGATATGGACGGTAGATCGTTGCTCTCTCGTTAAGCACAAGCTAAAGTTTACAGATGCTGATAAAAGCATATATCTAAGGTTATGTGCCACTGTGATATCAAGGTTGACAGTGTTGTTAAAGTCATATTCCTTATGACTGCCGATATACATTTTTTAACCAGTTTCAGTTCTGTGTTCTAGAACCGGGAAACTGCCATTTTTCTTTATGGTTATGTTTTATTGGGTATTATCCTGGTTTAGCATCAGCCGCTTCCACATGCAAACCATAAGCGTGTGGGATTCAGTCCCAGTTCTCCTGTGTCCCTCTCAGTTCCAGGCTGTTAGTCATCTGGTCTCTCGGATGAGGTGAAGCACGTCTCAGCTGATAGGGCCTCGGCGTTGCTGCCATGCATTGAAATCATCTCCTCTATTGTGAATTCTGCTGGGTGAGCAAGGTGGGCGTCCGTGAGCTAAAGCGGATTAGCTTGATGTGGAGCAGTCTGCTAATGCGAGTCACATGACAGGAAGCATGGCGTCCGCCCGCTGTCCTCCCTCATACCTGCCAGAACAAATTCCCAGTGTCACATCAGTGTTGCTAGAGATCCTTGCAAATGAAAGGGTCCCTCTTTGTGCCGGCTCTGTGGCGTATTCACAATGTTTCCTTCGGTAATTTCGTTATGATGGCTTTGGCTTATGCACCACTGCAGGGTGCAGGATGTTCATGTGCTGTTTCACTGTTGCCTTAATATTCAATAGTCATGGGGGGGTTTTGCAGCGGGAGCATATTTTTTTGATTACAGAAGATTTAGAAACCTCACCTCTGAAGTGCTTTACCTCTCCTGGTGAATCAGTGAGTTGTGGGTTGTTGTCTGGAGGTCAGAACACGTGTCACTGTTTTCACAAACAGGGTGGTTATTTACGGTAAAATCGCAGCCAATCAGAGCCTTGGTATGGTATGAAGTGCAGCCTGCTGGTGGGAGCTCCTGCCCCCTTCTCAGGTCGTTCAGGACTAGGTCTGTTTCCATCGCTTGTACGAGGTAATTACACAGGAAAGTGGCAGATTAGCTCTGTGGGATCCATCCACTGCAGGTCCAAACTCGGCTGCTGATAAAACTCTAAAAGAGCATTTGCACTGTCGTAGTGATGGGGGGCGGGGCACTCTCTGTTTCTTTGGCATCTTGTTTCCAGGGCAACTGGCCTATTTTTTCGGGGGCAATGAGCCTGTCATAATGATGTCACGCCCCAGTGTATTAGGGGTGACGGAAATCTGGAAAACTGCGGAACAACAGTGAGGGGGTGGCCATTCACTACAGTGAGTCTCTGCTTTTAATGCTGAAACCTGCCTGGACAGAAAGAGGACACCCCTCCCTTTAAAGAAATGCAGACCTAAAGATGGCTATTGATTGTGTTATATAACAGCGAAATGTGCTGATCCAGTGTGGGGGTGTGTAATGTTTCCTCGTGTCTACATGAGATTCTGTAAGTTGACATTGTTCAATTGGTTAGACAGAGCACGATTACAAATGTGAGTCTTTGGGAAGTTTGAACAGCTTGCTTAGTCCGAGGGAGAACAAGTGTTCAGAATCTCTGGGATGACAGTCCAGCTTTCTGCCATGAGTTAATAGATTCTGACCTTGCGTATTGATGCAAGTGTTAACTCTTTAAGGATGCAGATATATTCAGTGAGAGATACAGTAATTTCAGTTTATTAAAATCGTGTTGTAGTCCAGTAAACACAAAGATTTTTTTTTACATCAAGCATGTACTGTCATTCCTGTGTAACTCCTCTTTCTGTGGCTATATTTCTATTTCAGCAGTATTAGTACATTTTGAGGTTGGAATTTCATTTTGATACTGGGCACATTCTGGTTTGCTGTTTCTGTTCTTGACTTCAAAGCAAGTGTATGCAAGTGTAGGTTGTTTAGACGTCACAGACTGCACAATTACTAGTGCAGTTAGGTGTTTCTTTAAGAGACGCATTGAGAATATCACTGAACAAACACTATTTGTTAAAACTGTGTTTTGGTTGATGATGTCCATAGAAGTCATTCTTAATGGGGACCATAGTCTGGAGTTTAAATCTCAAAATTTATCTTAATCTTAAACAACAATTATTATTTTGTACATGAGATACAATGTGTCTAAATAAGCGTAACAAAGAAATTAATTATAATTAAATGGTGGGTTGAAATACGCACTATTAGGATATTACCTTCCATTAGATGGAGCACTACAGATTAACTGGTTTGGGGATGTGCATCATTTTTATATATTTTTTATTTATTTTACCTTTATTTCTTATTTACATTGACGGCCTGGCCACAGTGATACTACAGAGATTAAGGATGCTGCAGCACTAGCATCCACACTGAGGACGCTGCAGCACTAGCATCCACACTGAGGATGCTGCAGTGTTACTACAGACGCTGAGGATGCTGCAGCACTGATATCCACACTGAGGATGCTCCAGTGTTACTACAGACACTGAGGACGCTGCAGCACTAGCATCCACACTGAGGATGCTGCAGTGTTACTACAGACGCTGAGGATGCTGCAGC
>JAODLD010000045.1:1343643-1369377 GCA_026781065.1 Mormyrops boulengeri | reverse complement strand
TATGACTGTGTGTCTGTATATGACTGTGTGTCTGTATATGATTGTGTACCTGTATATGACTGTGTGTCTGTATATGATTGTGTACCTGTATATGACTGTGTGCCTGTATATGACTGTGTGTCTGTATATGACTGTGTGTCTGTATATGATTGTGTACCTGTATATGACTGTGTGTGCTTGTATATGACTGTGTGTCTGTATATGACTGTGTGCCTGTATATGACTGCGTGCCTGTATATGACTGTGTGTCTGTATATGATTGTGTACCTGTATATGACTGTGTGCCTGTATGGATTCTCCTGTCTTTCTTCTACAATGAAATAGCCTGGATATTCAAGCCATTCAATCAGATTTTTTGGCTTTTTGTTATTTTGTCCAGTTTCTTGCCACATATGACATGTTGAATACAGACCTCATTAGCTCTCTAAGTCTTGCTTCCTTGATTGAATAAGGGCAGACGCACAGGCACACACGCTGACATACATGCAGAAACTGGCAGGAGCGTCCGTGCAGACACGTGGATGCAGTCCAGCACTCACACATACGCTGTACTCGCCGTGAGATGGCGGGAGGCGGAGCCATGGCACGTGGCTGGATTAGGGGGAGCTCCCGCGTTGCCATGGCGATTGATCATCAGCTCCACGCCTACAAATGCCTCAGATAACGAATCCATGCTGATCCTGCCTGGGAAAAGCGGCACTTCAGTACGCTCAGCTCGGTGGGTTCAGGAGATTGAGGGGATCTTTCTGGAAGACATGTTTGTCACAGTAATACATTAATTTTACTTTTGCACCTTTGAATTAAAACAAAAATGTCTTTTCCATGCCTTTTCAATCCATTCAAAGGAGTGTTTTCCCAGTTTTCCTTTCGTTTCACTGTAATATCGTGGTATTCTGACCCTCTCCTCTCTTTTCCTGTCCAGAAACAGATTGTACCCACACTCTTTCACAGAGACACAGGCAGCGTCTTTTGTTCTGCAGTTATGGGAGGACAGTGTCAATCATATTGACAATGTCCTCCCACTGTACAGAGAACTGGAGACCTTCTGGCCCATGTCTCACTGCACGTCTGCTGAGAGGGAGCTGGTCTGCATCCTGCTTCATACCCACTGCTGGCTCATTCCAGCTTCCCTCCCAACTCCAAGATATACTGCGATTTCAGATTTTAATTTATTTAAGCTATCTGCTCCAGACTCCTGGGGGTCTATGTATGTATTGGCTTAAAAGTACTCTTATGAATGAACTATAATTTATAAACTTTATATGTTAGGACCTATTGAAACCAAAACAATATCTGATGAAAACTCCACCTGATTTGTAATTATTTTATTTTTCCTGTCCCTTGGGTTGTGCTGTTGTCATCTGTGAGTCTGTGCTCTGTTCAGACCCTGAAACTTACAGAATGTGAGTTTGCCATCATGTAAATAATACAGTTATGTCACTCAGCGACGATGCCCCGCTGCACCCTGGGATTTCGGCTTCTGCAGCATCACTGCACCTGTAAGCACATGCGTTTGTTTGCATACGTGAAAGACGCGGCGGGTATCGAGGTTTCTACGGAGGCCGAAGTCAGGCCACAAGTCCCCATATTCGCCTGTAAATAGCTGCAATTATAAAGCAGGTTTGCTATGCAGTTGGGGAGGTAGAGACTGAAAGACTGCCGGTCTCTCCTGACATTAATTATCTGCCTGCTTAAGTGAGAAAGCAAAGTTGTTTGCCTTCCTGTCCTTCCCAGAGAGTCATGGTTAAATGATCCAGTCCTGGTGATCTGTAACAGCCAGGTATTTTTAGGGACTTATCCATTGCCTGCTGTGATTTTGTGTGGGGGGGGGGCTTTTTAAGTGCAATGCCAGCCTTGCCTTTATCCTTTGAATAAGAGCATCAGATATACAAATAAATGCAAATGTAAGTGGATGTGACGGTTAACTGCTGATGGAGAGGACTGGTGAAGGTCCTTGGTATTTCACTTTATTTTTATTTTTTGGTTGATTGAGCATTAATTGCGACCTCCAGACCCTCCACTCTGGTGGTAGAAGCCTGTGAAATGGGAGGGATGAAGTCAGAGGATAAGCCCCCCCCCGCACCTGTAACTATCTGATAGTAACAGGAAATTAGTCTGTTCTGTGTGTGGGAGAGAGAGTAACACAGCTGTCAGGGGGTCACGGTGTGTTTGTGTTCTGTTATTCCATTCGCATTTCATCCCAATAAATCTCCCGGTTCCTTTCGCCAAAAACCTCGTGTCTTACAGATCCCATGGACCCGCATTTAATGAAGAATCAAGTCTCTGCACACATATTTAGTCAGGTTTTTTTACAGTGTTTGATCATTTTGATGCCCTTAATTGCCTGTTGTTGCCACCATGGCCTTTATCGCTCATCTCCCACAGAAATGCTCTCCAAGACCAAAACTTGCGAGGGAGGGGCGCGTCTTTGCGGAGTCCAAGGCCTTGTTTAGTGATAGAGTCATCGACTCTAGTCACAACTTGCTTATCATACAGGAAAAAGGAAAGCCTTCTCAAAAAAAAAATTTTTTTAGAAAAATATTATTACCGAGTGGGATGATTTCAATTCCTATGCCCTTGAGCAAAATAATGAAACTTAACCAGGCAGTGGCTCTTTGTCGCCCTCTGCTGGTCCAATCTTTAATTTTACAGTCTCCCTGTAGTGAAGCTACATCTCCTTCCTCGGAAGCAGCCCTTCACATGGAGCTCATAGCGCCACGTGCTCTGGGCCAGCCTTGTGACCCAGTCACGGATCAGCATGACCGAGCTAGCGGTCGGGCCCGTCTGGGCCTCGGGACAGTCTGGGGGCCCGCATGTGGACGGTGCCCCGCTGTGGCTGACGAGAATCGCGGCGTTCACGCTGCGCAGTCCCCGTCTGCCATCGCTGCCAATCGCGCTTATGGAAATGGAGCAACGAGAAAAGAAGGGAACTAACATCAAAGTGAAAGCAAAGTTACGGACGGCGGGACGGCAGGCGGAAACGATGGAGCGAATCAAAGCGATGGCACAAGCCTCTCCAAAATAAGCCGCAGACGGGGCACTCAAGGACTCAGCCATGCATAATTAACGGGAGGCTGCAGATTGGCGCCCAACGGGGGGGTGGGGGGGTGGAAAGGAAGCGCTCGTTAAAGGACAGTCAATTAAGCATCTCGTGGATGAGCGGGGGCCTCTGGGTGTTAACATATTCATGGGCCAAGCGAAGGAACACCAGGACGAGTCAGGAAGGCTTGGCAGCCGCCCTCGCAAGCACAGAGCATGCCGTACACGCACACACACACGCACACACACACACACACATACGCTGCCCTGCAGTGCCACGCGTGTGATCCTCCTTACTGACACGCACAGACTGCGTGCACTGAGTCAGAGTCATGCTTGAGTTATTTTTTCAAAAATGTCCCCAATTTTTCCCTCCCAGCTCTTCTCATAAGCCCCCCTCCAAGCGGAAGACACGCATGGTGACTCAGCTGGAGGGGGCTGTCACACTGTCACATGCCCCCCCCCCAGATCAGCGCGTCTGGCAGCCACCCGCTTCCTAGACCCTGTGCGGCAGTGCCTCTCGGCGGACTCCATCCGTGGCGCCGCGAGGCCCGGTGGGCTGAGGCCGTCTCAGCCGCTCCATCACGGTTCACTTCTACACACTGTAATCAGCTGGGGATTCCGTGGGCCGCCCTGACGGCAGAGTGAAGCTCGAGGCCCTGCATTCCACGTAGGGGACACTGCGCTTCCATCTTCTGCTCCAGGTTTCTCCACGATGCTCCTCAGGATCATCAAAGGCATCACTCAGCACATATGCCAGGTAGACACCCTACAAACTGGTCACTGAGTTCAGCTCAATTCAGTTTTATATAGCGCCTTTCACAGTACAGTCACCCCAAGGCAATTCATTACTGTGTCATTTATACAGTATGATGCATGAAGCATAGAAGAGGGACAGAAATAAAGCCAGAAGACAAGAGACTGGCTGCCAAACCCACCACCATCCGCCCCCCCCCACCACACACCGAGATTTTAGAATACGAGGAAAACGGCCCTGGCTGTAAACTGTGTTCATGGCTGTAAATTAGCGGGTAGATTTACGCCAGCAGATCGCTGGCTGCACACATGCTGTCACAGTCCGTAAGCGAGGTCAGAAATCACGCACAGGCCATGATAACGTCCACAAGCTGGTTATAAGGTCATGAATCACACACACAGCTTGGCCGTGTACCTGATGTAATGGTGTTTATTTAGTGAAGGACACACAGCAAATAGCTGACACACCAGTCTGCCAAAGAATGCGGGCATGGAGATCAGGGAGGGCTGAGACCAACACAACGCCACAAGCGAACAGCGCCAGTCCGCCAAAGAATGCGGGCATGGAGATCAGGGAGGGCTGAGACCAACAATCTTTGCCCATCTTTTTTTTTTTTTTTAAAGCAATTACATTGCATTTAAACTGAACAATTTATGAGTGAATGTATCATGGTCTTAGTCAAGAGGGAAAATGCCATTTTAGTTAATAAATGTAATGAAAAATGAAAAAAATGACATTTTGAAGAGATTCATGCTCACAAAAGCAACAGGAGTACCATCTGTTTGGAATTTTAAAATACCAGATCGCCATCTGCTGGTAATTATTACACAGACTTGCAGATACATCCACATCCATCTCAGATGATATTACATCCACAACATGCTAAAAGAACTTCAGAAAAACTTTCAAAAGTCCCTTCTGTGCAGGATGGTGTGTCCCCTTTTCGAGGGTCATGACTAGAGCTCAATGTATCATCTTATTATGACTTTATATTTAACTCTTAATCTCTCAGCCTCCCATGCTATAGCGAATATATTGTTGTTTTTTTACCAATTTTTATTCTGCAAGGAGCAGCAGCAGGAAACAGTGTTGACATCCAAGCAGCACGGCATTATGGGTAAGTCTGGTATAAAAAAAACAGTATAATATGATCACTTGATGTAACGTATGGTCATTATATAGGACGTTTTGCTGCTGTCATGGTCTGGCATCCCATCCAGGGTGTCCCCTGCCTCAGACCCTGCTCTGCCTGAGACAGGCTCTAGGTGGCAGTACACGATGGTGTACCAAACCCTTTTCAAGGATTATTTTATTAACTTTTAAAATAAATAGCTAATTCAGGGTGTTTTCAGTAGACAGAGCTGCCGTCTATGGACAGATCCCAGTGTGACATATGTAGATCCACCCTTTAGGTTAATGACATGAATGGCAGTCGAAGTTGCGCTGCCCTGCATCAGCTTAATGCGCTGCCCTGCATCAGCTTAATGCGCTGCTCTGAGTTACCTAACGGAACTTGATATTTACCATGCTGGCAAATCATGTGAAATGCATTAGGGAACTCTCCAGAACAGGCGTGAGCAGGCCTCTGTCGCACGCGAACAGCCACGCCGCACACGCGTGTGTGGCCTCAGGGTGACCCTTCCACCTCACGTGCTCATTGCTGGCTGCCATGTGTCAGATCACCCAGCAGGGGAAGCAACCACTCTGCTCTAAGTGGAGGGAGACTGGAGGTGGAGGTTGCCCGGTAAGTGCCACTCGACACCACTGTCTGTCAGAGGGGCCGGACACTGGAATGACTGGGCAGGTGAAAGGGCAGAGGTCAAGGTAACCCTGTGGTTGGTTACACACAGGCAAAGCTGCTGGTAGATACACTGGTTTTTCCTATTACACAGTGGTTCTTAGCTAGTCCACTTTCCATATCCACATTTTTCCTTGGTCATTAAGTCACAAGCTGAAATTTGAACGTTTTAAATCTTTTTTTTATAACATGCTTAAGAAATTTTGTATTGTGTGATTTATTCCATTGCAGTAATGATAAGGCGGGACACAGTCAGACATCCAATGGACCACAGTCACCATAATGGAATATAGGGTTTGATGTAGACTTTGCGCAGTGTAGAATTGAAATAGAAATTATCTCTTTTAACTGTGTGAATTTTTGGATTTTGGATTTACTGGAGAGGACTAGTAACTCACCTAGAGAACTAGGCAGGTACAAGCTGCTTCAGATGTCATAGAAGAAACCGGACGCTTGTTCTCGAGGTGTCGGTCTAGGGAGACTCTGAGATGCACAGAATCCATCTGGGAGGTCAGCTTTCCACGGGGGGGCACTGGGAAACGTGCAAGATCATGTCGATCATGTTGGTCACGTTGAGTTGGCGGCTATGAATTCATTCCACTGTCTGTGTCTGATACCTCGGCTTTGTTGTACTTTCATCCTCCTCCGGTTCCTGTCACCCCTATCGATATAAAGACCAGGGAAGGTCTTTCTAGCTCAGAGGGTAGCGACAGCCAAGAGAGGTCGACGGCTTGCATAAAGAGAGGTTATTTGGCTGCTTAGCTAAAGTGAAATGTTTAATGGGTAGAAAACTGAACTTTAACTGCAAGGGAAGACCTTATTTTGACCTTTGTGAAGGAATAAAATGAGGAGAGGGAGCCAGCAAGCTGAGAACCATCAAGGTGAATCATCAGTGGTGACTGGTCAAACAGGAGTGCATTGAGAAGGTTGGCTGTTTCATCAATAAAATAGCAGAGAAGACCTGGTGATGGATGACCGACCCAACTAAGGAGTATAGCAACAGCTGTCACCTGATTTTCTGACGAAGAAATAGACTGATAGATAGGAGATGATCTTGGGAACCAAGCGTGAAACATGCAAAGTAAAGACTACCCAGTCCAAGGAGTCGGGCGGGGGGGAATTGGGGTCTCGCTGACGGGCCTGCAGGAGAAGCTCTTGGTTGGGTCTAACAATGTAGCAGACCCTTGAAATAGCACTAGCATTTACACCTTGAGGTCAGATAGCCAGTGTGATGTCAGGGGCTTGACTTTTATGGATAGCTTCATGCTTTTAGATATGCAGGTATTGGCTGCTAACTTCCTTTATGCTATAAACCTGTCAGCCAAGCAGCTGCCATAATACCCTATATCCAGCATGAAGAGGTTTTAATCACCTCCACAGCTGATCCGGAAACTCACTAGTAAACACTACAGTAGAGCTACAGAGTTATTTCCATCCATCCCTCTATCCATCCCTCCATCCATCCATTTTCTGTACCTGCTTGACATATTCAAGGACCTGGGGGGTCCAGAGCCTATCCCAGAAGCTATGGGCGCCAGGCAGGGAATAACCCTGGATGGGGCCCCAAGTTATTTATATTAATTAATTTATCTGTAGCAGATGCTTGAGCCAAGGCGACATACAAGTGAGGAAAGGTTTGAGACAGAGACCAGGGCGGAGAAGCATCCCTAAGGCTACAGTGGCCTCGCTCAAGAACTAACCAAGATACAGTAGCTCTGCTGGCTACAGAACATGAACCCACAACCTCCCGGACACAGATATCTAACCTACTGAGCTATACACAGTACATTCTTCAGTCACGACCACGGGCCCGATTTCAACCCTCATATTATCGTAAAAGCTATCTGATTGTATTGATTATTAAACTGGACAGGTGAGGCACGACAAACAGAGCGGTGACATAAATGTTTGTCATAAAGCTGTCCACCCTAGATGGTAAGGGAGCAAGTGGAGTGCAGCAATGACAATAACAGAAACGGCAGCAGAAAAGGCAGGAGAAGGAGGAGCTGAGGCCTGCCGGAGCCTGTGTCTGTGCTGATACTGCACTGGCCTAATTATACGCGCTCAGAAACACTCAGTGTGTCTGGGCGCCGGCCCAAGCCCGCCGTACACATTATCATGAAACTGGAGCTCTTATAGATGCTTCGGTGCAAATCTAAGAATCGGCTTTTATGGCCATCAGACTATTTGGCAGACATGTGTACTATTTAACAGTGACTTGTGGCTCTCTGGTAGTCAGCCAAAGCTGCAGGCATACTGAGTGCAGACATTGTTGGGCTGCCCCAACGGGACTGATAGTGGCAAGACGCCGGCGCTGTCCGGCGATTGGGTGAGGGCAGGCGCCATGGTGACGTAGACACCTTCGTTAGTGATGTCACGGAAAGTTCCAGACGCATTCTGGATAGTGAGTATCTGCTTTTGTGAGGTGGGGATGTTCAGGGAAGTTTTTGCTCACTCCACCTCCTCAGGCTGATCCAATTTCCCTGAATTTTAGAGGCACAAGGCAGCATTGGGCAGTTTCCTGTTTGTTGCTTTTTAAGTATATTGGGGTCACACGATAGCTTTATAAAGCGACCCAGGAAATCGTCAGGACAAATAAACAGCTGCAGATAGACTTTATTATGATGCTATACTAGCCAGCTAGAATATCTGCTTTCTACTGTGCTTAAAGTCCTGCTCTAATGTTACTGGAAAATATACTCTGGGAAGTATTCCAGAGGAGACGCTTCAGCAGAACTGCAGTCTTGTTTTTTCTCTACATTATATTTTCCTGCTGAGCACAGACCAGATGAACTCAGTTCACGAGATGCATGTTTAAAAATGTACCTGGGCTTTCCTCCAGGGGGCGGTGTTGTTAAGTTTAAGAGACCACACTCTGGAGCAGACAGGCATCTACAAGAATATGTTACCACAGGCACCAGTTACTGAGCAAGACAAAGGAAGGGCACTGTGTGGGGAAAGAACACAGCCTCAGATGTGGTGCAATCTGTGTGTGGAAGAGCGCAGACTCTCTACATTATAACGATACAACTTTGAGTCCATTTTTAGACCAAATAAGCCAATAAGAAGAGGTCTTCTGAAAACTTCCGTAAAAGATTAATATATAAATGTAAAATTGTGATGTTTCTTTGGATATCAAATTTGACAAAAAGTAACAATCATTGTGGCTATATAACAAGGAAGGAACAGTGATTAAATGAAAATGTGGTTCACTGATGCCTGTGACTCGTGTATCTTGTTTAATGAGTGACTGATTAATCAATGATTAATTAATGTTGGGCACACAGTGGACTACAATGCAGACATATTTTAACAATGCACTGTAGGATTCAGTTTTGCTTCTCCAGCCAATTAATTTTAAACTGTGATGAGTTCACTTAGAATCTCGCCAGTTATGATATGCACCTTCAATAAGAACACCCTTTTTTGCTGACTTCCTGGAATAGGGTTCAGGCTGTAAGCGACCGTGTACTGGATGGTCACATGGTCATGAAGGGTAAATCGATGGATCGTTTGCATTCCCAGGCCAAACTAGAAAGCTGAATCTGAACACAAAGCTGAACAAAAACGAAGGCTACGGCTGGGAGACTACATTTCAGTTCTGTGTCCGAATCTCATCAGCAGCCTTGACCCCTTTTGTGCTGCTGTTGTAAGGTCATGCTCCACAGGGTTTCCTGCTCTCCGGAGAGTCAAGAGCGGCATCCTCGCTTGGACCTAGTTCAATATTACAGTGGCAGACAGAAGCCCCACCCACTGCACCTCTCCTGTATTCTGATTGGCCGTTAATCCAACAATGCCTATCCACAGTGCCTTATGTTCTGCAGTGTCTGACCTGAAAAAGGAAGCCTGAGCCAAACCACTGACTACTCTAGGTTTCGGGTTCCTGGTGCCGTAGAGGATTATGAAGGCAGCCTTGCAGCTTCTGCAGTCTGACACGAAACACACTCACAGACCAGCATCAGTGTGTCGTCCTGTTCAGGTGGAAAATGCTCTTTGAATCCTTGGTGAACAGTGCTTTAACATCTTAAAATATCTTGCAGCAAAACCATATAACATCCTGTTTGCCTGTAGTCTACCCTCCATTCACTGGGTGGCTAAGCTGCAATCACTGCATTTCTGCTGGGGATCCCGTAGCCATCGCCAAAGCGTTTGTTTACAGTCAATTCTGCCTAGTTTTTAAATTTCATGGCTCTGCGTATCATGCTAATGGACGACATCTGTAGAACTCTTTGTGTGCTGGGGCAGTAACTTTCACCCTCAGCAAAGGGAATCTCATTTCTCTGTGCCAAGCCATAAAAAGGTAATTGATTAAGAGGGTAGAGAGCAGGAGTGTCTGCTGCTGCCTGTGTCCTGTAATTAGCTCTGCTTTGTTGGCAGTTTATTGTGGCAGTAAACGTTTGTCCTCTGGGAAACGGCTGAGACGCATCTTGGCTTGTGACCACACTGTTTACTTAGCTCTCCTAAAGGGGGAAGGCCGGAGCCCAGAACGGCCAATGCGATGGCAGCATTATCATCACTGTCCTACTGCTGGACGTCGCTCACATAGCTGTTTACATTCGTCTGAGATACAGAGATTTGTGTTGGCCGCACAGGTCTGGAGATGGTGGCGGCTGTGGTCGACCACGGCCGCAGTGGCATCAGCATACCCAACCACACCAAGTGGGTGTTAAAGAGGATTGTGGTCAGTGCACTTAGAGTTACAAAAAAGGGATGTTTTGGGGAAAATGTGTGCATCACTAGGCAGGCCCAGTCGAGGATGTTCAGGTTGCAATTTTGTGGTCAAAGTGTGAGCCTCACTCACAGTGGTGGGTCGTAAGTCTACTCGCACACTGGCACCATAAGTTTTGGGGGCGGGATCGAAGACTACAGCACTGCCGTCACAAGGAGGACTGTGGGTGGGGCCACATGCTTTAGTCCTGCCCACATCATGGGTTTTCTGTGGGTTAGGATTAAGACTTACTGAAGCAAAATACGTCTCAACAGGAAACGTGTCCTGATGCCAGGATATGCTGCAGCAAACCCAAGACACCGAGCGGCGGACAGATGAACTTCAAAGGAATTCCTTTTTCTGTAATAAGTATAACATTCTGGTTTATGTTTAATCGACGGCTCAACAGCCAACAACCAGCAAAGCAGGCAGAACTGACTCTGTAAGACCCAAAGTGAGGGTGCAGGTCTGATATGTTGGCAGGTAGGGGATATAAAATGCCCCAGAGCAGCACCAGGACAGAGGAAGGTATGCAGGGCAGGATGGGACAAGCTTCCTGCTCTCAGACGGGCTGCCGTAGGATCAGGCAGGACGCTGGGGTGTGTCGGCATGGAGGAATCTGCCTCACCAGAGGCATAAAGCCCATTGGAGTGGATGGTAGGGGAGCAAACTCTCTGCTTTTCTGCTGGCACAAGTCACGCACAAGTCGCTCACAAGTCACGCACAAGTCGCTCACGAGTCACGCACAAGTCACGCACAAGTCACTCACAAGTCACACACAAGTCGCTCACAAGTCACACACAAGTCACGCACAAGTTGCTCACAAGTCACGCACAAGTCACTCACAAGTCACGCACAAGTCGCTCACAAGTCACACACAAGTCACGCACATTAGGCACACAAGGGTGCCAGCAGCCATGGTCCAAATGATGATGGTGGCTGCCATTTATCCTCAGAATCACCGTAACCGTAATAACTGTCACATGCGGCCAGTGTGAACAGGCGTCACGTCAGCTGTCTTTGTATTATTAGCAGGGCTCTGCTGCAGCCTCCCCAACCCCCACACCCCAGGCCAGACTAGCTCTCCGTGTACGCTCCCCAGTCAGGCGCTGGTTAAACGTGCAGCAGTGGAGCAGATCCAGGAGAAGATCCAGGAGAAGATGCTTCTTCATACATGGGGTCTATTATGCAGACCTCCGCTGGGGGCTCAGGGTACAGGGAGGGGCAGGCAGGGTGGGAAAACAAAAAGCATTAAAACACATACATGACATACGAACAGTGTGGCCCAAACACACCAGACATCCGCTACACTCTCTGTGAGGGCGCCAGCCCCTTAGGACCTCTGGGAAGGCCGTGGGAGATACTTCATCTGAACCGTCATCCTCTGAGATCCTGTCATGGCCACTCTGAGGATGGTGTGAGGTCCAGACCATCACAGAGCCTCCACAGAGAAAGATTCTTAGCATCTTTTGGTAGCTTCAGAGAAACGCTGCCTGTGAAACAAACACCCGAGAGTGTAAACAGGGCAGGAAGACAGGAAGCAGGATCTGTGAGGAGTCCAAATCAGAAAGAAAGCACTGCTTTATGATTTATGGTTACCACTGCTATTTAGGCTAAATTATAGCTATTGAATAATGCAGCCCTGCACGCTTTGGCATTATGTAAGGCCTTGATCTTCAGCATTTTGTGTGCTGACCTGCCCTCTAAAACAGCCCTTCGCACTCCTGTAATGACAAAGCCAGCCTAGTGATTTCGGTTGTCGTGGCTTGGGCAAAGGTGAAAATGAAACTCCCCCCGTCGATGGAGCAGGAGCGAGAGGTGTGCTCCTTCTCACCACTAATGAGCTGGCTTCCCGCTCCTCCTCAGTCAGTGACGCGGACTCCCTGCATCCACAGGCGATGTCCAGCTGTCTCGCTGCCAGGCGCTCTGATGCTGGTTTATGACAAGATGGGGGAAGGGGGTTCATTATCACTCTCCCCCACCCCTCAAAAAGACGTCAAGTAGCGTGACAAGGTGTCGGTCACGTGGCTGACCTGAGACGGAGAGAGTAAGTGCCAAAACGATGCTAAAGGAGACGAGGATGAGCATCAGTTCCTCTTTAGCGTGAATTTATGGCGCTGTGAAGTGGCCCGTTAGATGCGAGTTCCCCCCTGAGGGTGGGGGGTTTGGTTTGCTTACTTTAGAAACTCATGCTGGGATAGAGGCCAGTAGTCATCGACGTTCCCCCCCCTACCCCCCCAGCCCCCATGCATTTTCATCGCTCATCGTCTCTCTGTGACTGTTTCCTGAAGGCAGAAAACACAAACACACGACTTGAGAGCAGCTTCAGGTCGAGGCTGAATTTGCTGCTGCTCGGAAGCCGGTGCGCTCCAGCGTGTCATTAAAATATCGCAGCGCGGCAAAACCGGTAATTACCGCTCTCAGTTGGCGGCTAATGACCCCCGCCGCAATGCGGTTTGTTGTCATTGGATGCTGGCCGTGTCACCTGACCCTTCTGCTTTCAGCCGTCCTCCCTAGGACATAAAGGGAACTCTTTAAGTGCGTCTGATTGAATGACCAAATTGCTGGCGTGTAGGACAGTGTAATGGACCTCCAGTGAAACAGGAGATTATCAGCTCAGTGTGTCACGCATTGATTTTTGTGTTTCCTTACTAAACGGCAAGCCTGTCTGGGGTGGCCCGATCACCTGGGCTGCCCTCTCCGGAAATCCCACGCGCGCCCACTGGTGGGTTCGGGTCAAGTTTAGCAGATTGAGTTACGTGCTACCTGGAGCCTGAGACTGTTCATCCAGTTATAAAAACAATGATGCTTGGACTGGACAGCGGGCCTGAGGAGGGTCATGTGACCACCACCCCAGTAGGACTGGCCTTTTAAAAGGCCGGCATGAATGAGGGGTTTAATAAGGCATGGGTTCCCAAACCTTTTAGGCCACAACCCCCAAAATAACAGTGCCAAAGACTCATGCGGGGTGGGGGTGGAGGGGTCGTTAGGGTCCCCCTTGGCACATTTTCCCCTCAACTCTATATATTTGACTGGTTGTGCTTATGGCTACAATGGAATATTTTTGCATTTTTTAATTTTTATTAACATACCCTGGAAAATCTCTCACCCACTTGGGGAACCCCTGTAATGAGGAGGTGAAGCTCTGTGATGGCATGGTGTCCCAGGATAAAACGGCTACTTGTATGTGTCCATTGTGGTTCATCATCATGGGTCAGTGACCACCATGATGCCAGATGCGTTGACATTTCCCACGCGGGTGTCACCATATCTGTGTCACGGTGCCACCTCAGTACTATGGTAACTGTGGGACACTCTTACAGTCTGTCCCGATGAGACGCAATACATAAAGAAATAACCATTACAGTCTTCACTAAGATATTGTTTTCAGAGACTTTTATTTCTGATTATTTCAAAGCACGAAAACAGGCATGGCTGTTGGGGCTGGGGGGCAGTAAAGTGAGGGGGGGGTTCAAAAAATAAATAATAATGACCTTGAATAAAAGTAGTATCAGCAAGCCCTAAAAATAAAAGGGAAATTCATTATGATGGGTTGGTTACAGGGGCTGTTGCCTTGACAACTGTATCAGACATATGTTCATTGCATTAAGAGTTTCTTTTAAGAGGCATTGAACCATAAAAAACAGTGTGTGACATTCATTTATGGGCATACATGACCAAGCATGCCATCCATGTTGAGCCCACGCATAGCCAATGCCCCCATCAGAGCAGGACTATGGGGTTCCCCAAGCCAAGCAGTGTGTGTGGGGGGGGCGGGGGGATCCACCACAATAAAATATACATACAGTCTATATTCTCCAGTTGCTCAAGGTTCTTCATTTACATTAGCATGAAATTGGAGGGCTATGGATTATTATAATGGTTCTATACAATCTGAGAATACATTCAGAATATACTCAGGACTGATTCATTGGTTTAAATGCATCTGCGCAGTAACTTCCATCAATCTGATTTGATCTGCAAACATTTTAAAAGCGTTCATGTAACTCTTTTGTGATTTATTTAACTGGATCTAATGGATAAGAGTGAATAAGGTTATGTCTGTCTCGGAAATGACACAGAGATTAGTACAGCAGCGGGTCATGCCATTACAGAAAAGACTTTTACCACAAACTAGAGCTGTTTGCCTAATATGGCTCTGTGGGGCACTTGGAAACTTCCTCAGGAAAAATGTCTCAGGATGCCAATTCTACACTTTTGTGAATTTTCCCAGTCAGTCCTCAGAAAACAAAAAAGCATTCATTGTTGTGGCTATTAGACCCTTTTGAAGGTCTGGTACACTGTAAACTTCCCATTGGACTGAATGATTGGGTTCCTCACTAGACTACGATGTTGATCTTTCTCTGATCTTCCTTCCTCACTTTTTCCTTTAGCATGCCGTCATTGCCGCTTCCTCCGTCTCATGCCGATGTGCGACAACCCCGGTGCCGGCGTCTATGACTCTGTCCGCCACCAGAGAGCAGCCTCCTGTCACAGGACTCAGATTTAATCTGGAGTGACAGAAGACGTCCGTCAAGGACCAAGATGAGACGCAAGAGTTCTGAATTGTCCCATGACGACTGTGTGCTCCCCAGGAATGAATAAGGTTACTGGATGAGATTCAGAAGAAGAGAGAGGCTAGCATCATTAGTGATCAGCTTGGTCAACTAGCCATCGTTGCTGATGTATTGCGTGGCAGTCCTTCCGACACAGCAAATACAGAAATATGCTGCATATGCTGGCAGTTAAAGCCATCTTTTTGCGAACGGAATACAGCAGAATTCCAAACGGAACGATTCACGAGAAAAGCTGAAGATACAGTGTGATGTTACAGGAACTGCAGGGTGGCATCCACATTCTACCTCTGCACCCGAGGTCTAAGGATACACGGGCCAGCAGATGACGAGAGCCTTGAGACTGCATACCTCGAGCATTTCTCTGCTGGCCTCTGTGTCCTTACAGTCTTTTGCACATTCTCCAGAGGTCTGTGGGTTTTCTTTTTCCAGAGCTCAGCCCTGTGTAAGACACCCCTCTAGAGGACTGTGAACAATCATCCCTCAAGGGTGATGAGGTCTGTACCAATTGCTCAATACTAACTGGCATGCCAAGGGCACTGGTGCACCGTGATTTTCAATGTCACATTGTTTTGTCTGTTCTTGTTTATGCAGATGTAGATCTGCAGCAGCAGGAGCACGATATCCTGCCAGTCGTGCATGGCGTCGCGCTAAGGGCCGGGCAGGAAGCTGGCCAGAGGAGATTGGGACGAGGCTGTTTGGCGCTGGGAGTGGGCCCGTTGCGGTGGGTTACATCATTCCCACAGGGGACGCCTCGCCCGCCGCTCCACTCAGCGGCTGCCATTAGCAGTGCCGCTATCGCATCGATCGCCGTTATCACTGGCCAGGCCGGGCTCTCTGCACAGTGCTACAAAGCAAAGGGCCTTCCGGGGTAGCGGCTCTCTTTCAAACGCATGGCATGGAAATCGGGAACGCCCCGCGTCTTGGGCAAGCCGTGCCGACATGGTCCCCATGAGAGCATCCGAAAGATTTAAAACCCCCCCAGTGGGAGGCATTCTTTGTAACAAAGTACTGTTTCACATTTGGTCCAAGCCATTGTCTCCTGCAGGGAACAGTGAAGGAGGGCGTATCTCATGAATTGGAAAGTACCCTGCACAAAAGAATAAGGAACTGCATTCGGACCAGTTAGACTGACTCCCGCTCTGTGACCCCTAACATGACCAGGGCCCATCCATTGCTATGGAGCAACAAGAACGTACCTCCCTGAACAGGATGATGCAGAGCCAGGAGATTATTCCAGGGAGACACACGGCAAGGGACACCCTGCACTGGATGCCAGTTTGCTATAGGCCATCAATCCTCAAACTTTTTAGACTAAGTACCACTTCCGATCAGACCAAAGCAGCTAAGTACCAGATGGGAAAAAAATAAAAATAAATCACAGAAACCTGAATCACAGCAACAATTTACCGTGGTCCTCTCGGGCACCACTAGGGGTACTCTGAGTTCCACTGGTGCTCCATGTACTACAGGCTGAGAACCAGTGATATAGACTATTAGGTATAAACCAAAAAACGATTTCAAAGATTAACTGTTGCTGAACTACACCGTCCCTTGTACCTAACAGAACTCAAAGAGCTCAGCAGCATGAAGCAAATAATCTAATAGGGCATTTGAAAGAAGCTGCCTGCTTTACCCTGGATGTTCTCAGAACAAAAGTAGGACATTTATTTACTATTTTCAGCTTTCCCTCAGTGGAGCAGGGTACGAAACATCTCTGACTGGGATATTTTCACCCATCCAAGGACAGTGTGATGAGAAGGCTCCATGTCCAGGGAAACTGAAACAGTGTGACCTTAAAGAATATCAAGGGTGCATCGATTCATTCAGCATCCCTAGAGATACTGTTTGTTTGGGGGATGTAAGCAAATAGAAGTCACCTCAGCTGGTTTGGATGAAGACTTAGGTAAGGAGGATGGAGCGATTAAGAACCAGGAGTGGTCATGACATCATAAATAAGACAGGGAGCATCTCTCTTTTTGACGCATGAATTTTTTTAACCAGATGCTGGTTGTGAGCAAAATGTACTATCTGAAGCAAAAAGTCAACAGTCACCATCTCCGAATGGCAGGGTATAAAGCCGGGGTGTGCTTTGTCTCACTAAGCAGCAACAGAACCTGACAGCACCCAGGACAAGACTGGCACACGCCCTTAGCCATACCTGTCCCTGGCAAGAATCAGCCAAGCACCTCTGAGGAGATTATTAATGCAGATCATTTACCAACAATGTCATTGGCTGTCACGACTTCAGAACAACTCTGGCTTTTGTACAGAATAGCCAAATAGATGCTTTATTGTCTTTTTGTCTACCCCATCTTGTTCTCCGAGAGACAAACAGACCCATGTACAGGTGAGTGCAAGCACTGGTGGAACAATTGGGGGATTCAAGCCGGCAACCTTCCGATCAGGAGCACAGAGCCCAAATGGTGCTAAGCCACATGCTGCCCCCCCATTAAAAAGAGGACAAAAGAGCAGTAAATGGCTTCAAACTGCCTGAGTTTAAGTACAGAAAAGTATCCCAGCCAAGGCCAAACATGTTTCTGGGATTTAATCAGTACTTAAACCGCTTCAGTCATCTGGCTGCAAAGATGTGCTGAAGGATCAATTACTGAGAAGACTATCCACTAATCACCCACTGTTTTAGTGACCTGTCATTCCTCTGAAGAGATAGCCAACCCAGGATGTTAGCATGTTAATGTACTGCTAAAGCACCATAGCTGAAAATACCAAATCGGAGAATAAATTTTGCTTCTACATAGAGGAGACATATTAATAGAATAATGTCACACATGCACTGAAACAGCAATACTCACACCTTCAAACTGCTATTGCTAAAGATGCTGTAAGTTGAAGAAATGAAAGAAAATACCAGAAACAAACTGGACAAGGACAAAGAAACAAATGACTTATTCACATAAAGGGAAAACTGAAAAAGGAAAAGAGATATGTGTTTACTAACTAGCAGTGGTTACCTTACTAATAACCATGACACTGTGGTGAACTGCACCAGTGCTTGTGATTATTCTGTATTTGTCTACCAGCTTGTCCTTGGAACCAGTCCATGGATAAATACACTTCATCTGAATCTTCCTTTTCTTCATTACATTACAGCCTGTCTATCTGCCGGGCCTCCTTCCTGAAAAGTGACTGGGATACGGTAAGGTAAGTTGAGATAAGTTAAGTTTCTATTATATACCCCATCTGGGGAGTTTATGTCAACATTTATCTGTTCAGAATACAAATGCCAGAAACGCAGCTTAAAGCATGGCAACCACCTATGACTAATTAAAGTTTTTCTTGCTACAGTGTTTGCATTTTTCTTGGCCCTGAAAAAAAAAATCATGTTTGCACAGTTTCAGTCAAGCTCCTATTTGTATCAGGAGATGCGTGGTGAACTGTTCATAAGTAATCCATCCATCACTAACGTGCACATTCCGCGCTGGCGTTCGTGCACCTCGATTCGCTCACGCCTTTGAACATGCCGACGTGAATTAAGGGCGCGAGCGAGGCGAGTAAGGTGAGCCGGGGAGCGCGAGCCGGCGGGATTGGCGGGAAGCGGCGCCACGCGCAAGAACGCGACTCGGCGCTTCAGACTCGCGCCAGGCGCGGTAAACACGCCACGAGCTTCGCGCGGTGTTTGGCGAAGCAGGCGGGGGGAGGAAAGGCCTTATCAGGTTTTTTTAAATTTACTAATTTAACTATTTCTTTAAAATTACGCATACATTGGAATTCAGAAAAAAACAACGCGTCAACGACAACAACAATAATAACAATATCCTCCATCATTATACAATATTATCGGAATAGGAATATATGAATTAATATTATGTTTATATTTATATTCGCGTTCATATCGCTCAACCATATCATAAATGTATAATCATGCTTGCCCTAATTGATCGTGTCATATTACAACTCGGTTATCGTATGTGCTGACTTTCCATAGAGAAATATTTACTGAGCGATGTATGTTTATGCGCCCAGTTATAGGTTATTTACGTCTTAAATATCCATCCATTTTCTAACCGCTTATCCTGGGTGTCATATATACAATACTTCGCAACTTGGGTGTCGCGGATGTCAAATATAAAATACTTAATTATAATTAAATACATAAAACAACCAGTTGAGTCGTTAAATGTCGGTAGAAGGGTAGAAACGGGGCGGCATTCGACGATACAGCTGCTGTGGCGGTATTTCATTCCCGGCTATTTTCGCGATTGCGTATTTCGTGTGTCCTTCGTCGGCATCCGTAGCCATCGATCTCTGCGCTGCTTGCCAGATCTGCGGCTGTGCTGTCGGTGGTAAGAAACACCGGGTGGACGGTGATTCCTGAATGAGCTATGGAGCAGATCAGCAATGTCGAGGTGGTTCCGTGCGACAGCTCCCGTTACCTGAGACCGTTTCGGGTGCACTATAGCCAGGTGAGTTGAGAGAGATCACCCGTGCCTCGGTTAACTTAATGACCGTGAGAAGCGGACACGCAAAACATCCAGTCGCCCCACCCCCATTCATTCCTCCCAAACAACTGCTACCCGATTTACGTACTTCGTGTTTGTCACTCCCGATGACGGTCACTTCACGTTCACCATAAACTGCAAATACACCGTCTTGTCCTACGTATGGTTCATGCTTAACCGGCGATGCTGTCGTGGACACGTGCTGTGCATTAGCCGGAGATGTAGCTCTAAAAGTAAATTGGCAGCGTACTGCCTTCAATATTTGCAGACTTATAAGTTCAGAGTGAAATCACATGGAGCGCGTGGTGCACTTCTACGTTCACATAACCATTAGGATGTTTCCCCCTTGTAAGGAAGGTCAGTCATTGCGAAATAACACTTTGTATATTCGTCCCTTGTTCCGTGGTGATGGCAGCGGTTGCAAAGTGCATATAACTACTGCTAAATGTTCCTACGAGGACCATTGCTGCATTTCACCTTAGGCTTAGCAATATGCATGGCTAAAATTACTGTATTCGTTATGCGTGACTCGCAGATCGTGGGAAACCGGACACCGTCTCAGCCGCCTCAAAATACGGTGTCCAATCATATATCGGGTTTGGCAGCCGTGGGTCTTATGTTACACATGACATGCGAGTGCACTGATTTCCTCTGACTCCTGTTTGACACTCTCAGCCTACGACCTTGGATGGGTTCATAGAGGCGTCCGGCGGTTTTGTCGACGTCCGCAGGAGTCTTTCCCCTCTCATAAGTGAGCCAGTCTCAGACTTAGACAGATATCTCGCAATAACGGCAACTCCGATTCTGAACCTTGATTTACGGAAGCCGCTCCCTGAGAGCAAAGAGAAAAGAAAAAAAAAAGGAATCGTTGTTAAATCGGTCAGAGCTGCCAAGAGAAGCTCAGAGTTATTCTGAGGGGTGTTTGTACAGCTTTTCCAGTATGTGTGTGTGATGCCAAGGCCTGGCAGAAACGCTTCCTACGCAGGTGTGCAGGCTTTGGCTGCACTGTGCCAGGCCCTGTACCTGACACGTGCTACCTGTGCAGCTGGCTGTCCCCCCCTGCGACACACTGCCTTATGCATCCTGCTGCATGCCTTCCGCAATACGTGTGCTTTGCTATCGACCCTGTGTGTGCCACAGGTCTCTTTCATGTGATGATGGATTCCCTGTGGACACTTTTAAGGTGTTAAAACATTTATTTTCTTTTGTTGCCAGCCGCTTGTTTCCTATTAATTGTTTCCAGCATCTTTGCCGGGCAGTCCTGGCATTTTTGTCAGAGTGATAATGTTTCCTTGTATTGACGCAGAAGGTTAGTTCCATTGTGTTACCGAGCCGTGTTAGTCATCTGCACTACCACGGACGCCTAAGCAGAGGCAGTGCGCCCGGAGTGTTCCGTCCAGATGTTCTGAGGATGGAACTCCAGCTCTGAGGACAGCCTTGCATGGGTGGGTGGGCCTAGGGCTTACGGTGCCCCTCTGAAGCCAATCACGGAACGGCACCCGAATGCGCCCGCTGTATTGGTACACTTCTCCTTTAGCCCAGTTGCATGGTAACCCATACGACCTGCCATGTCCCTGATCCAGACATTTTTCATCTGCCTTGTCATGGCAAACGAAGTTAAAAAAATATATCACAGGAGCAATAATTTACATATTGCTTATATAAGTTATTTTTTTATTTAAAAACTTGCTTATGATTTGTTAAGTCCAATAAAAAATACTGGCAACCAGCCTGGTGGTACCTGTGATTAACAGTTTTGTTTACCACAAAACACAGCTTTCATTCACATTAACTGGGCATAGTCAAATTTAATATAATATAATATGCATTTTTTCAGTACTGCTTGTTCAGTACAAGATCACAGTGACTCTGGAGACCATGGTGGTGGTAGTAATAATAATAATAATAATAATAATAATAATAATTAGTCAGTGCAGTGAGCCATTCACCATTCACACAGGGCCACTGCATATGCCTGGATGTTAATATTCGTAATATTTCTTGTTTACACCTGTGGGTGTTCGATTGAGATGATGAAGGCGAGGGATGTGCATCAGCACCCTCCTGTTGCAGGGCTCTGGAATCTGCTCCCAGCTGTGTGGCCATGTGTGAGGAACATTAATGACCAGTAATGAGTGCAAGGGGCCCAGTGCGGACGCCCACGTGAATTTACAGTGCCGTGAATACATGTAAACCAAGAGCGGATTACAAACATGACTCAACATAGGAGGAATTATTAATGTTCAGTATTCGTGGAGCCCTTTTCGGTAATTAACGGAGCAAGATTTTCTGTCTTGTTTGTTTTAGGACATTATCTGTTGTGTTTGTTTTCGTGGGGGTCATGGGGAGGGAGGGAGGAGCTGCACCTGAGTGTGTTATTAACTGGAAGTCAGCTCTGGCTCCTCCGTGCTGTGCTGGCTGGTGCCCATTGGGTTTCTGTGAAAGGATGCCACATGGGAACCCAGGGGGGAGGGCCGGGCGCTAGACGGGGTCTGCCCTGCTGTCCCTGGCACGGCCACGCACCACCTGCATGCCAGCAGCCTGTCTACATCTGTCCCAGTGTTTTGTAACCCATTGTGAAATGGCTTCGTGACGAGTCTTTGGAAACAGCGTGCCTTTGGTCTCTCTGGATGTAGCCGATTGGTTATTTCACAACAACTGTGTTATTTCAGTTTTTGTTGTATTTTTCTTTTGGGAAGATCCTGACAGACCTTTAAACTGAAAGGTCTGCTGTCAGTCTAGGAGTTAAGGAGCTGAATTGTCAGTGGGAAGATTACCAGTTCCCGAAGGGGAACTACTGTTGTACTCTTGGCAAATTACTTTATCCCAATTGGATCAATAAATGTTCAGCTCTGTAAATGGGTGAAGTGTAAAAATGTAAAGTAGGTTAGTTGCTTTTCATAGAAGCGTTTTCTGAGCAAATGAATATCTTGCACAAAATGCAATTATGTCATAAAATGGATGAATTATGACACACACTGAAAAAGGTTATAGAGACAGATAAAAATGTCACAGAATAATGTCACAAAATGCTGCACACACATGAATTATTGCATAAATACAGATTCATTATTTACTACGCCCAGGAAGATGACACACACACAGGTAAATGTCATGAAGATGAATGTCTAATTTAACTTAGTAATGTTATGCATGCAAATGAATGTCATACTGATATTATATGTCATGACCGTAGGTAAATGTCATGCAGATTACGTGTTGTATGTCAAACATAACATTGTACATGTCATGCAGATTACTAATGTCGTAAGCAAAGCTTATTACATATGTCACAAGCTCCTTTATGACGTGGCACTAACACATCTTGAAATATCGCCACTTTATCCTGCCTGTTCCCTTTCCCCTATTGATTAGTTCAGAATATCATGATGTTATTTCCCATGGATGTAAATATAAATGAGATGTGGTCCCAAAGCTCTCGAGATTGTGTGTATGATAATAGCGTAGCTTCGCTGGATTTCAACCAAATAGGTTTAGAGAGAGTTTAATAGGGTAGGATTTAGTTAATTTGGTTTCTCTAGACAGAGCTCGCGTTTTTCTCTGCATAGCCGCAGCCTTTGTATGTATATTCAGCCTGTACAGACACATTCACAAGCTTATTATGGCAGATCAAGACATAATTAATTAGGATATTCACTCGACAAGCCCTGGGGCCCAGGTCGGTGAGGCAGCCGGGGGCCCGGGTCGGCGAGGCAGCCGGGGGTCCAGGCTGCCAGCTGGGCTGGCTCTGAGGGCAGCGCCAGCTGACAGACTGCTGGATTAGGGCTGAGCAGCGGGGGGCGCTATCAAAGGCAAGGCTGGGGATTAAGGCCTGCGAGTGGGCGGGCAGCAGAGGCTGTGTGTGTGTGTGTGTGTGTGAGACAATGGGGGTGAGAGACCCCATGGAGGCCTGCTCAGGGGTGTGGGGGTGGGCGCTCAGACATGTGAGTGCCCAGTCCGCAGCCCCGGCCCACTGACTGTGCTCAATGCGCACAGGAAGTGCGATTCACTAGGGCCAGCTGTGACAGGCCACTGAATGTGTCAGGGGCGAGTAAGCGGGCGCGTCTTGGGGGTGGGAAGGCACCCCACTGGATGTGCTGCGCGCTCAGCGGCCGGGCCCCTCTGCCGTCCCTAATGTGCCCTCACAGGCCCCTCCGTCGTCCCTAATGTGCCCTCACAGGCCCTCTCCAGCTGTCCGGTGGAGGCTCTCGCTTGCTTTGACGCCTGAGTAGACGCCGCTCAGCTGTGGCCCGGTTCTGATGGACAGCTGGTCAGTGTGGTTCAGCCCCAGGGTGACAGCTTGAGTGCCAACCCTCTGTGGGGGGTTGGGGGGGGGGCTTCCTGGTCCCCGAAGGGGCAGAAACTTCCTCGCTCACTGGGGAGAGGGCAGCAGCTTCCCTTCTTTGCTTTGTGTCTGCTTCGTAATGGTTGACTCACGTTTGACGTTTTGTGTGTCATCCGAAGTCATCAGTCTTGCTTCCACTGTTGGCCAGACATGTTTGTGCTCCAAGCCCCGATTATTCAGCAGAACAGGTACACGGTGTCCCATGTTTGAACCCATGACCCTCTGCCATGGGTGTCCCCGGATCTCCGTGATCTCCAACTCCCACCGTCCTGCTCTCAGCATGGGAGAGAGCGTGCAGGTTGGTGGGAGCTGGTGCGTGGGCCTGCCCGTGCGTAGCGTGCGAGCCTGCGGCCCTGCTGACGGAGAGGCGGCCTCACGAGGAGCCACCGCTCCGCCGCCGTGCTTTTCCCCCCCTCTGCGCCTCATTGTGTTTGTGTCCTGTGTATCATTTCCCCACGAGATGGTGAATTGTTACGAAGAACAATGATTCATTCCGCTATGAAAGGACTCATAAATTATTTACCACATTGTAAAGCTGAAGTACATTGCTGCCCTTTTCACTTTCAAGGGAAGGAGAAAAAAAAATAAATGGCACTTAATGCCCCCCCACACCCCACAACAGAAGTACTGAATGCTGATGCTGAAACAGAATAAATCCCTATCTTCACCTTATCTTCTGCATCCAGTAGACTGATTGGTTCCGCATGAAATTTGTCTTGCTTCATCCTAACTGCCGGGGTCTGGTGAGCTCTGATCCTGTTTGTCCTGGGGGGACATGATGGTGGACAGGGACCTTTTTGGGTAAATGCACTTGTCAGAGGGGAAGCAGAGTGACCATCACTGTAGGAGCATGTGGTGAGACAGTGCTGGGATGGTTAGCTCATTGGCAGGCTTGCAGTAGAACTTCTTTAGCTTATATAAACCCTGTTGAATCATGGAAAAAACCACATATTTAATGTTGACGTCAAATTCAAGCTATTTGTTACATGTGAACCACCGTCAGTGGCCTGTTTGTACGTGTTGCCACTCGATTCAAGTGCAGTCGGATATTTTATCCTTATTTTCTTTTCCTGTTGCAGTCATATCTGAGCAGTGCTGTTGACAGTGGCGTCGAGTCTGAATCTGCCCGTTTCCACACACAGGGGTCGTGTGTAGCAGCTCCTGCACACGCTTTGAGGATGTGGGCATTAATCATGCATGTCTACGGGGGGGCATCCATCGGCGGAGCTCCTGAAACAGGACACACCGGCTGGATTGAGAGGGACAGCATCCCCCACGAGCTCTGAGAGCTAAACAGCGGCACCGGTGCTGGGTGATGCGTGAGCGTGTGCCGGGGAGGGAGTGAGGCCTGACACCAGCACGTGCTGTCGTTTGGCCTGCCATGTGCCTGGCTCCTGCCCCATCTTAATGAAGTGGGCGTGGTCAGCAGGTGGCTCCACCCACAGCCTCCTACGGAGCGTGTCCTATAACAGCAGGTGTCTGTTTTTCAAAGGGACAAGAGCACACAGATTATATGTGCACATGAGAAAAGGCCTTGGGGGAGGGGGCGGGGCTCTGTCCTGTTCATGCCTCAGCAATGGACCCTTTCAGGGAGCCCCTAGCGTCACCTTGCTTGCCCTGGCGGCGGCTCCCCGGCGCCCTCCTTTGGTTTAATCATCCTGCTTTGCACGCTAACACCTCCAGTAGCCGCCCGCGGGGGCGACCCGTCCACCCGGCACGGGGGAGGCGAGCAGCTTACCCCCCCCAGGAGGCTGAATACCACATGGCAGGAATTAAAAGGTCGCAGTTGTAAACGGCAGCGCCACAACGTCCACAGCTGCCAAGGTTCAGCCGTTTGGGGCAGGGGGGGGGCTGTTAATTAGACTTTAAGCACCTGACAGGGTGGGATCATGTCCTCCCTTTTCCCCCCTTTCAGGCCCTTTTTTATTGCTCGGGGGGTGAGACACTGCAATAGCTTCCAATGGGGGTGTCAAAATGGGGGAGGATCCTCTGCTTGTACCAATAAGGGAACTTTATTTTAACCCTAACACCCCCTCCCCCCCAACTTACTGGT
>JAODLD010000045.1:1269770-1288146 GCA_026781065.1 Mormyrops boulengeri | reverse complement strand
CCCCCGGCCCTCATTGTACCCCTTCCTTTTGGTGGGATGGTGATACTCACCCCATGCTGCCTGGAGACACTGGAGATGTACCTGAATCAAATTTAAATCTTCCGGTTTGGGAAGTAAACTTTAATCACTTGGTGGGGGGTATCTGAGTTAATAGGACTCTGTCAGGCTTAAATAGGGTCTCTTTATGAGTGTGGGGGGTATTTTTGAAAGCCTGGATGTGTTGGGGCACGTATGAGCATGTGAAAGATCAGTAATCATTATCCATGTCCAAGTGTACTAGCAGGATCGTGTCTGGGGGGGGGACACTGTAAATAAACACTTTTGTCTCATCCCACAGTTACAACGGTGGCATCTGTGTGGATGGAGTGAACTGGTTCCGCTGCGAATGTGCCCCCGGATTTGCCGGCCCAGACTGTCGCATCAGTGAGTTCCGTACCTTTGACCTTTGACCCCTGCACCCCAGCAGTGGCTGGCCTTGGACCTGCAGACAACGTGGTTGAGTTACTACTGTTTAAGTGATAAGTGTAGTCAGATCCTCTAGTTTATGTCCTCTGTGAACGTGCACAGTAATGTGAGGCTTGCAGGTAGATCCCACCACATACGGTGGCATGACTGCTAAACTTTCCCGTGAGAAAGGAGCATGGCTTTCACTGCCACTATAACCAGGGTCTGAGCCTCTCTCTCTCTCTCTCTCCATCTCCATCTCCTCTGGCCCAGACATTGACGAATGCCAGTCCTCGCCTTGTGGTCATGGAGCCACCTGCGTGGATGAGATTAACGGCTTCCGCTGTGTGTGTCCCCCTGGGCAGATGGGGCCTCGTTGTCAGGAATGTGAGTAACAGCAACTTCCTCACGGTCAGGATAGCCCCATTCTGTCACCTTAGGAATCAGTAGGTGGGATGTGGTCTCAGGCTGAGGGTCCTTATGGTCAGGATAGCCCCACTCCGTCACCTTAGGAATCAGCAGGTGGGATGTGGTCTCGGGCTGAGGGTCCTCACGGTCAGGATAGCCCCATTCTGTCACCTTAGGTTTCAGCAGGAGGGATGTGGTCTCAGGCTGAGGGTCCTCACAGATTGCCCAGTACCATAATTTGATCTCATTACCTGCACAGGGGTAGTATGGGGTAGGCGGTTATTTTCATGCGCTGTCACAGATCACTCAACCTCTCCTTTCCCTGTGCAGTCGCAGGTTTTGGGAATGCGTGCCACTATGCGGGACTGCAGATCCCCCATGGCAGCCAGTGGGACCAAGACTGCAATACCTGCCAGTGCACCGATGGCAACTTGGAGTGTACCAAGGTACGGCGACGCCCTCGGTGCTGCTGCAGCTACGTGTCAGTCACAAGTCAGCCATGATGTGTGACTTGTATCGGCGTGACCACATCCCGCATTCCTCCGTTCTAACGACAGCTATCTCTGTGCAGGTGCTCTGTGGGCGCCGGTTGTGTCTCCTCCATGAGAATCCGGGTCAGGAGCGCTACCCCTGCCCCGGGGGCCGGCCCTGTCAGGAGCATCACTTCCTCACCTGCTTCTCTCCGCCTTGCCACCGCTGGGGCGTGTGTACCCAGCCTGACACTCCCATCCCATTGCACAGCAGGTGTGAGCCCAACAGTGGCTACCTGGACAACAGTTGTGCCAGGATCACGCTTATCTTCAACAAGAACAAGGTGCCCCAGGTGAGCTGTCGTGCCGGGATGCGTATACGAGAGGCACTCGCTGCTCCATGGTGTGATCGACCAGCCCGAGTCACGTAGGGTAATGCGCAGGTTTGGGCCTGTCCTCTGTAGGGCACCACAGTGGAGAATGTCTGCTCAGAGCTGAGGTACCTGTCAGCCACCCGCGCTCTGGCCAAAGACCACAAGCTGCTGCTGCTGTGTGACCTCGCGCCCGGCAATCCCAATGCAGTGGAGGTGGCCATTGTGAGTATCCACCCCTCCCCACCTGTTTCCATGTGAATCCTGAAGAGGGTGTCTTAAGTTAACACGCATCTTTATTTGGGCGTTGCGTAAGTTGGAGGAAGAACCATATTTAATTGGCAGGCGCACCTATTTGCTCAGGTATTGAATCTGAATGACTTTTAATTAAATTTTCGCACATGTAGCTCAGCAGCTGTGAGTCCAGATTAAGGCCTGCAGAGTCCTGTCCTGCCTGCTGTGCTTTTGCCGTTCACATTTGACCCAGAGCGAACGCACTTGGGTTTAAAGCTTTTCCTCCCCATAGTGCTTGTCTGGTTTGACCTTGTAACCCACTGATAATGCTTGTGTGTCAAAGATGGCAGTTGAAAATGAGCAAAAATGAATTAGCCATGTTGTCCAGATCTCTTGGCCAGTATATAATAAGTTTTATTTTATGAATAATGAGGAGGATGATGTTATTTAATGGTTCTTTCGGTTAATTTGATTTAGCACTTGCCTAGGAGTGGCAGGTGGGTGTTTGTGTGTAATTAATTATCTGGTTTCATTATTTCTGTATATTAACCACTGGTTATACAAATGAAGTTATAGTTTGTCCAGTGTGTAAACCCATAATATCTTTTAAGCTAACAATCCAGTTTTGATTGTTTGGAGATATGTACTTAACCACTGGAAAAATTTTAAAATGGGACGTGGTGGCAAACATTTTTTTATACGTCTTCAGCTGAGCGAGTGTTTGTGTTTGTTGCCGGTAGAATGAGCGGTTCTTGCATTTAGCTTCTCAGCAGTAACTCGATACCCTGTCTGAGGCGGCACAGCTTGCAGGTGTAAATATCCCGGGATCGAGATGGGGGAAGGTTGCTCATTGGTCGATAACGGGGGTCTTCAGACTGGGGAAACACCTACAAGTCATGCCAGTTCGTCACCCCTTGTCCTTCCTGATCATTGGAAGCAGCTAGTATTTTAGCTGTGGGGTATAGTCTTAAAGTAAACCCCCACATCGTGGTCCTCTTCTAATACGCTGCCACCACCTTGTTCATACACATGGCCATCTCCTTCTCCAGTCCTTCCAGCAGGAGGATGTGGACCATCGTTTGATCCAGGAGGCGGCCAGCACCATCGTTGGCTCTCTGTCCAAGCGGCACAACAGCAGCCTCATGCTGGCCGTCATCGAGGTCAAAGTTGAAACGCAGGTCTTGCCCAAATTAGCAGGTGAGTGGGGAACCAATTGGGTCTGTGGGACGGGCTACGGCTGCCAATCGTGACTCCATGCACGATGCTGCCTTCTCCCATGGCAGGATCGTGTTCTGCAGCCGCCTTTGTTAAATAAGCGATCTGATAATTTGATATGCTTGTAGTAGACTGCTGACTGACACACACTGGGAGAACACGTGTGTGATCATCGTTTATGTCCGTGGAGGCCCAGTAGTATGGTTTACGAGTCGAGCAGTCCTGTCTGCAGCCATAGAGAATTCCATTTCTAAATACTCTTACTTGTCTGTCTATATGAGTGCGAGCCTGCTTCCATGTAGACTGTGGTCAGAATTCATGCGAGTCACTCATAGTGTGTTCTGATTGGCTATCCCCCCTGAGCAGACTACCTGGTGCCAGTCGTGTGTGCATTCTTCTGCGTGCTGTCATTCTCCTGCCTGGTGGTCTGCGTCTGGTGGACGCGCAAGCGCAGGAAAGAGCGGGAGAGGCGGCAGCCAGCAGCACTGGACGAGAACATCAACAACCAGTGGGAGGCACTGCGGCCCATAGTGCGGCAGCAGCCCAAGGACAACAAGGAGGCGGAGCAAGAGTGCAGGAAGCTCATGCCCTCCCCTGACAGGACTTGCGACGGGGAGGAGGAGGAGGAGGAGGAGGAAGAGGGCAATGGACCAGTCACCGTGGAGGTGGACAAGTATCCCGGGCAGCACGTGCACCCCAGGACTGCACCCCTGGTGTGCACCACACAAAGCTCTGCCCATAAGCAGGCCTACGTGTCACTCAGCCCCAAAGACAACCGCTGGAAGAATGTCAAGCGCACCAGCATCAGCGAGAATCTCAAGGAGCAGAGCGTATGAAGCGCCCTGTGAGCGACCAGAAGCCGCCAAGCCAGGGAGAACCGGCACGCCATCGCCCGGCCCCTGAGTCGCGTCTGTGTTTCCCTTTTTGTAAACGATTTATGGCTCAGAGACGGAGCCGAGATTTTTTTTTTCTTTGGTATTATTCGCTTTTGTTTTTATGTAAGGATGAGACTTTTTTTTCTTAATTTGACATTAAAGGATGTCTAAGTTTGTCCAAGTACAGTTATGACTGAAGCGGGGCTGAGATTAATGGATTACATGAGTAAAAGAAGAGAACGATGGACATCTTTTTGTTTTAGGGGAAGTGCGGATTATGCCTGAGTGGCAAATGAGATTTCTACGATTCTCCAGAACGGCGGCTAGGGGAGAGACTAACACTATCATGGTTCTTCAAGGACTGTAACAGACTTCTGGAAAGGTGGGGGGCACCTTCCCCCTGAAGTGGCCTTGTTTTGTTTGTTTTTTGTCTCCAACTGGCCAGGATTTCAGTATTTGTGTTGCTAAGTGCCTCCTGAGGAACCTGATTTTTGTCCCTGTTATCAAGGAAAAGGGATGGGCAACCTTTTTGTTTGTTTTTTTTATTTTCAGACCACCGAAGAGGTATTTGACAAAAGATATACCTTCTCTTTGTATATATGTATATAATAAAGGAATCGCTGTGTATATTTGAATTTAGTAACTTAAGTCACTTTTTTATTATTTTTATTATTATTTTTACAATGCCATTCCTTTTATTTGTCATTTGACAAAAATTTTTATATAGTTGAACAAAAATATGCAGCGTCCAGCTTTATCTTGAGAGCATTAATATAATCGTTGATCTTTTTAGTTTATTTTTATTTTTATAAGGAAACATTTAGACACTATTGCATCCTGACCTGTATTTATTCAGTCTCCTTCCCTATCCCAGCATGCTCTTTCAGTTTTGTTCAAATGTGGGTGGAGCATCATGCCCCGCCCCCACTATATTTTTTGTCCAATGATGTGATTGATGTGAGCATCTACTTATTCTACTCGAAATTTTGGCCAAATGAAGGGAACAGTTTTTGTCAGTTAATTTTGTTCCATGTTTTGTACCTTAGTCCATAGGAGGAGCTAACTGGTCCTGTTAAGAAGCGGCAGTTTCTTATTCTGTTTGACATGGCCCCCCCCGGACTGAATTTTGTTATGTTCTGGGACAGCACAAGAATAAAGGAATTAAAAGCATTACTTGACAGAGCTGTTGCAGAAGCTGGAGAGTAAAGAGATTTAGGGGGGGGTTGGAGGGATATGAATCGGAAAAATATGTAAATATTTTGTAAAGTTGTTTTGCAAAGTCATAAGGTTCGTTTAGTGTAAATTTTATTTGTTCTTAGAAATAAATCGAACTATTTATTAAAGTTTATATTGTCCTTCAAACCAGTTTGTGACAGATCGTAGTGAAGGTTCCACAAGTGCTGTATGCACCTCCAGTTCTCGCGTGTCAAACGGGGAGCTCATTTTATTGCCTGACTGCTGCTGCAGATGCCCTGTATGTGTGTATGGAATGAGCCCTTGCTCTAAATACTGCAGATACTTAAAGGGGAAAAAAACACTGCAAGTGGATCAATACACCACCTTCATTGGGATTGGTCTAATTCAAACCAGCCAATCACCTGCCATCTCCTCCTCTGGGCTGACTGCAGACTGGCCAATAGGGTGAGGTGGCGTATTGTGGCTTCATCCACCTGAAAGTTTAATGAGGGCGTTTTATAGGCAGTCGCGGGGCTGCCGAGTGGCAGCGTTCCCCCGGTGGCCCGGTCCGGCTGCGGCGCACTGGGTGGTCTCGCAGCACTGTGCCCGTGACCGTTACACCCATGAACCTGTAGCCTGTATCAAGGATCGGGCTCCTCCCACATGTGGCCGGACTGGTTTCCATGGCAACACAGTGTTTAAGGCTGGTTTTGTTATGTGTGAAGCATTGCTTGACGACAGTGATCAGGTTAACTGGGGTGAAGGTGGTAAAGATGAGTGTGAACGTGTACTTGCTGCATTTCTTGCTGCAAGTCTCCTCTACATCGAAATATGCTCCTTCCAAATGGTACGAACAACATGGATACCGATGTGCATCCGTGTGCTTTCCTCTATGGCTGTTTCAGTATCGTGACCAGACCATAACTGTGAGATATGCTTCTCCATACCTCTGCCTCCCTGCTCCTCAAGGTACTGTTGTCCTCTGTGGCCACAAAGTCCTGAAGATGTCAAATATTTATCTAGCAGGCAGTTTTGTCCAAAGCAATGGAAAAAGGTAGGTCATGCCATTGGTTTTTCCTGTTTGATTCAAGGTCCATTTGATGGCAGCTGTTTCACTACGGTGGAACCAAGATAAAACAGGATAGAACTGCAGAACTTTGGTTCGCGGTGGGACACTGTTGAGCCGCAGCTCTGGCAGGCAGGCTAACTCCTCCCCAGCTAACACGAACGTTGAGATGAGAGTGCCGGTATTTCAGAACCACGAGTGGCTGAAAGCTGACACCGGATTCCTGGAACGACCTTGGCAGCAGGGAGCCACACTTGGTGCATCACTCTCTGACTCTGTAGTGGGCTGCCATCCAATCACATACTGCTGTGCAGGGCTGTCGTCCAATCACGAACCGCCTAAGCACCTGTTGGCGTGCCAATGGATGAGTATCAGTGCTGTCTCCGGGTGCCTGTTCAGTCACTGGTTCTCTTCCTTCCTGTTTTAACAGTATTACACATAACGCCTGAACTTTCATATGATTTAAAGCATTATTTATCAGTCATGTTTCATATCCAAAGTTGAAAGGTATCATTTTAAAATTTATTTCTGTACAACTGGATTGTTTCTGAAGCAGTGACATTGACTGGTTATTTTTAAATACAGCATGTAATTTGTTCCAAGCTTAAGCACTGTACACAGCAAATTTTGCTGAAGATATCTAGTACCTTTCTCAGAAAATGAAAAAGCCATAGATTCAATCATTAATGAAACTTTGTTCACTATTGGATTACTCCCTGCTTATGGATTTACATGTAATATTTACACATGAAGACCATTTTCAGGGAGTTAAAGGATACTGTTTCTGCTGAAGGAACCTCTGTGCCGCAGTCTGTTAGAGCTGCTCTTAATCTGAATGTTTGTTCTCCGCTGTTCCCTTCTGGTCTGATCAATCCCAGAGCTAGAGGAAGCGGAAATGTGTCCCTTGTCACACGGCACAGGCAGGGTCACATGAGTATGGGGCAGCCCAATACCATGCTTCTCAGTTACTCTCACGCTCACACAAGCCAGATCCATTATTTCTTACTGATAACAAAGTATAGTCACACGGCCAGTATCTGGCACGTCTGTCTGTGTGCAAATGGGAATCCCAATAGGGAAACGACATCAGGATCTGCCTGCCCACCCAGGCATTCTCTAAAAAAGGATTTTCCCCAAAAATGTCTATCCCTGGTGTCACCATCATCCTGCAACACCCTGGAGATTAGATTAGACCCATTTGATGGTTTATTAGAAGACCAGACATCTAGAGACTGGCAGATGGCTGTAACGGAAAAATACAGAGAAATATAACGATGAAGAAACTGCTGTAAGGTACACCAATATTACTAAAATGTGTCAGTTTACACTAAATGAGATGAATGTTCTACAATCGCAAAATTCATCTTTATCACACAATGAAACATGAGCCGTGTCTTTTTGTTTTTGTAAGGCAGGCATGTCTGCACTTAGACTCAGTCTGTTTTTCACTATATTGTGTGCTGGTGCAGAGACTTGTTAAGAAACGTTGAGGTATTGCAAATCTTTTGGAGCCATAGTATAAATTAGCATAAGGCATATAAATAGGATTTAGGTTCTCAGCCTTTTTTTATCCAAGAACCCCTAGTGTCCAGGAAAACGTGTCTGGGGTATTCTGCACAGGCTTTGATATTTTCTCTCTGTTGTATGCGTTCCGCAATGATGACAATTGCTAATGTTTATTAATATAAAGACATTTCCCAACAACACAATTTTTTTCTGTTTATGACATTGTTCTCTAAGCAGACGGTGAATATTTATGAACAAAAAACAATCTAAAATCTATCTGGTTCTAATATCACAAGCGTGACAACTACTAAACGTGTGCTTAACTGTAAAGACCCCATTTTTGAAGTATTAGTCTTCAACAAAATAAAACAAATATTGCAAATTAAGGTATTTTTTACATATTGTTTTAAAACAAATTTAAGCCTAATTCCTCGCCCCCCCCCCATCAGCTTTCAGCCTAACCGAAACCTTTGATTTTCGCTGTGAATTCTGGGATTCGATGAAACGTCACGATTTTTACTCAAATCTTTCATAAAGAATAATTTTAAAGTATAGTAAGTGCATATCGATATATAAGGTATTATATCACCGTATATCTCGTTTTGAATATATATCGATGGCAATGTCGTATTTTTCTGCGTTTTCAAGTAAATTGCGCGCCCCCCTCGGCCCTCGCTGAGGCCCCCTATTGCGTCGCCCCCCCGGTTGAGAACCACTGCTCTATACCATCAAATAAAGGTCCTCCTGTCTAATATGTTAACTGTAGTTTTAGTAGATAGCCGTAGTTATCCGTTTACCGCGGTCCGAAAAATCGGAAAGTTCCAGAAATTAACGGTTTTCAAGTTTCAAAGCGCGTGTAACGGGCGGTGACACGCGGAAACCGCCGCGCGCCGTGCAGTGAGTACCCAGCACAGGCTACGATATATTTATAAAAGATTCAATTTTCTGAGTACAGGTAGACGATACAGTATTTTTCATTGTGAAATGGGCAGCAGTATGTTTTTATTGTTCCTTCTTCCTTCTAGATGTATACAGAGCATAATCTTCAATGCTTCGTCATCCTTGATACGCGATATTTTTTCATTGCTCTATAGTCTTGAGATTTAGGCTAAAACATCGAAATCCCTTTCATTCGAGAATAAAAGAGAGAGTACAGTACTGTATAATATTGTACTCTGTGCTTTATTATTACTGAATTTAATGTTGGCAATGTCTTACTGTGCTTAATTTATCAATTAATATTGACCATATATATGCACACGAGAATCAGACTATGGTCCGCAGATACGGGGGGCAGGGATCCTGTATTCATATATGCTGTATTAATCCGGGGCAACTTGAAGGGATGCAAAAGATACAAATCACTATAACTAAGCAGTCAGGGTTCTGAAAGGGTGAGCAAAGTGTAAGAATCTGTCGGTCACAAAAGGAACTGGAGCATAGTGTGAAGGGAGGAGTGATGTAGAGGGAAACCGGTGAACTCTTCTGTTGATTTGATTAAATGTCCGGGCCTTGGCGTTGGCATTGTCACTATTACATGAGTGACTCTGGATTCCTATTATTTTCCAATCATCGCCATCATTTACTCCTCAATTAGATTAGCTACTTGTAGCCAAAATACAAATCCTCCATTTATTTGCCATTTTTGAGCCTTGAATGGGGTCGGTCTTTGTGTCTGTTTGGACACACGTTTGTGTGTGTGTGTGTGTGTGTGTGGGTTGTGTGTATGTGCGTGACTACTTGTGCCTGTCTCCCCTCCATCCGTGCATTGCCTCGTGTGTGTTATTGTGTGCTGGTATTCACGCCATGCCGGCACTGCTTTTGTCTTGTGCCAGCCTGGCAATGCTCTGCTGATTGACAAAGGGGGTAAAGCGGTAAACTGATACTGATATTACTGAGATAATAGACTGTTGATGTTGCTTAGGCAAGAACACCATGGATGAGAGTCGAATGAGGGGTACTATGACTAAGGAACTGAAAGACGTCTGTGAGTAACAGGCCGGTCATGGAGTGGAAACAAACACCAGTCAGACTTCGAACCTGAGCGGCATGTGGACAGTGACAGTGTCCATAGGGACTGTTATCTCCTCATGGGGGAAGAGGCAGAGAGGACGAGATCTGGGACATTGGGGACGTTAGCTTGTGATGGCACTGTTCTCTGACAAGTGACATCATTGCATGGAATAGTATCCTTGTTTTTGGTTGAAATACAAAGAAATTTACAAAGATTGAGACAAGGATATTTAACCTACATTATTTAAGTTAATATTAAGGCTGTATGATATCATTTCAGAATCATCACTGAGATGTGCGCATGCACAATAATCACATTGCATTTGTCGGCACTGCTTTGTGTCTTGTTGACACGTCTCACGGCAACAGTGCCAACTTATTTGACACACACTGTTGGTAAATAATAACAACTTCTATTTGGCTATAGTTTATTTATGGTAAATTTCATCTCCTTTTTTAATACTAAAAATATCATAATATTTCTTGCAGAAATGTCACATATTGCAGTGTGATATCACAATGTGATTTTGTGCAGCTCTGTTTAATACTCAGCTGTATAAATGTCATTGAATGCGTGCCTGACCAGCAGGGTTCCCCAGTTTCGGTCCTGCAGGGCCAGAATCCAACACAGTTTGCCGATTTCCCTGCTCAGACACCTACTAAACCTGGTAATTCGCTGAGTAAGGTGTGTTTGGAAACAGTTGGATTCTGGCCCTCTGGGATCAGAATTGGCCAACCCTGCTGTACAAGCTTGCAAGTTCCTATTATGCTGATCATCTGAATGCATTTCTTGGTGTCTAGCATGAGATGATGTAAAAGGATGCCCCAGACTTCGAACCCCACTGCTGGAGGTGCGAGGCATCAGTGCTGCCCACAGAGCCACAGACCCACTCTTCACTGGTTATATGTTCCGAAGTTAAGCTAAATGCAGGATGGCTCAGTTTAGCCATTAAATTGGCCGAAGTGCCACAATCTGTACTTGTTCCTGTGACATTTTAATCACCAGAGGTCACACTTTATGTACATCTGAGCCTTATAATTCAATGACTGTAAAACGCAGAGAGAAGCATATCATATATCCTTAACACTATTAATGTGAGACTGTGGGAGGAAGAGCAGTGTGTGGGGAAGGGTTTGGGCCACTTTGGCATTTCCACATTAATTGATCATTGGCTCTATACCTGCACCTCGATCAATAGAACCCAGCTGGTACAGAATGGACAGATTGATTGAGGGTTTTTAATAGGGTCAGATGTGTGGATTTCGAAGCCTGAGGGAGCCCGAGGTGTTGGCTTTAATTGGACGGCTGGGTTAAAATTGCAGGGCTTTGTGCTGCAGGTTAAGCCCTTTTAAAGAGGCCTGACCCCTTTTGTGTTAGGGTCCCTCCCCCACATGTTGTTTTGTACAGGAATATGCTTTGTCAAGATCTGCATTAAGGGGACCGAGGGCCCGAGTTGGTGCACAGGACATGGAACTTGATGCGCTTGACAGTGCTGATTAGCGGAATTACGGTAGATTTTATTCATGTTTTTTTTTTGACTGTGCAAAAATGAAAGGTTGACCTACGGGCCACATTTAATAATATATTTTAAACATATCACAGGCTGGAACTTTGACAAAATCCCTCGTCCTCCATTACAGAAAATGGCTGATCATTCAATTCTGTCATCTCCCTTATTTCAGTAGTTGTATGTAGCTCTGGTGCTGCCAGTTTTCAAAGTTTATAAAATACAAATATTGGTGGGCAGTATCAGTATGTTAACAGATCTGTCGCGGATCTCTACATATTGTTGGTTCCATTTTCAAAAAGACAGTATGCAATGCAAAATAATAATCAGGAAATCTGTTGTTCAAGAATTGCAAGAGAAAATCTCGATTCATAGTGAGGTTGAAATCGAGGTTCATATTTTACCCAGAATTGTGTAGCCCTAATCCTCGTTTAACGTTTCTGTTGCAGGCATAAAGAGACCCAGAGCGCACACAGCGCTTACGGGCGCACACAACGGTTTCGGGCCCACACAGCGCTTACGGGCGCACACAGCGCTTACGGGCCCACACAGCGCTTACGGACGCACACAGTGCATAAGGGTCCTGAGAAGTCGGACGAGGGGCAGCAGTCCTTCAAGACACCTTTTCTGCTCTTGCCAAGGTTTGCGAACCTGTGTGGAAAGACCTCCCAGGTAGGGGATCACCGACGTAGCGTCAACAGAAGCCGCCTCAGTGAAGATCCAGTAAAAACTGCCCATTTTGCATTGTAGCTTCTGCTAAACAAACGAATGAGTCAGTGGATGAATAATGATGGATCTGTGCCCGTTATCGCTGATGTTCTGTGAATGCGTCCGTGTCCGCTTTGCAGCAGCTGCATCTCAGTATGTTTCCCTTCTTTAATCTCCTTCTTTGAATGTTAAGCATGAACCCACACAAAGTGATTAAAACATTCCAAGAAGCACAGATCTTTGAGTCGATTGGCAAGCTCCATGTGGCTGCAGACAGGGCGGAGTGGTAGACGGGGCGTCTTCTGCCCACTGCGATCATGCCATGTGCTGCCGCTCATTAGTGACTGCAGCTCGCAGCCACATTCGGTGCGTCCATGTGCTGGAGGTGCATCACAGGCCCCTGCTCCAGTCATGATGTGGCGACACCTGCCAACATGTACTCGGTGTCTCCTGTTGGAAGTAAACTGGCCTGTGGTAAGTTGTTACCTGAACAGGAAGTTCCTCCCCCTAGTGGGTTAGTTCCTGGTAAACCCAGTGAAACAACTGGGATCCTTTCAGACTGCTCCCTTCTGTTTTTCCACTAGCTGGATTGCATTTACTCTGTATCTTGTCAGGGCATTTAACTGGCGATTATTTTTTGAAGTAGTTTTTCCTACCGGCAAAACTGCTTGCGAGACTGTCCAGACATTTCCTTGTGTCACTGTGCAGTGGCACTCGCGGTTGATAAAACCAGATCATCACCCCCGTGTCTCTGTACATCAGTGAGTAAGGGAGGAATCTGGACACTGTTGCTTGTCTGGGTATATTGCTTTACAGTATGTTTCTGGATGTGTTTGATGTGTATCAGGTCATGTTTTGAAGCAAACAAATACAATTGCAGGTGGTGAAGAATCCAAAGGTTTAACTTCTTTGCTTGTTGCCTGCTGTTAAACAGTAATAGTCTTTAAGACAGAATAGAAATTTAACACAATTTAGTGGGCGCTAATTGCCTTAGCACCCTCCTAGAGAGTCACAGCAAACGAGGGGGTGTTAATCGCCTTTGAGCCCCAGAGGGCATTTGTGATGTGCATTCACTATGCGTGTGAGCACATATGTGTTCAGTATGAGCTGAAATTCTGCACAGCTGTTGATTGAAATAACCAAAGCCCTCGGGGGGAAAATTCTGGTATATTTTACTCACCGGTGGCCAGTCTCGTGAGAGAAAAATTAAACAATGAACCCTTAAAGAGTCACCGGCCCTGAGTGAAAAAAAACAGAGCTTAGTCGGTTCATTAGCCACGAATTTCAGGAGGATAAAAAAGTTAGCGTCTGTCTCTGAGAGCCATAGAATAAGATCATTGCCCTAGAAATCCACTTGCATAATCAGGCCGTAGGAAGTGAAACTGAGCCCAGCATCATAAATTGCGTCAGTAAAATTGAGCTGTAATGTTGCTAAACCTCCATTAAGTGTTTTGGGACAGGGATGGGAGGTAACGGGTGTTAAAGTTAAGTAGGTGTAAGGTAAAAAATAGTAAACTATGTTACAATTAACATATTATTGTATATAAAGGTAATGGATTGTTTAAATGTTGTTCAGTATCGGTTTATCAAGATTCAGAGGTTTATTCTCATTGTCCTTTCGTCAGCGCACTGTGCAACGTAAAAGAATTGAATGTGTTTCTTCCTGTCCTGCTGTGCAGTGCAAAGAAATAGAAGACCGAGTATAAAAAGTAACTTAAAAGAATGGGAAGAAAAATAATAAAGATACATTAAAAATACAGGAAATATAAAATAGAAGAAAAGTGTAGAATAGAAATTGAATGTGGGCTGGAAAGTGACAGTACAATCTGAGACTTGTCGAATTAATGAAATATTAAAATGAATAATACTGGTGTTTTGGTTAAAGGCCGTATTTGGTGTACTAAGGAATGCAGATCGTTCTTAAAAAAGAAATGTCCTGAATGCAGTAAAATCAGATCGTCTCGAACCACGCAGGGATGGATGTATGTCTAATAATACGCAGAGTATAAATATATATATCATACATATTTATTATATTAAAATATGAATGTAAAAAGAGTTCTTGTATAGGAATTTGTATCGGTATCGCAAGTTGTGTATCAGAATCGGATTGGAACTGAAAAAATGTGGATCAGCCCATCCCTAATACTGAAGGCGGTTTTTATGTTAGACTGTGCTACACACTGAGACTGCCTTCCAGCGTTTGCACTTAACCTCAGTTCTCCACTACAAAAACCGCAGTTCATGTCCACAAACGGTACCCTTAGCTATGAAGAATACCCTGCGTCAGGTGTTTCTGAGTGCCGTCATGTGTCAGGGCTACTTTCAGAGGAGATCTCCCACATGACCTTCACATGTCCTTGATGAGGAGTGATAATGAGTTATTGCGGAAGAATGTGCCATCCATGGTGGGGCAGGACGTGAAATGAGGCCGGAGTGTCGGGCTGAGAGGCCGCTCTTAGATGGAATGTGCTGGCGCCCACACGCGCCGCTCGCGGCTGCATTAATAGCCGCGTGCCCTGCCAGGATGTCCGCGCTCCAAAATGCGTGCAGCTGCCTCCGTAATCCCCGCGGCTGCCTGTCACTCCTGGCCCGTTGGGTAAATGCTTGCTTGCAAGTTTGGGCAGACGTTAGTGAAACGGCAGGCCTGGAGCCGCCTTGACAGATTAAGAGGGGAGGTGGGGTGGGATGCTGTCAGCTTGCTCGACCTTTTGGCAAGACCCCGTCCTCAGTGCTGACCCCTCTCGACCTTCACGTGCGGCAGTCTCTCCCTAATGGGCCTGATGGGGGAGATGCAGTGATACAGGGTGAGAAAGGGGGGGCAGAGTGTTTTTTTAGGGCCCCATTCATGTCATTGACGTGACAGGGAAGATGGCTAATCTGTTTCCTCTTGGTGGCTGCTGCTGGGGTCTGGGGGGGGCGGGTTCAGCTTAACCAGCACCCGGGCCGTACCTAGAAATTCTGGGCGCCCTGTCCTTGGGGCCCCCACCCGGCCAAGTTTTATGTATAATTTTACAAATTCAAGGGCACTTGTCAAGTGCTGGGCCCCCTGAATCTGCCAGTGAATCCATGCCGGCCGTGATCAGCACAGAGTAGAACCGAGCTGTTCCGCCCTACACAGCTGTAATGTCATGAGTCATGGCGCAGGACGGGCCTGTGCATCAGGTGACACAGAAAAATCCCCCTCTTGTCCGTCGCTACCTAAACCATCTGACAAAACCAGGAAACACCTTCAGAGATGGATTTTTCAGTGACTCTTGCTCATGTTTTCGTTGGTCCGTTTTTTCTGTCCGCTGTTCACAGATAGCTGCACTGGGCAGGAAGCCAGTGTTTTTCATGTGTGATTAGAAAGGTGAAGAGTCGCCAAGGCTGGCAGTGGCGGCAAGCAAGCAACAGTTTCACACGGTAGCGTGAGGGCTTGGTGTCTCCAGAGCGTGATTCCTCCTTACACCTGCATTCTTATCTTCACCCAGGAGATGAGGGTGCTTGTCTAGGCATATGGGTGTGTGGGTATCTTAGTGTCAGAGCCATTAGCTGATGAGTCATGCTGGTACAGAGAATTTCAAATGAATTTCCATACATTTTTCCATGTAAAGGCTAAACTGTTGCCCTTCCTGAAGGTTCATGAGAGAGTTGCAGAGGTGGGAGGATGTCAGCCCCGGGGGGACGCCCTTCTCCGTGGAGCTCCGCTCCTCTCCTCTCCGCTGCTCTTTTCACCTCTGCGGGGCCCTAATGTCGTGCCTTTGATGATCCGTCCAGCGCCTCTGGGGGGGTCACGCCAGGTGATGCGTTTAGCATTAGCTAAACAAGCTGCAGGCTATAGATTTTTATGAGAGACCTTGGGGGGCAGGATCTTTCCTGACATTACATCTGACTGTCATGGTGGAGAAAATGTACGCCTCCGCATATGCTGCCTTATATCAAGCACACAGCGTGTGTGTGAGTGTAAAAGTGCATGCTAGTGGGTCATGTATATATTGCATTGTGGGGACCAAATGTCCATACAAGGTGATAAAAACCTGTTATTTTGACCTTGTAGGAACATTTTTTTAGTCCCCACAAGGACAACCTCAGTATTATAAAAATCTGTGAATGCAGTAAAAAAACAGAAAGCCAAAAGTCTTGCATTTTGTTTGGTTGCTTACAGTTAAGGGTAGGGCTGGGTGGGGGTTAAGGTCGGCATAATTTGAATTTGGGTTATGCCATAGATGTGGTTCATTAAAGACAAACTACACACACAACAGGTTTAAGCTGTCATGTCTTTGAGAGGTAGGAACGTAACCTGTATTACTCAAATTAGTGTTCATGACTTTCTCTGAGAATATGTTTTTCATAAACGCGACAATAGAGCTTTTAAATTAGGAGTTTTCTTTCTATGGTCCAGTGTAGATCTGCAGAGCCTAAGGAATTTTTCTGGGGCTCATGTCAGAAGTTGCAGGCCGCCTGTCCATTGGATGCTGTAGCCTGGATTATCACTGCAATATGAAATATTTTTAACTTTCTGTCGGTCTTTGACAGATTGTGTCTCAGGTCTGCATTTTAATAATAGTTCATTTCGGTTACCGATGCATGAAATAAAACATTAGAAAAAAAAATTCTAAAGAATAAAGTGAACACAAAGACTCATTGTTGAGTTTCATAGATGTTTAATGTATTAAACTGAATGTGATGTATTTTGCTTCATTTTTGAGTACAAATGTACTTTTGTCTTTTGTAAAAGAGCTTCACACTTTGAAAGTTGCCAGGAATAAACCAACTTTATCTTTTAACCCTAAACTTTCCTGCTTCTATGTTTTTTTAGCTGATACATTTTATCTAAGCAACTAACATGCAGTATAATTTAACTCTTTATCTAGACATAGTATCTATTGATATAATTGACCGGTAATTCCGGGTAATTCCTTCTCAGCTCAATATGCACAACACTCTAGATTCATAGCCGCTGCGCAGCCTGCTGGCCATGGGTTGTAATAACAGCTGTGGTGGATGTTTCTTACAGTTGCTCAGTTAAGCCAAGTGTTCTCAGCGGCTCATTCTCACCAAATAGCCTTTGATGCATCTGAGTGAGGTAGATCCACAGACGGCCACCTGCGCAGCCACGGCCCCGGACGTGTGGCACTGAGCACGCTCACTGCGCCGGCCTGGCGCTGCTCGACTGCCAGCATCATCTCTGCACGAGCAGCACGAGATCTGATGGCATTCGGCCATCGATAATACGACACCCCTGTACTAAATGTTTATCTGAGGTTAATTCATGGGGAAATGCCTTGGAAATGATAAGGAAGATATGAAATGATATTACGCGTATCATCACATTATGTAATGTGCTAATGCCTGGTTCTTTTTTGCAGTGGCTTGGCATGAAATATATAATAATAATAATAATAATTATTATTATTATTACATGTCTCTGTGTGTGGAGTCTGCATGTTCTCCCCATGCAGATTCCCTTTGGATGCTCTGGTTTCCAACCACAGCCCAAAAACACACGGACAGGGTGAACTGTCTCCATTCTGCCCTTAGTGTGTGAGACTGAGCATGTGAGTGCAGTGCAGTGCTGTGCAGAGACGTGTAGAGGGTGGGGGGTGGCTTAGGGTACATTTTGCTATCCGTGGCATATTTTGAACGTGGGTTATTGAAGATGCGTACTAAGAACTACAAAAAGGGACACATTCAGTCTTTTGAATGAAAGCCCCCCTTGCATGTACCTGTGTGAGTGTGTGCCCTATAGTGGGTAGGAATTCCCTCTGCAGTATCTCCTTTGTGGTGCCCTGTAGTGGGTAGGAATTCCCTCTGCAGTGTCTCCTTTGTGGTGCCCTATAGTGGGTAGGAATTCCCTCTGCAGTATCTCCTTTGTGGTGCCCTGTAGTGGGTAGGAATTCCCTCTGCAGTGTCTCCTTTGTGGTGCCCTATAGTGGGTAGGAATTCCCTCTGCAGTATCTCCTTTGTGGTGCCCTATAGTGGGTAGGAATTCCCTCTGCAGTGTCTCCTTCGTGGTGCCTGGGAGGGCAGGCCTTACAATGTGGAGGAGATGAAACTGGTGCACAGCCTCTCCTCATGTGCAGGGGCATTTCTCTGAGGGGGCGGAGCAGGATTTTGATGGTCAGGCATCCTAGGCAGGGGAAGGGTTCTGGGTGGGCGGATCTCTTTGATTGGAAGGCTCCATCTCAGTGGGTGATATTCTTTGCCAAGGAGAAGCTCTATGGTCTGCATTCTTATTTGTGATTACATTTCCAAGGTCCGTGCGCCAGACTGAGCAGTGTTAGCTGAGGCTGAAGGGAATTTCAGGTGGTAAGTTGTCACGGTTGACTCGGGGAAGCAGGAGCGGAGAGCCAGGGATCGGGGAAAGCAGGGTTTATTTACAAGGTGACTTACGCAGACA
>JAODLD010000045.1:1241613-1254198 GCA_026781065.1 Mormyrops boulengeri | reverse complement strand
AATTTATTTTTATTTTTAATTTCACAGCATGTCCTCTTTAGTGTACAACAGGAATAAATAAGTTTTCTTACATCAGTAAAAAGATAGATGCAAAAACAAAATGTCCACTACAGAGGACACAAATGAATGGCCCGGGTCTCAGGAGGATATAAAACCTTAAGGTGTGTTCAGATTTTTTAGAGCATTTGTGGCTTTAAGTTCTACATAAAACACTGTAAAACTGTAGGGTGGTGGAATGCACCAAGCAGTGTAATTACACAGCTACCAAACTGAAACCAGTGCGTCACTTCAGCAGTTACAATATCTTAATGGGCTAATGTAGACCCAGTGGGGCGATATAGCAACTGCGTCAGGAGTGGTGCTGCAAATCTGAAAAGAATGACTCCACATGTTTTGTGTGTGACGTTCAAATGTGCAATCATTAGGTGTGTAAAAAGTCTAGTACATTTAAATAAGCCATTTCAATATTTTAGTAAACATAGAAATGTTATACATGAAGAGCATATGTTATATATTGAACAGCGCTCTATGGACAGTCAAAAATTGATGTTGGCAAATGTGGGTCGTGTTTTTTTCCCAAGATTGCTAAACAGTAAGTGTGGGGGTGATATAATAGTCTGGAGGTGTTTCACTGCACGAAGTTCTGCACAGCTAACCGCCATAATTGTTCTCTTTACTCTGCTGGAAAATGTCAGGTCATCCCTCTGTGAGCTGAAGTGTTGCGGGGCGATGCAGCAGGACAGTGAGGTGAAACACTAGCAGATCATCATCACAACGGCTGAAGAAAATTGAAGTTTGGATCGGGCTAGTCTGGATCTCAATTCTACTCAGCCTTTTGGTGATGAACTTCAACGTGGTAGTCAGGCGGTTTGACAAGCTGTGGAGGTGCAGAGGACAGTGAAACGGAGACGTGCCGTAAAATTATCCAGCGGTGGTGTGAGAGGCTGAATAGGGTGTGTTCGATTAGCAGTTCTGCCTAAAGATGGCGTTTGGAGCCATTCCATGCTGCACCATTTTCTTCAGTAAATAAATAAGTGTCTTTGCGTGTTATTTAGCTGCTACAGAGGCCTCAGCTTCTCTTTTATGTAATATTCAGTTTTGGCTGAGTATGTGAAAATTATATAAATGCAGAGAAAATCTGATGGGGCTGCGTTTTACAGTACTACAGTCCCCCTAGCAGTGTGTCTGTGGCATAGACCTTGAATTGACTGATATCAGCAGAAGCGTACAATGTTATCATAACTTAGATATTAAATATCCAAGCAAGCACAACTAGCTGAATGACCTTCTCTTGTATGCCCTACTTGTTATGTAATTATCCTTCAGGCTGCTTCAAATGCTTCGAACATTAACAGACCTCCAGCATTTCCACCAGGTTTGTTGTGTTACACGCTGATTATGTTCTGATGAGCTATCCGCCTGTGTTTTCATAAGATTCATCACTGCTCACGTCTTGGTTTTCACAATGTATGTCATTAAGATGCGGTTACTTGTTTGTGTATTTGGTCCTGGTAATTATGGACTAGTGGTCTGTGACGACGTTTTTACGACTCCTCGCAAGTGAAAATAACAATGACGCCTTACGTAACCGGAGCGTGATTCACTCGGCTTTCCAGGCCACTTCTGAAAGTCAAGGAAAAAATGTGATCTGCTGAGGACATCTGATGGCCTTCACTGCCTCATAAAATCTCTGTATGCTGGATCACCTGACCCGGGCCAGGAGATCAGATGTTTCTTATGGTAAACGCAGAGGGACCCGTATCTCCCAGAAGTATCCCAACCCCAGCATACGGTGTCTCCATTGGTTCGCTTGTTTTGCTGCACTCTCCCTGATAATTGCCAAAATGTAGCTCAGAACAATTGGATGACAAAGATTTGTTGACCACAAAGTGTTTATATATTTACGTGATACGTTAATTTATCTGTGGATCATTGTGTCCGAAGTGACGTACAAGCTTAGGGTCAGAGAGCAAGCTGATGCAGCACGCAGTACCCCGGAGCATTTTGGGGTTAAAGGCCTTGCTTGAGTGCCCAGCAGTCATGTGATCACTCTGCTGGCCGTGTTATTCAGACACTCTGAACTCCATGTCTCCCCAAATAGCATTACATAAATAGAGCTCCTGATTACGGTCATTATTCAGCCCAAAACCGAGCCTAGGGGCCATGTGCCTCTGCTCCGCAATGCAGCGTGCTAGAAGGTGCACTCCTCAGTAAATGACAAGCATGACTGTGCCGTACTCAGGGCAGCAGAACCTGCCTAGACACTGCACAGAATGTTCCAGCAATGTTTGCAACATGAAAGCAGCGTCAGTAGAGCAAGATAAGTTTATTCGGAGGGGTGATTTGCACGCTAGCATTAGCTACCTAATCGAGCGACATCCAGAGCACTGGCCGGGGTTAACTGCCTGCTTTGCTACAATTCGGTGGTTAAAATTTACAGGTGAGTTGTGGGTGGAGCGTGGAGACAATGCCGCTGTCTTTCACTGGTTGGGAATTCCTTACAGATTGACTGTCAGGTATAGAAATAGTTACAAAATGAAGACCACAGGTCCTGAGACTGCTTAAAGACAGGAACATTTTTTTTTACATTTGCTGTTATTTTCGTATCGTTGTTGGACATAACAGAGAAGGCGTATCTTAACTATATGACAGGTGGGAAATTAAAGCCCAAAGCTGCTGAACAAGCTTTGAAAGATCCGGCACTGAAGTCTGGTGAATTTAATCCATAGCAATAATGATTGAACTCAGTAGGTACTGGAACTGGAAATTGGACAGGCCAGTGAGACAGAATGAAAGGAACGTCGAAGGTCTGGTTTCCCATGAAGATGTTTTATGTTTCATTGTTTCATAATGAGATGAAATTGTCTAGCTCAGGGGTGCCCAGCTGTTTTTCCCAGTGGCCCAAATTCTATCAATAATACAAAGCCCAAGTCCACTGTGTCTGAAAAACTTTGCCAGCGTAGCGGTTGGAATTCATATGTGGTCCGGATTCAACTGTATTTCAGTCTGGATCCAGAGGGGAATCCGCCAGTTGGTGACCACTAGTGTAGCTGCACCTCCATCACCATGTCCTGAAATAGAGGCCTTTATTTTTCAGCATCTACGTCCTGCTGGCCACAGCTGTCGTGCTGATGGAGACAGGGAGCGGGCGGAGGCGGCTGAACCATGTGTCCTTGGTTTTCCAATAAGGTCAGAGTGGACAAAGAGCATAAACCGGATATAAGCTGTAAATATTGTAAACAGGCTCAGGAAATTTCCAGGGAACTTTAGGGAACAATGAGTCATATCCGGAATCTTCCAATGAAATTTGATAACATTTACTCATATCTGGAAACCACCAGTAATATTTGAGTACCTGCCAACACTTTACTACACGCTTCACCACACCAAAAAACTACCATTCACGTCCCAAAAAAGATCTTGAAATGTCTTGTCACTTTAGAAACCTGAATGATCAGGAAACTGAATATCTCATGGAGCCTTGCTTACATCAAGTTCATGTTACATCAGTTCATTAAGGTGAGTGTTATTTTATGTCTTAATTATGCGTTAGATGTACCCTGAACAGGACAAGCAGTTGAAAGATGGATGGATAGAGGATAAGGTTGTTGCCTGACCCCAAAAAACTGAAAGCATTTGGAACGAAATCATATTTTCCAAAGCCTTAATTTTTCAATTATGTTAAAGCAATATTTTATATAGTAATTTTAAAGGTGGTTTCTATTGCTTAGGGGTTGTCAATATTAGGGTACCACCTAATCCTTGTCAGGGGGACACTATGAGCTACATCAGGTTTTACAAACTACCTTAAAACTGAAAGGCTCCTGTGCTTCAATAAATAGTTCAGCTCTTCTTTCACATTTAGAGTGATCCCCGCCTATCGCGGAAGATGCCTTCCAGACCCATCAGCGACAGGTGAAAATCCGCCATATAGAAAGACCATATAAATATATATTTTTTTTTTTTATAGTTTAAGCCTTAAAATACCCCTCCCACACGCTTTACACACATGTAAACTTATTAAAACAACACAAATGATATGTGGATGTTGGGCTAAGGATATGAGTACCATATAATAATAATAATAATAATAATATGTAATGTATATGTATGTGATTCTATTTTAACGATGCCTTTATTCCGAGGAGTTGTCACGCTCTTTCCTGTTTGACTAAAGGAAAGTGATGCGGTGGCTCTTATATTCTTTTCATTCTTGATGTATCGTACCGTCGATTCATTCAAACCATAATGGCGAGCGACGTCCGCGTAACGCTTTCCTTCCCGAAGCATATCCAGGAGTTTTATCTCCTCCTGAATGGTCAAGGTCTTCCTCTAGCGCTAAGGCTCACTACTACCAGAAGGCTTAGAAGGTGCAGGACGCTTGGGAACCATCGTGGGGCTTAAAACAAAACGAAAACAATCGGACCACAAGCGAGGTACGTAATACGCAGAGAACTGTGACGCGTCGGGGAAGAATCCGCGATATAGCGGGGGCGCGATAGCTGAACCGCGGTATAGCGGGGGATCACTATACAGGGTTGTTTCCTTGATTGAAAGACTCATCCAGCTGTTTCACATTAGCATTAGTGACACATGCATGATTACAGGAGACTGACCAATCAGCACACAGCAAGAGCTCAGTGCTAAAGTGAAATCCGGGTCTTTTTAATTGAAATGGTAGTTTGCAAACCCTGTTCGAGCTCATGGTGCCCCCCAGACGTGGAGTAGGTGGTCACCCTAGTCAAAACTCTTCATCCAGTCATTTTCCAACCATTTATCCAGTAGAGGGTTGGGGCGATGTGGAATTTTCCCCAGATGACGTAGTCCAATATAAGGTACAGATGATGGGAAGACGCAGCAGTCCTTCGAAGGTGCATGTCTGTGGACCACATGGGAGCCGGCAGAGCAGCGCACACAAACGCCACACAGAGTGGGAAGGACATTGAAACCTGCGAGCCCTGAGGTATGAAATCTGTCAAGTCTAAATTAATAAGAGCTCAGCTGGATGGAAATGCAGTATATAAAGTGGGATTGAGAAATGATTCATTGAGGCGTTTCACGTGTGATGTGCTAATTGCAGATTGGTGGGGAGACACTAGACTAATGCTCCTCTTGGCCATGCATGAAAATTATGTGTGAAATGTGATGATCAAATTCGTAGTTAGCACCAAAAGAAGCCCCAGTGTATTTTCCATCATCCTCTTGTCTTTTCCTCTGCCTCTCTTCTTCCTCAACTTCATCTCACCTTTATATACAGCTAAGCCTGTTCAAGATTTTTTCCATGCAAGGCCAGTGGTGGCTCTGAGGCTAGGGGTCTGGGACCGTAATCCAAAGGTTGCTGGGTTGAATCCCATGAATGCCAGGAGTGATCTTACTCAATTGGGGCCTTGAGCGAGGTCCTTAACCTGCAATTGCTTTCTCCTGGGTATGACATTAACCTACATCCAGCCCTGCAAGCTGGTCCTCCAACTTTCTGGGAAAATTTGGGGGTTGGTGTCAGGATTGGGTCTCCAGCTACCAGGAAAAACTCACACCGGTCCATTCGGACTATTGTGGGGCTGAGGTATCATCCACTGCACGGCTGCACTCAGGGTCTCGTCCCTCAGGTGGTTCATCGTATGGTAGGTGCTCCTTACCTACCTCAGGACCAGGGCTTGTTTTACCACTTCTGCCTGTTTCATTTTTTTTTAGAGTAAATGTAGAGCAGTGGTTAATTAGCTGGAGAAAATAGTTATTGTACTTTATTATATTTTGAGTGCTGGTGATTTGAAATATGACATCATATCAGGTTTGGCCCGGGTCTAGGTATGGCATGCTGTGTCTGCCTCATCTGTCCACTGGGGGCAGTAGAAGTCCCTCACCGCTGTAGTGACTGTAAAGTACAGGAGAGATCTGTCGACCACGTTCAGTGCGATTACATGAGCTGCCACAACTGGTGGGCCAGCTGTTGCTTAGAAGGCACTGCAAAGCCTCCCATGCTCCCACAAACCCACCTTCTATGACTTGAGTTCTAGAATGTGCTGCTTGGCCGAGGTTTTATGGTGGAAGCGCCCATTCTGTGGGTGTTCTATGTTAGGGCTTTTTACTGGTGTGGTTCTATCCCATGAGTCTGTTTTTTTATTTTCAGCATATTTCTGTAAATTGAGAAGTAGATTATTTTAGAAATATACTGTATATTTAATATTCCTTTGGCCTGACATTCTCATGCTTCTTGTAGCATTTTCGTAATGGCCAGTCATGCCAAACCGATACCTGGGAAGAAAACTTCCCCCGGATTCTCATACTAGGCAGGAAGTGAGTGTCCACATTCACGCACTAATTAACTAATTATGGTCAGGACCTGCTATAGCTACTGGCCCGAAGTTGGCAATAAAAGGGATTCTTGCAGACTTGTTTACGTAGCTCTTTGGGTGAATTTCCGCTGGAATCTCCCCTTGACGAGGGCTCATTTTTTAACGCGGTCAATGGTGTTGTCATCCAAAATGGATGTGTATGTTTTCGATGTGGCCTTATAGTCTGTCTCGATCTACACATAACTGTCCATTAGGTTGCTGGTGACAGACTTTGTGTTTCTGTTAACCGGTATCGTTATTTTTTTTAATAGTTATGTATCGTGTTCTAGGCAGAGAGCTGGCTGAGAACTGGCCCTCTTTTCGCACCGCTTGGTTAGTTCTGGTGGGAGACCTTCCCCAGGGCTTCATTCATAGGATTCACTTCCATTACAGAGCATACACATCCACAAAAGACCAAAAAAACTATGAATGTATGTCTTTGGGCTACAGGAAGAAACATGGGCCACACACACATTATCTGCAAAGCCCATGAGCAGAGCAGGGCTGGGGTTCGAATTGCCAACCCTCTGGGGTGGGGGGCTGCCGCCCTGCTACTCTGTGAGCCACTCTGGCCCCTTGGGGCCTGGATATCGCACAGATGGTCCGCAGGCAGTGTTCTGCAGATGCTTGAGAATTATGACTATCATTGCTGTATGGACCTACCCCCAAACAGATCAATATTCACCAGAAGAGCATAGGGTCGCTTGTCTGGGAAAGGGGTCAGCTGTGTCACAGGCAGCTCGCTGGTGGAGTCATACTAACACAGCTCAGAAGGTCCCTGATCAGTTTAACCTGTTTAGGTAAGCTCAGCTCAGACAGCTGTATCTGAGGGCAGGCTACTAACGCCATCGGTTTACATTTCACTTGAGAATTCGGTAATGACAGCCTGAGCAGATCATGCCATGATCAATAGGGGAAAATAGACAGATATGGTTTCAAGAGCAGCTTCTCCCGATGGAGAGATGTAGGCCGTGATTTAATTTGACAGCGAAGGTAGAGAACGCCGGCTCCGGTCTTCGCTCCAACCCTCCCACCATGGGTTGGAGGCGATGCTCAGTATCTCGGCGAAATGCGAACGCCCTCCTTGCGTGAGTGAGGTCTCCGCTTCACCCAGGGTGGCAGCTCTGTCTGCACTGCCAGCCTGTGGAGCAGTGTCTCCCAACCCGGTCCCCGGGGAGCCATAGACGGTCCATGTTTTTGCTCCCTCCGAGCTCATAGTTCATTATTAATTTTAATTATTAATTTAATTATTTTTTTCCTCCAGCAAAAACGTGGACTGTCTGCGGGTCCCTGAGACCTGGGAACATCTGGGAGCTATACTGGCTTGAGGGTGGTGGGAAAGGCTGCACAGCCTCAGGCCGGTCAGCTTGGTCATACGCAGTGCTAAGGTGTGTTTGGAATTGCTGGAAACAAGTCCACCTTTCGGTAGCGAATCTTAAGCTGTTAAACAGTGTTAAGGATTTATCTTTGCAACATGTAGTGTTTGGGCTTGTCAGAAATGTGGAGCTGAGGGCGATGTGGACTCTGTGTGTGTGTGTTCATGTGCTTACAGTTATGTGTCAGTGTATGTGTGTGTCAGTGTGTTTTTGTGAATAAGCATGTCTGTGTGTATGCTTGCGTGGAGAGTGGGGTGCCATCCCACTCTTCCTAAGGGCACAGGCATGCACAGGGCCTCATACCAATGTTAACTAAGGGCTTTCATGTGTCCGAACTGTTTTAGTGCTGCCCCCTGCTGGTTGATCTAAGAAGTGCCACCATCAGCAGATATACATGTTCAAAATGGTATTTTCTGAGAACAGTGTGTAGTGAACCATCAGCAAAAATGTGTTCAATATGGTATTTCTTTAGTATGTAGTGAAACAGAACTGAATGGCAGTCAGCTGAATAGCACATAATGTTACACCTGCAGAAGTGACTAAACATGCAGTGTGAAGAGACCACAATGACGTGTGACGATGAGGGCAGGTGATGTGTGGAGAGCAGAAGATGGAGCTGCAGGAGCAGTGAGAGCCCGGCCGCCCCCCGCTGCTTCACTTAAACGCCGTCGCCGCAGGCGGAGGGAGTTTCGCAGTGGAGGGGCAGCGGAGTCAAATCACTACAAATGCTCTGTGCAAATAGCCAATAAACTAGCCTGCTAACGCTACATCACCCTTGCGTAGGCTTTACACAGTCGAACAAAGACGCTTCTCTTGTTCGCGTGTGATTCATCATTGGCTGTCACTTTGCAGACAATCCGCCACTGTGACCTCCCCCTTATAGGGTCAGACTGCTCCCTCCCCCCATTATCCTCTAGATATCACGCCTGGCTCTTTCTCTGCTATGTCTCGCATCATAAGTAAAGCGGACACAACCTAGCCCCTTTGCCTGCCCAGTGATTGGTTCATACTGATAGGCCACTCCCACTGCATATCCAGTGGTATGCTAGAACCAATATACTGTAGCTTTGCGATAATTTTTTGGCAAAAAGATATCGCAAATATATATATTAGCATAAATTTTGTTACTTATTACCCTAAACAAAGACAAATTATTTACTGTTAACTGTAGGCCATAATAATCTGATTCTGAAATTTTGTATTTTAAAAAGTATTTCACTCAGCCACTGAATCACAGCAGATTCATTCTTTCTTTCTTCTCACACACCTGATGGGGGCATACCCTTCACACACCTGATGGGGGCGTACCTCTGCTGATATCCTCTGTGCTCCTGTGAGGGTGGGGTGAAAGACAGGAAAATCAGACTATTTCCTTACCTCATCATTTAATATAATCCTGGCTTCTCTTTTTAAACCGCACAGTCTTATCTCTCATTTTATCTTTTTTTGGGTAGCTGTGTCACCCTTTCAGAACCAGTTAATACAAAAAACAGGCCATGTGTTCCTGAAACTCAGCATGTATCAGAGTTGCAATGAGTTCCTCAGCTAGAAAAGCGTCTCTGCGTATTTTTTTCCCTGAATTTCTCACTGTTGGGGTACTGAGGCCCACGGTCCAGCAGAGCTCTCACTCAGACACGCATGGCAGATGGTCCATATTTTCAGAAGATGAAGGCTTACATGTTGTTAAATGCGCTGTGCAATGGAAAATGTGTCACCCCTGTTCCAGATCTTGTGATTGTCCCAAGACAAATTCCCATCTTTAGGGACTAAAAAACCATTTTATTGTGTCCTATTAACCGGCGAAATATATAATTATTTTGTGTTTTTTTTTTTTTTTTTTCTTTTCTTTTCTTCAAATGTGTCTTATTGAATATGTTACTGCTTTACTGGTCGCCTTTCAGTGCTGATTTTCTAAACTGGCCCAAAGCCTAAGTAGATTTTTGGCTGTTAATCTTGGCTTTTATGGGATGCTACATGCAACAAATGGCAGATAAGAAGCAGAATGATGAGGGACAGAGGGAGAATATGACAGGCAGCACCCTGAGTTGCTCTTGCAGCTCATCAGTCATTGGTCAGCTGCGTCTCCTGAGATGAGTAAGACTGTCTGCCCATCACCCCTCGGTCATGCACCCAAAAGCACAGACAGACATAATAATAACATTTTATTGATCCCTCTTGGGGAAATTCCCTTCTCGCCTACCCCATCTTGCTCTCCATGATGCATATGCAGGTGTGAGCAAGCTTGGCAGCACAGGGCAGCCACCTGCCACGGTGCCCATGGAGCTGGGGGTTAAGGGCCCCGCTCAAGGGCCCACAGACGTCAGTGTAGCACAGGGCAGCCGCCTGCCACGGTGCCCATGGAGCTGGGGGTTAAGGGCCCCGCTCAAGGGCCCACAGACGTCAGTGTAGCACAGGGCTGTCACCTCGCCCTCGCTGATGGTGCTCCCAATGCGTCAGGCCACCGGTATCTGATCTGGCAGTGACCCTGTCCCATCACACAGGAGAATCACTGATGTTGTGAGGTGTGAGTTGTTGTTACGGCCCCTTCACCACTGACGAATCCATTCTCCTCACACCATATTCAGACTTCTCCTTAAACAGGCAGCTTCACTCAAAGCAACAAAAATCAGCCAAGGGTGTTGGCAAATGTTACTAACGCTGATAACCCAATGGAAAGCTCTGATACCTTGTTTGGGGCAACCTGCTATTATAGACCACACAGTTCGTTCTGTTTGTTATCATTTGTGGGAGTACATACACTTTTTAAGATTAGTCCATCTATTATACACTGTTATACACATTCAGGGTGGTGGGGGGTCCAGAGCCTATGGGCACACGGCAGGAAACAACCCAGGATGGGGGGGCAGCACATCCCAGGCCACGCACACCATTCACACCTATGATCAGTTTGATAATTCCAATTGACCTTAGCCTGCTTTTGGACCGTGATAGGAAACCAGAGCAATCAGAGGAAACCCCTCAATGATGTGGGGAGAAGATGCCAACTCCACACACATGGAGCCATGGCGGAGTAACATTTCCCTCAAACTGTCCGACATGAGATAAGGAGGAGAATGCAGGCGATAATGTCACCCGAAGTTGACAATAGTTTGTGGAACTCCATAACCCAGTGCGTAGACAAGCCATCTGTTACCTGCTGCAAATAAACACAATGGCCTTAATTACAGAAGTAATAGATAGTGACTGAATGGAAAGTTACCCGAAATATAGCAGGAGGAATTATTAGCACCCTCGTTGACTTATCCCACTTAGAGGATGGATCACATCCTCACCCTGAAATAAACCTCTAATTATGAAACTCTGAAAAAGGAAATTGTCCCTTGGTCTGGATTCAGCAGGCTGGTGTTAGTATGGAGGCTGGTGGGCGGGGCTTGTCACCCCGAATCTGCCTTACGGGGCTGGGCCACAAAAATAACCAGATACCATACAGCTTTCGCAAATGTTTGCGGAAGAATGCACTTGAGAGAATGATGTGCAATTAAAAATAAGAATCTTTTTTTTTTCCTTTAATCCTTACTTGGGGTGAATTTGACCACTGATATATCTGGCTGATGGCTGGAAAACAGAATCACAGAAACAACATGACTTATTGTCACTTTGCTTTTTGGAATAACGAGTCTATTCAGCTTAGCGATCTTGGGAAGAGTTCCAGCCCCCTGAATTACATTCACCTTGTACAATTTAAGAGTTTTTTTTTTTATGCGTCTGATCATACAAGTTATTGTAAATATAATTTAAAATTTTGTATGTACCGTTGAATCATTTAATTCAAACATTCAATTGCAATGATTAGAGGTAGGCTTCCCAATTACCTAAGTTTTCTGCCATTAACTATAATTTAAAATACGTTAATGGAGCTTGATTTTTCCTGGAAGTATCCCTGGTAGCATTTCCCACCCCGTGTTTCTGGGTAGGTTTCTGCTAAATTACCTTGCTCAGAAACCCAAACAACGCAGACAGATTCTTTCAGCCCAACATAACACAGTTTAGCTACAAGCATTAGTTAAAATCTGTGGAGGCAGCATCTGCTTTGCAGAGACCTTTGCTAAAGTAGATGAGGGCTGGAAACACAGTGACGGCTAATTTGGTTCTGACGTCGGAAACATTCCCAGCTTTCATTCCCTGGGACAGCCAGTAATGGGTAGGGGGATTCGTGATGTCCAAGGTCTGTCCAAGAGGGCAAAGATATTATAAGACCAAGGTAGTGTTGGTCTGGAAAAAGGCACGTAGAGAACCACAGAGAAGCACCAGCAATGGATGCAGGACGTGTCTTTAGAAGGTGTAGGTATTTAGAAGGTGTCTTTTCCAAGCATATTCTGGAACCACAGGTATTTTCTAAGGTCACAGTGCAGACAGCTGTGTTTGCCAAGTAGACAAGCCTTGGTAGTGGGACAGAAGGTATTTGAATAATTTGTTAACTATAATTATGTCTTTCTTCAACAGCTAATATTTTGGTGGTGTGAATACCACAGTTTTTGTAGGACGATGCTTTATCAGGTCATCCAGAATACAATATCTGTGATATTTCATTTATTTGCATTTCATTTCATTTTGGTTTCAGCCACCCTGAGAGAATACGCACACAGCTAACCTGTATACACATCAGTCTGTGCACACAAATCTACCTTCAACCTGTCCAGTATCAATTAACAAACACCTCCTACCTGTACAGTGTCTATTAGTAAACACCTCCTACCTGTGCAGTGTCTATTAGTAAACACCTTCTACCTGTGCAGTGTCCATTGACAAACACCTCCTTCTTGTACAGTCTCCGTTAAGAAACACCTCCTACCTGTGCAGTGTCTATTAGTAAACACCTTCTACCTGTGCAGTGTCCATTGACAAACACCTCCTTC
>JAODLD010000045.1:1212226-1238765 GCA_026781065.1 Mormyrops boulengeri | reverse complement strand
ACATCACCTTTCGCCTCTGAGACATAGGAAGGCAGGACTTCACTTACATCGCTTACGCTTCTTCTCTCTTCGATATATCTGGCTTGGAAAGTTCTTTCTGAAGGGTACGACAACAATTACATTGCTGTAGCTTGTACCTGCAAGCTTTTGGTCACACATCCCATTCGTAATGCTTTTTAATAAAAGCAGAGCCTGCCATATTAAATGCGCCATTACCAAGCAAACTAAGGTGAGGAGAGTACGGCTAAATGCTTGGCTCCTAAATAAATGCCCGTTCTACATTTCAATGTAAAATGTAAGCCTGGCAGATTTCCCTTTTTACTTAAAGTACTCCAGTGAAGCTTACATCCCTTGAAGAATTGTGTGATGAGTCACCCACTCGCTCATAAAAGAGATACTGTAAAATAATATTTTTTCGTCTCCATAACAACCTTTACCACACAGTAAAATGAGAATAATGTCAAAAGAGCACCGTGGCATACGCACCTTTTAATTAGTCTGTGCTGGACTGTACAAGCATTATAAACAATAGCAACACCATTCCTATTATAGGGCGTCCACCAGAACAGGTAGCAAGGCTTTTGAGGTCACTCTCTAGAGTGTGGAGGTGACCCAGTGGGTCAACAGAAAGGACCAAGTACAGATCCATTTGAAAGATCACCAGGACGAGTAAATAGTTGAGGTGTTACTTGGAAAGGTGTAAGTGCTTCGAGGCGAGGGCTGCCAGTGCATAGAGAAGCTGTAGGCAGAACCAGGACTTTTTCTCCAGTTGGAAGCTGGAGGTGCTGACGTCAGCTGCCAGCACTCTCCTTAATGCACTTGTCTCCTAGCTGCCATTTATAGATAGTCATAAAGCTATCACTAATGGCCTGCTGGCTCCTGTCCCACGATAGCGGACATAGAGGGCAGCTCGCACCGAACACGTCACTTCTGACTGTTCTCCAAAGTCGTAAAGAACTCAATACTGAGAATCTGGTAGACACCAGACGATTCCGAACACTCAGTATGAGTACCTGTGGCTCGTTATTCAGTTCTCTGTATCATTCTGGCACTTTTCTGGGGGGGGGGGTCACAGGGAGCCGGAGAGCCCACAGGAGGGGCACTGTGCAGGAGACAGCAGCCCATTGCAATACTCAGTGTGCAATCCCTAATATTGCCAGTATTCAATACTTAAAATTCAGTCCTCAGTATTTAGTACTTACAAATGATATGCATCTTTGTTGAAGCCAGTGCTGAGACACGTGGCCAAAACAAGACCAGCAAATGCGGTGTAGTTATGAGCTGGACGGTCAAATCGCAGTTAAAATGTCTGTCAAATTTAAAGCCTTAAAGACTCTCTAGATACTCACGATTTTCAAAGTACAGAGTACTTACAAAATACTTGCATCTTACATAACAAAAGACATTTCTTTAAATTCAGGTCAAATATAATTAACAATCCTGTTGATTATCAGAGACTATCATGCACTTAAGTTATTTCTGAGCCTAAGACTGTGCACAGTGATCTGCTATGGAAGCCAAGAGTGGCGATTTTAAAGTTTCAGCTTTTAAATTTCATGATGAGTGGACTTCACGGGAGAATGTCATGGATCTGCTGCAGCAAGCCTTTGAGAATGATTCCTTTCATACAAAGACACAGATCTGTGCAGTGACAATGTCACACTGATCTCATTTTGCTCCTTGTGTATTAATGGATCTCCAGCTCATCACCCTGTGGTAATATGGGAGATTCTGGTGGTACAGGCTGTGTAGAGCGCTCCGATTCATGGTCTCATTTCGCTACTCTGTGTCCTGGATCAGCCCATCCTTAATTCGAGCTCCGGGGCATCTGGTAGCGTATTCTGCCAATTAGGGGAATGGAAAGAGAGCGAGAGAGAAAAGGGCAGTCAGAGAGGGGGGTGTGAAGCTAATAGCGCCATTGGTTAGTTAATGCTGCCCCTTACAGGTCATCAAGGGTATATCACCACACTGTCAAGCTGAGTGATTGATGTCTATGGTACCGGGGACCATTATGCTCACTGTCCAAATACATTAGGCTGAAACAGGCCAACATACACAAGTGATATCCATGATTTTCCTGGCTGTGATTTCATACAAAGAAGCATTTCTTAATTCTTTGTAAAGGTAAAGGGGATCAATAAAGTTAACTCTAACTGAAGCATTTGTACTAATAAAATAAGAGAAATGTACTTCCTAAAATGCACATTATGATACTTTTAATTATACCAAGATTAATTATACTTGATCCGACTATATAGCAGATTAGTTTCTGAATAAGTAGCGTGCACATTACTTGAGATGCCCTCTTATTTTTGCTTTTGGAAAAAAATGTGAATTTAAGGATTTTTATTTCAAATGCAGAGACTTGCAGAGTTGACTGTCACTCTCATGCAAATTGTTTCTTTTTAGCAATCGAAGCTCTGCTTGGCTGGGATCCTTCCCCGGGAAGGCGCACTATCCGAAGGCCTTAGTATCTGCTCAGTCGTCAATACACCGCAGGCACATCCGTGTAACATACCTCAGTTCATTAAGGGCATATGTGAACATGCATCTTACCCGTGTGTTAGCCAGGCACAGACAAACTGGCATAGAAGAAACAGACAGAAAGCCTGTGTAAGCCCGATGCGAAGGAAGTCATTTCTGTCAGAGCCTGTCCTGGTGTGAAAATGAGAAATCTTAAATAAAACAACAGTCTTGGCCAAAAATGTCTGAGGTGATACATCATGTTCAACAAGATAATTAAAAAGTGTAATAACATGTTTTAATCCATAAACTCATTTCACAGAAAATAACACTGAAAAACACCACTCATGTTAGCAGCATCCAAGAAATACCTGTAGGGGGCACTGCTGCTCCTTCACATGACTGTGTCCTCCAACTGGTGCCTTAAATTAAATTAAATTCTTTAGGCAAGGTCTGGAAAGTACCGAAATAACCAGGCAGGCCTGGCCTGAAATATATCCCAAAGGCCAACGAGAGAAATATTTGTGCACTTCAGTAGCAGCACTGGTTCATGCAGGTGCGTCACAACGATGGGAGATACGTGATTAAGAACTGTGGCCAGAACACTCTCCGGGAAGTGGGGAAGCGAGGCCTGCATGCGGCTCTGGATTTAAGACGGATTTGGATGATGAGAAAGTAAGACCCATTAGAATTCGTTTGTAATCCATAGATGTCCAAACCCTCTAAATCCAGCATATCTTTTAATTTGCTTGTCTTCTGCGAGCCCCTACAGAAAAGCCTTCTTCTGTTTCTCACCCCTATGTTGTATTTGATCATTGTGCTCTGAATCTCTTTAGCACAGAAACCAGTTAGACAACAGCACTGTATCTAATGTGGACCCCACGCTGTTAAAAAAGAGACGTACTGTAGGGAAACACGTCTATATCACGGTTGGGCTCCGTTCTTTAATTCCTGCGCAGCTTTTCTGAGGATTGTCACTTCAAACCTGTAAAAACTGTATTTTGTAATAGCACTCGGTGTTAAAGCGACCAAAACATACATAATGTTATCCACTAACTGTCATTTGTTGGGTGTTTTTGAAGCTAATCACATTGTTGGCTGCTGCTGTATGATGTCAGTTTTGGAAATTTATGTGCAGCTACTCTTAGCCTCATTGGAATCGGCCAATCAGCTGTGCCGAAACTGCTGTTGCTAGGCAGGGGATTTTACTGTAACCAATGAAGCATGAGTATATTTTGTGCTGTTGCTAAAGAGTCTTCAATTGGGGTGTAATTAATTGACAAAGTGAGAAAATGGTGAAAATCCAGAAAATTAATTGATGGGATTCGGGTTTGACCTTGACCACAGTTTACATCTTGCTTTTAGCAAGCAAGCCCGCTCCTTCTTTTTCGATAATGTTAGAATGCCTGGGGGGCTTGGGGGAGGGGCTGGCCAGCCAGCTGAACTTGGACCCCCAGAGGTTTCTTTTCCTCCCGGCTCGGGAATTTTTGGTTCCTCTCCTCTGTTGTCAGCTGACTTTCTTTCTTTCATTTGTCTTCCATTTTCCTTGAGTTTTAATTATTCTTTATACACAACACACTCATGTAAAGCACCTTGGGACAACTCAGTTGTGAAAGTTGCTGTACAAAAACGGAATAATTGATAAATAAATTGAATTGAGGGCTGCTTGAGGTACGTGTTAAAGCAACAGTGAATGCATTGAGCCTTTGAGTTTTACTGCAACACATTATTTATGCAGATTAAAACGGATGCTTCATGGAGAGACTGTGTAGGCTTCTCTGTGTCATGGACGAGTCATGGTGGGCTGACGCAGGACTTCTTAGTGAAAGAATGGCTAACAAAACCCCTTCTCCCTAAGAGAGAAAACCATGTCCACAAAACCTTCCTCTCCATCAGTCCCTTATGAGATTATGCAGGAACACGGGAGAGTCTTACCTTTTCCATCACTGTTCAAATAGACTTTACAGCTGTGGTTCTCTGGCCAAATAGAATAGATCAGTTAAGGGGAAAGTAGCTTGATCTCCTTTGTAAACACCCCTCTGTTTGGCCACAGATGCTTAGTGTCCAACCACTTACATGGTGCTGATGAAGCTCTGGATCTTCTGAACACACAATCACACACGAGGACAAATTCATTTTTGTCTGTCTCTACGTTGAACAAAGATCACGCTTCCAAGAATCACGACGGACTGAAAATGGGAATCTCGTTGTGCTAAACTTGTGTTTGTCCATAGTGTGTTAAACCTGTTTTTCTGTGTCTTCTTGTCTTTTCTTCCTCCACCAGTAAATGCATAAAAATGGCAGTTATCACTCACAGGTTGCATGGATTGAATTCTGGTTAAATCAATGAGAGAGTCCCAAAACAAATGAGATGGTAAGAAGTAAAGTCCAGACTGCATTAATGAGAGCAGCTTCCAGAAAAATGTAAGGGCTCCCAAGTCCTGGCCACTGCAACGTACCACAGTAAATCCGCACCACTATCTAGCAGCTGCAAATGAAATACATACCCTCATAAGGCCTAGAAATTAACGAGTGATATATATAAATTTTTTTTTTTTTTTTTTTTTCCTGGATTAATTCCTGCCTCCTGTCATGTTCTGATGCCCTTCCCCTAAGTGCTCACGGCTGCGTGGCCGAATGTGGGCCTCATCGGCGGCCTGTCGTCGCTCCAGCCCGTCCCAAAGGAGCCAGCGCCTCAGCCCTGCTCTCCTCCTGCCAGGCCTCCTCTGCCATCCACCACAGGATGGTAGCAGGAGACTGCATGGAGTCCGTATTACCGTTTTTATCCTGATCGGTAACAGCTGTGCATTCTCCCGTCTTGCGGCAGCACATCCACTGCGACCTGGCAGGCCTCCGCCATTCCAGTGCTTTGTTCCCTAACTGCACCACGGCCCTTAACAAACCCCTTCTAATTCTCAGCTGGTTATTAAAGGCTGCAGCCCACCTCTGGTTCTGTGAATGTCCCCCTTGTGTAAAAGGCACATGCATTTTGAGGAAGTATTCATCCAGGATAGCGTCAATTTTTGAGAAAGCAGGGTCAGACAGTCCCTGGGACAACTGGGGATTAAATGCTCAAGGGTCCAACAGTGAAATCGGTTAGGGATTTGAACCAGTGACCTTCTGATCACAGGCACAGAATGCTAACCTGCTGAGTCACATAGCGCCCCCTGTTGAAAGTATTGTTTTCTGGAATGAAATAGGTTTTCCAATATGCTTGGCTTCACGCAGCCATCGCCACTGATCATCAGTGCTTTATTCCCCCTCTCTTAAGCCGGCTTCATGCGTTGGCGCTCAGGCGGTGCAGCTGGAGAGACTCGCTGTTTAAACTGCTCTGTGCCATAACACTGTTGGTGAGGCTTCCCATAAAACCATGGGAGTCCTGGCGGCCGGGTTCCCGTGCACCTCACGGGGGCGGCGGAATGTTCCGGCTGTCCTTTCTTCCCTCGCCAGCAGTGACATCACCAGCCAACATCCATCTGCACATTTCTGCTTTAAGTTACGGCTGTTTGCTACAGGAGGCCATTTTCGAAGCCATCAAGTTCCAACCGTGGTGTCCTACATCATTATTACCATTTTTATTTCTATGCAATGAATTATAATTTTTGTAGAAGAAAATTCTGTCTGATTTATGTGTAATTTTATTTTCACCATTGATCATGTTTCCCAGCTGACGTTCAGAGGAACATTACTTTTATAATTCTTTCATTTTTTTATTGCATGTACTACTTTTTTTATTGCATTTAGTATTTTATAAATAGGTATATTTTACAGTGCCGCTTTTTCTGTGACTGGATCTTGCAAATTTTTTGAAACGCTCCTGCACACAGACGCCGCACAGACCGGGACACCAGGCCGGTGTTGGCTAACGCGACGATGCCGTAACTGTGTGAGAGGTTTTCTCGTCAGAGCGCCTGCGCCGCTCAGCCCACCCCAGTCCAGTCGCCTGCTCTCACAGACGAGACGCACGAGTTCCCCAGCAGGGACATCCTGGGAGCGTGTGAGAGGTCTTTGCGCAGCAGGCCGTGTGACTCAACGGCAACATCAGTGGCAGCTGCGGCTGACTGCGCAGGCGTGCAAGCTCACATCGCAGATACATCACAGCTTCAGAGCATCGCCTCCTATGCATGTCTCTGTCTGTCTGTCTCCCTCCTTGTTATTATTTGTTGTTGTTAGTGAACAACTCATTTGAAATGAAATGGGGAAAAACATGTAAGTGATGCATGAAATGCAGAGAGCACCGGCACATGACCTCTCTGCTCCTCACAGCCATGGAATCGGAAACAGCTCGCTGAAGAAAAGGGAAGTGGGGCTTATTATTAGCAGGTGAAAACAAGAGGTCTGTGAGAAGAGGGAATGAAAACTGAGATGTCCATGAAGGAGCCGCTTAGACGCGGGTCACAACCTATGTCAATTATGTCAAGGCAACTTTATAGAAGTGAGAAGAGGAAGCTGATTCGCTTTTTAATTTTGTTTTTGTCCTGCTTTTGCCCGGACGAACAGCCAAAGGAAGTGATGCACCGTGGCCTTTTTGGACACCAGCTGCGGCCCCCGTATCCAAACAGGGCGCCGTTTCATGTATAGATATGTGACAATAGGACTAATTCTCATGTCGAATACACCTCTGAGGATCGTTACCCCCGTTAATTGTGTCTTTATAATTCCTGTTTCTATTATTCAATTTGCAATTTCTTAACGAGAGCTGTGGCACTGTTAGTTACCTGTGTGACTCTTTCAGCTGTTCCAATAGCAACACATTATGTGTGCATTATGTAGTACCGTGTCTGTGCTCTCTGTAGTACCGTATCGGTGCTCTCCAAATGCAGTGCAGTAACCATCTCCCTGGGCAACGGTCACATGTGCTATAACATCGACTGGGAGGGGGGGGGGTGGTCTATAGGGAGGCACATAATGATCATACAGAATTTTGAATAATGACACACGAGAGCTTATAGTCGGCAGCAGGATTCACACCAGGATGAGAGCACTCCGGGACACACATGAGCAGTCTGATACGGTCTCATCCAGATTTCCATGTGATCAGAGCTGGGGGCGGCGCTGATGTACCAGGTGGGAACAGACGGTTCTGGAGCTGCCCATGGCCCTCGGCCTGATCTGGGATCTGTTTGTGGACCAGCCGGTCCTTTGTAATGTCAGAGCTGTGGGAATCCCTTACTGTGGCATAAATGTTATGGTGATGAGACTGACAGCACAGGGACTTTAAGGACAAACTCTCAGTGTCAGTGAACTACTGGACATGGGAACTTGTAAGGATGTAGTGTGGAGACGCTACGATCATGTGTAACGTCTGCGTCCTTATTCACCTCACATTTCACGGCTCTGTTTTTTCCCACTAAGTTACTTGCATGTGACTGTGCCGTTATGTGTATCTGCTTCACCCTACAGCTGCATGTGACTGTGCCGTTATGTGTATCTGCTTCAGCTGCACACCCTTCATGCTGGTCTAGCTCTGTGTCTTCATTGCAGGTCCAGTGCAGCTGAGTTTGCTTACATATCTGCATGCATCGCACGTCGGTGTTAATGGTCACGCGACTTGCTCTAGATTAACATGCCTTTAAAGTGAATAAATGTAAAGGTGTCAAACCAGACATAGGTTTAATTATCCTTTTATCTCAGAGGCACAATTTGAAATCTACTAGGAATGTGCTCTGCTCTCAGTGGACTGTCTGACACTGGTTTCCATTTTAAGATTTAACCCATATTTCAGAAATTACTTACCCTACATAAAACAGTAAAGCTTTACAGCCTCATTGTCTTGGTAAAATGTATTTGTTATCCATGTATTTCTTATCTATATATTTCTTATCTATATATTTCTTGTCTTGTTTCCTCAGAAGCTTGTATCTGAAACCTGATATTTTCTGCTCCTATAGATTTAATTTACATGCAGAGGCGTAGCCAGGAAATTCGGGCCCCTGAAAGTGCAGACATCTCCATGGCTCTCTGACGGCCCTCTTTCCACGTTTGCTTTTGCTGCAAAGTCCGCGAACCTGGCTCTACTGTAAATGATTTTTTTTGAGAAACCCTATTCGGTGCTTGTATACCGTATCCCTGGATGGCTATGTTCTAGTCTTCTGGCTTAAGTATAACAAGACATTTCCAGTCTGACCTCCCTGCTGTGTAGTGAATGCAGAGGTCAGGTCTCCAATGACGGCACAATCTGGACCTCAACACAATGGGTAATGGGTGTCCATGTGGCTGTATGAGGGTGACTGATAAACCCAGCGGGTTCCAGTGTGTGCCCTTCCATGCATCTCCTTTATCAGAAGGTTAAGCTGTAATGCGTCTGTATGGGCTCTTGAGCCGCAGCAAAAGAAAAAGGCTGCCATCTGCTGGTTACTGGGTGGAAGGGCATCAAAAAAGCACATTCTAGAAAGTGAAGCATTACTGCGATAAGCAATGCAGCACATCACTCTTAGCAGGTTAATAGATTGCGTTAAAATTGGTTTATTAAGGTACTTAGTGTGAATATATTAGGATTCTAATGTATAAAATGTACCGAGTACGAGAAAAGACTTCCAGTGAGTGTGTGTGTGCGTGTCTGTATATATATATACATACACATCCATCCATTTTCTGTAACCACTTGTCCAACGCTATATATATACATATTATGTCCAACTACGTAAAATAATCGTCTGCATTAATAGTTAAATTATGTGCTATGGATGTACTGCAGCTTAGATGAAAAGAAAAAGCTTTTAATCATCCAATGGGTTTTAAGCTCACTTTTCATGTAATCAAATACAGCCGAGAATAAGACCGATCCCCTATAATTGATAGCCGTTCGTTACATATGATCCATCCAGCCATCCATTTTCTGAAAACCGCTTAACCGATCCAGGGTCACAAGGCGGGGTACGACCCAGGATGGGGCTCCAACCCATCGCAGGGCACACTCACCAGTCAGGCACACATGCATGCCAACGGGCAATTTGGTAAAGCCAATTAGCCTCAGCATGATTTTGGACGGGAGGGTGAAACCGGAGCGGGGAGAACATGTGAACTCCACACACAGGGAACCCAGGCGGAGACTCGAACCCAGGTCTTACAGGTGCGATAGGGCTCACCACTGCACCATACGCCATGTTCGTTTGGAAATCTGCCCTGTAGTAAAAAGACAAGATCATGGACAATTTTTCAGAAAACTGCTTCATCCTGAACCGACGGGTTAAGAACAATGTGATTGGTGGTCGTGCACCAGCCAATTAGTAAGTATGTTAAAGTCAATGGCGAATTATCTCATAAAGCAATGAGAAATGACCTTATGAGAAGTGCGCCGTGGCGGAAAAGGGTTTGGGAAACACTGGTTTAGACCATAATGTGGTTTCAGGTGAGTTGACTGGGTGGTGCGGAGTGGCAGCTGAAGGTCGCCTGAATGAAAGAGAGATGAAGCCGGAATAAAAGAGCAAGATATGGTGAATTAATTAATGTGTGACTGATCCGGAGAAAAGCCCGTGAGCTCGGCTGCCGGGGGGGGGTGTTCTGACAAGTGACTGCGGATGAGGAGCGGCTCTCCCGGATGGGTAAGTTTGGGTAAGTTATCTGTAACCTGTTAATAACCGATCACGGGGGAGTAATAATGTCACGGAACAGCTGGAAACGGCGATGAACAGCTGATCAAAACCATCAGATGCTGTTTTAGTGCATTAAATAGCCGCTTCCCACTTGAGGCGCGCGTTCAGGCTCCCAGTTCGAGGGATGCAGTGGGAGGACTGTGGTCTGTGACGTCGGCCGCGGGGATTAAATATGAAATTATCTCCGATCGGGGCCATAAGCGAAAGGAAGGAGCCGCCGCCAGTTCTCGCTTCGCCGAGTTTTGTTCGCTCGATTAGACCAAATTGAGGGAAGATAAAGTGTCGTTTTGCTTTGATATTAATATCGTAAGTGAAGTTGTGGAAGTGGAGCGTTCAGGCGGGGGCTGTAATCACAAAGTCCGCAGCAACAGGTTGGTGCCGCCGCCGAAGAAGCCTCGTCCGAGGCGATCGGACCGCACTTTTCGCCTCGGTCCGTCAGCTGTAGGTTTCGGTTTAATCCCAGCGAGCCAAAGCCATTTAAAACACTTTTAAAATAGCCTCGATATAACGCGTATTTGCGGGGAAGATGATCGTGGTAAGAAACATGCTGCTGCTGGATTGCACGAATAATGTAAATGTTTTTGCTGTTCAGTGTCTTGTAGATTTAAAAGTTGCTTTGCTCTGTCTTTGACTTTAGCTCTCGGGTTCTTTACTGCGGCATTTCACGGTATTGACAAGAGGCGATATGGATCCGTCCGTGTCCGTATCTAAAATACCCAAATAAAGGCTTCAGTAGAGGCGTTTTGCTTTTAAACAACTTCCAGTTTGCGCTGCTGTGCTCGGATAGTTTTATCTTTCAAATTGAACATGGAGACGAATATGAAGTATATGATGTAACCGGCATGAGGTCAATGGAGTGAAATCTACAGTAATGACTTAATAAATATGAAAATATCGAGGAAGATAAAGGTGTCGATGACTGAACGAATAACCGATAGATTTATTGGTCCCGAAGTATCTCGTTAGTTTTTAAGTCGTTCTCTGGATGTCGAAGATAATGTTACGTCACTCACTTATGGCCTCTTCTTTTTATGCAGCTCCTTGGGTTGAACTTTTTACGGATGTTTTATTGTAACTGTCCCGTGTGGAGTATGTGAAGAATACGGATATTTTAATCTGCTGCAGTAAAGGGCGTCAACTAAAATCTTCAACAGTGAGAATAAGCATCCTAATTCTAATTTAACGTCATGGCTACATATCCCATAACAAATTGGCTACACATCCCATAACAAATTGGCTACACATCCCATAACAAATTGACACCATGCAAATTTTATAGAGTGGAACTTTCTCAGTGTGTACCCCACGTCGTTTGCTTACAAAAACAAATACCTTGAAACTAATCAGTCAATTAGGCGTACATTGTATGATTCTGTAAAACAGATGGTTAAATGGGTCAATCATTTATAGAAAACAAGCTTAATCTGTGAAATTGCTTTTTCTTAAATTGGTAATTTGAGATAACAAATCGAGCACCGTGCGGCAACAGAGGCGTGGGGTCCTTAAAATGAGCAGATTTAATCCCCGATTAAACAGCACCCACATGCCGATTGCGAGCCAGGGCCCATCTTAGGGAGGGCCAGGGAGGCCCCAACTTCACTAAACCTCTGAGGCAGATATTTACTTTCATTTGGGCAAAAGAGCTTCCTTTAATAACGGTGCTGTAATGTAAGATATTATGGACAACAACAAAGAAGTTACCTTTGTAATGCTGATTGGGACATTTAAGATCTTTCCTGAAATATGTTTTTGAAGTGAACATCTGCTATCCCCAACTCTATAATTGTGTCGTCATTGGGTTAAATGGCTTAGAAACCTTTGAAAAATGACACGTGATTTTGCACTTCGTGTTTTCAAGTGGCGTCCTTAATGTGCACGTTAGTGTCAGAGGTGGATCTCGGTGAGGGGGCAGGAGTGCGGCAGCCCCCAGTACGGGGCGACACTGGGCAGCCGTGTTTGCGGTAGCAGGTGCCGGGGATGAAGCCACCACTGCTTAGAACTAATGCCCAGATGCATTAACAGGAGCATTGTCTTTGGCCTCTGTTCAGCTACTCTTAGTTATAATTCTTTTTTCTTGTTCAATAACTTGTCCTCTTTCATACTTCCCTGTTTGTCCTTATACATTATATTTAATTAAAGGGCTGTGGGTGATCGATTAGGCTTGCTGCTTTTTTTGGGAGCTACTGCTTAATTTATATTTGGGTCAGTGAATTTGGTCATCAGTTTAGTGTACCTGTAGAAAATCTCACACTGCCCTCTGCTGTGGAGGAGGGGAAGTGCATTGCAATCCTGCATTCAATAATGGAAAGAAATTAAGGAAATGAAATTCGAAAACAATTAAAATAGCAGTATGATTAAAAGTTTCTCTTGTAAGCATTGACACACTGTGTGTGTGTGTGTGTGTGTGAGTGGATGTGAAGTTAGAATACAGACAAACTTTGTGGTCTATATTTGCCTCTAGATATAGCGTTAATACTTTGATTATCAATGTGTTTTTTTTTGTTGTTGAATTACACCGACTTAAAGTTCAGGATTATTTCATTTTTTGACAATTACGAGATATTCCTGTGTAGGGGTATTGGTATTTTTGAAGTGTAGCTGTGTCAGACTGTGGATGGAGTCCAGGCACGGAAGAAGGCTTCTGTTGAAGTATTTATGGTTTGCAGCACAATACTTTGCAAACGTAATATTTCTTACAAGACTGAAAACTGGCTTCTCCCTACAGACCTTCTATTTTTTAATGTGGGTGGTTTTTATATTGAAATATTCGTCTGGCCTTTCATTTATTTACTTATGTTTGTCTGGCTGTATTTACTAGGCTAATTTAATGTACTGTTTAGCATTTTAATTGAGCATATAATCCCATGGTGTGTGAATATACTTTCTGATTTTATAGTTGTATACATTTGCTAAACCAGTGAATAGTCAGTGTGATGTATTGTTTAACAATATTTAAGCTGGCTGTGTGTCATTTACGTTAGGCAGTGTGAAATACTGCGTTTAAGGCCGACCAGAGAAAATAATGTGAAACTAGTGAATGGAATTGTCTAGTACTCTTACTGTTTCCATGCGCCTTTTAAGGGGAACATACCAGTCTCAGATGTAGCAGCTCTCGTATGTTTTGACACAGTAAGCTGTTCAACTAGGGAAAGTGTTTTCTGATGGAGATACATTGTGTTCTTGTGTGAATACCTGAGCAAGATGCACTGCATGTTTCGGTAAAACGAAAAATAAACGCTTCAACATCGGTGGCTGTTGTAGGGTTTCCTTTATTGAGGGAAATTGTTCCCTAATTTAGCTGCAGTGTGGCCAGTGGTGCAGCTGGAAATTCTGGGGCCCCTGACAAAATGTCAGCCGGGGCCCCGTGCTTGGGCTGGCATCTTCATTCTATATAGAGAGATTTTACCCATCTGGGGCGACAGAGGGGCCCTTGATTGATTTTGGGGCCCTTTAAAGTGTTGGGCCCACTAAGTCTGCCAGGGTATGCATGCCCCTCTGGCCAGGGGTGGATCTAACAGGTGGCCATCATCCCCCCTCCCTAGTAAATACACACCCCTCCCCCCTCCAGTCACCTTAACCCCCTAAAATGCTCCGGGGGGCTGGACACATGGCTGCCCCTGAGCTCAGACCCCTAGTATGTATGTGTCTACGCGGAGCAGGATGGGGAATGCGAGAAGAAGCTTTTCAAAGTCCTTCTGCCATTTTCCCTGTTTACCTCACGGACTGGTTTGAGTGAGTGAGCCAGTGAAGCTTCGAACTGCGCCTCATGCTGAGCTGTGAGCCAGTGAAGCTTCGAACTGTGCCTCATGCTGAGCTGTGAGCCAGTGCATTTCTACCAGCTTTAGATGTGTTGGAGCAGCAACTGACAGAATGCGTGCGTGGGTGTGTGCGTGCGCGGCTCAAAGGCGGCCCAGGCGGTATACGTAAAAAGGAGTGTTCCAGTGCACCTGTATTCATACTTGTTCGTTGGCAAATGACCCTTCATTTCATTTCGCTTACCATCAGTTCTGTGACTGCAGGGAACCGCTATGTCCAGTTTTTAAGATGTTCTTGAGTAGCATGTGGCGGTGCGGCAGTGCATTGCTAAGGCTAATTGGAGTAGCCATATTTTCTGTATGTGTGCCTGTGTGAGTGTGCCCTGAGATGGCTTGGCGCCCCACCCTGGGTTGTCTCCTGCCTTGTGCCCATTGGCTCCGAACCCCCCTCCCCCACGACCCTGGATAGGACAAGCAGTTATAGAAAATGGGTGGATGGTTGAGTAGGTATTTTGAAAGAACTGCTCTCAGATGTTCCAGTGACGGGCTGCTGCAGCATTTCTACACTGCTGCTAGACGCTCCTCTGACTGTTTCCCTGAAGACAGTGATACAGTGAATGAGCAGCACTCTTGATGAGCATGCGGACCTCGGCGCTCTTCCACCAGTCTAGCTGTCACAGTCCCCCTCAGTAACGCATGTCCCCCACGGAGAGCTTGGTGTCTCTGTCCCGGGAGAAATACATTTTTATTATGTTTCTGCTTCCAGGTTTCAGGCTCCTTCAATGACTCATCCAGCTTCTAAGAAATACGTTTTTCTTTTTTGTTGACTCCTAATCTCTGAATAAATCATAATTAATTTTCCATGTCAAGTTCACAGAGTGGGTTGAGTGCACTCGCTCAGTGTTGAACTGCACCTCATTTTGAGCTGTAAACCTGTCCATCAGAGGTTTTGTGTTGCTGCCTTTAGAGTATTTATCTCTTTTTCTGATTTTAAAATTAGTTTAACATCCAAGTGTGCAGTTTTTTGGCTTTCATTTCATTCTCAGTCTGTTCCTCAGATACATTGGAGTAGTGTTTCTGTCGAGGTTGACTATTGTGTCCTCATCATTGTATTATGATTTCATGGAAAATTAAACTGAGTGCAAATCAGGGTTATTGCATTTTTGTCACACACACTAATGTAATTTTTGGTAGAAATTTTGTGGAACAGTCACAATTGAACATACAACAACATGTTACAGAGTAATTATTGCTAGTAAAACACTTGTTATACTGGTATGGTTATATGAAATAAGTGTTGGTAGCAATAATTACTATATACTTGTATATAGCTATATACTTACTCATTCAGTCACAGTACATTGGATTTTCTGTGCAACTATCATTATAATACTTTTGCAGTGCCCGTCTATCATTATAATACTTTTGCAGTGCCCGTGTAGCATTAAAACCATAGTTGTTTTTAAACATACTATGAGTTCTCGTAATTATCTAATCTAATATAACTATTTTACATTCAAGTTTTACTGATCTGAAAATCCCTCATTGCAATTTTAAATGAATTTTTTTAAAACCACATGAATATTGTAGCTGAATGAATATTTTTTTGAGATGTTCAGTTTTGAAAAGCCCAACCCATAGCCCTGGAATAAAACCCCACAGTGGGATGGAATCCAGAGTGTTTTAAAAGGCTGAACTACACACACAAAAACAAAGTGATTTCAGGTCCAGTCAGAAACGCCGGCATGTTCATAAAATGTTTTGAAGTGACCTTTTGTGCTTTCACAGCCGTATGCAAAATCAAAATTTAGTTTCTGAATCATCTCCATCCATCTATCCCGTTGATCCTGGCCTGGGCCACAAGGTTGGCTCAGTCCCTGCTGGGGTACATCCTGGGTGGGATGCCAATGTGTTGCAGTGAAGTGCATTGTATTTACTGAATGATTTTTCACGGCTCTTGCCTGTTCATCCATCTCGGCAGGGTTCAGGTGAGACTCGGGTGAATCCACAGGGCCCCTACTCAGGACTGAGGTGCACAGTTTTATGTACACAAACTAGTGGAGATGGGACCGACCAATCGCATGTCTTGGCCCTGCCTCTTCTAGTTTATTGGACCCACCTCCTCTGCAATCTGATTGGTTATCTCTCAGAGCTAGTTTCCTTCTGCCCTCTGAACATTTTTGCGCAAGTAAAACTCCCATGAGTGGTGTGTAGGTTGCATTGCCATTTCTTTATCCACAGCGCCCCCTAGGATGACCAAGTAGTGTGTGCTTATCGTAAACAAGTTCATAACATCCTCAATGGACCACTTTCTTCCTGCTCTTACATGTTTTCTATGTGTTGTATGAAATACTTCCTTAACCTTAAGACTACAGAATAAGTTAAAATTATCACAAGCATTTTAAATTGTAGATTAAAGGACATACTTTTTATTGTCAAAGAAAATTTTCCTCTGAATTTCATTGAGTCTTTTTAGACATTGTAATCTCTATATAAATTTAATGCGATCCAAAGTGGGGTGCAAAATTTTGTATGTTTACTGGCTATTTTTTTACATTTGTAATATCCAATAATTTTTTTGTGTCATTGTGGTTCATCTATCGAAAGAGCAGGAAATCAGTTTGAAACCTCTCAGAGTACGGAGATGCTCAGTTTCCGTCACTGAGGCAGCGGTTGCTAAGTAACCGGCCGGGCTGGTGTGTGGGCAGAACCCCAGCTGACGGATGAAGCTCCCTGGTCTGTTTGACAGCGCAGACAGGAAATGGCGCCGCTGTGGGTGGCAGAAACTCTCTGGGTGTTTCCTGGGGTTTCCAGGGAACATTTAGCAAAACCAAGAGTGAAAAATTTCCTACAGGTCGACAGATTTTAATGTTCCAAGCCACACAGATTTGTGGAGGCTTCTGCTCGCAGCTCAGCGTGTCGCCTGGGTGCTTTTTATGGTCGAAAGTCTATTTTAATAGCATGGATCCTGCTGACCCTGAATTAGTTTCCTCATTAGCCCATGTGACGTCATAGTTTGGAACTAAGGACTATAAATTATACTCTGAAGGCTGACCGCGGGCGGAGAGTCGCGGGCGCTTCCGGGGGAGGCTGATGTACGTGAATATGGCTTTGTATGCTAATGAACGGAAAATTGACAGGAGGAAGGACGGACTTTTGGGTTCATAACTGAAGGGGTTTTTCTTGCCGTGACATTGGATGTAGAATTTGCTGCATAGCCAGTCGAGTTCAATGCAGGAAACAGGACTGTGTGTTTTGCCAAACTTTATTAAGTAAATGACATAACTGTCAGCTAAAGAAAGTTTTATTGCAGAATGATACAACATATAGTACTGCAAACTCACAGTGTCACTGATACAGACTGTAGTGACCTCCCTCTCTCACCCTGCCCTGACTCCTCTCTCCTCTCCCTCCCTCTCTCACCCTGCCCTGACTCCTCTCTCACCCTGCCCTGACTCCTCTCTCCTCTCCCTCTCTCTCTCACCCTGCCCTGACTCCTCTCTACCCCACTCTCTCTCTGTCTTTCACCCTCCTTCTCCTTGCACTCTATTATTAACTCTTTCCCTCTCTGCAGTGACTCCCCTGACTCGCCTTGCGGATGATGTGCTAGCGGTCTGAATGGCTGCATCTCCAGAGAGGAACCTGCCTGTGTTGCCCGTGCAGGACACAGACCCCCCACGGGTGCCCTCCCCCGTCCGTATTGCCCCCCCAACCGGATCCCCCTGGATTTCATCGCCCTACGTGGATGCTGGCTGGGACTCTGCAGTGGCAGGCCCCGCCCATGTCGGCATCTCGGCTGCTCACCAGCCGCTGTATTGGCTCCCCAGCCACCATCTGCCATCACTGGCACTGAGCGAGCAGTGGCCCTACCCCTCTGCGATGGAGCCCAGATTGAAGACCCACACCTCCCCAGACGGCAGGTAACCCAGCTCCTAATTCACCCGTCGGCGGTACAGCCGCTACTTTCCAAATTTCAAAAATTCTCGATTAAAAAATATCGTGACATTTAAAAAAAAAAAAAATTCCAGCTGAAAACAACTTAATATACACAAGTTTAAAAGCAGCCATTTATAAACACTGTCCAGACATAAAGTCACTTAAAAAAACATTAACGTTTCAATACCGCCACTAGAGCACAGGTGTCAGACTCCAGTCCTGGGGGGCCAGAGCCCTGCACATTTTTGGGTTTCCCCTCGTTTAACGCACCTGCTTCTTGTGCTAATTACCACATAGCTGTTGAGCCGAATCATTTGTGGTGGAACAGGGAAAGAACTAAGCTACACAGGGCTCCGGCCCTCCAGGAGTGCAGTTTGACACCCCTGCACTAGGGGAACCGTGCACTGTTTGTGCCAACCTTTTTGAAACTGAGAGCTACTTCACAGGTACTGAGCCATACGAAGGGCTGCCAGGTTGATACACTCTTCTTAAATCATGTATAATAAACATGTTTAAAATGCTTTTTTTTGATATTGTCATTTTCAAATCTATGTAAATGCAAATGTGATTAAAGAAGAATAGCGACAGGATAAAATTAAATTTTAGACGCTGCTCAATGGTGAATTGTGCTATTTTTAGCACAGGTCCGTGGGCGACTCATGTGGTCCTTGGGGGCACCATGTTGGTGACCCCTGGTTTACATGAATTGCCGCACAGAGTATACTTATCTTGCATTCGTTTCTGCATAAGAGTCCAAAGACTGATGTCCTTCATAGGCAATTATTCTAAAAGCAAGCTGAAATGTTCAAAATAGAAAAAGATACTCCTGTAAATGTGGTGAGAGCACCAGTTGTCACTTGCAGATTTCAGCAGGTACACGGTGCCTGCACACGATTCACAGCGTTCAGTATGTGGCTCTTGGCCGCCTTAACAAGATGAGCCTGCATACAGGCCAATGCGTTCAGTTTTCGCCGAATGGCAAAGCTTTCCAGCCAACTACCTCATAATACAGCGACTACTGACCCTCCATTTAACTTTTAGAACTTAAAAAAGCCAAGAATGGAATTAAACTACAATTAAACACAGGTACTTTTTTATACTTTTATTCGATGTTTTCAAGATTGGGTGAACTGGAGCCGCTGTAGGAAAAACTGGTGACACGTTGCCACCACTGAACCGATCGTGACAAGATTTATATCAATTCTTCCCAAGGGGCTGAGCGTTCAAAATAATGTGTTTCACTGGGGACAGAAGTTTCCAAAATGCTTAATACCAAGGGAACCCCACATTAGTATGTCTGTGAGTGCAAGTTTGTTGATAATTTGAATTTGTTCATCCATGTAAGTATTAAATGGAAAGCTTTTAAAAATCAATGTGTGCTTGGTTAACATCTTGTGATTGTCAGGATTTAAACTAGAATATGTTTGGCCGTGTTTTTGCAAGCTGTTCCGATGTTTTCCGTGTTTTGCTTCAGGAACGTCCAATCGCTTGCGCTGCTTTCAGAGAGGGGGCTGCCAGCTAAAGTGCTGCAGCTCCAGGATTAAATGCATGTTTCCACAGGACAGCAGGCGCATGGCAGCCTTTCTCACCCATTCTGTTATGATGTCATCGATTTCTCCCCACTGCCGCCACAGATATCTGGGGCCTAGATTTCATTCCCTGTATTCTCTGTCTGCGTGTTGAGCTGGTAGCTCGCTTAGGCTGTTATACCTTAACACACCTTCCTTTTGCTTCTCCCTGCTTCTCAGCAAAGAAGTACAGAACAGGAGAGCAAACGGTGGGGGGTTGCTCAGGGTGCCGGGGACGTGCCCGCCAGTGCAGAGCGACGTGCACTTGTGCGCCGTGTGCCACGACTTCGCCTCCGGCTATCACTATGGCGTGTGGTCCTGTGAGGGCTGCAAGGCCTTCTTCAAAAGGAGCATCCAAGGTACGGGACAGAGGGGCTTGACCCGTCCAGCACCATAAAGTAGGTTCTTGACTGGCTGTCATTACACCTGGAGATTTTCACTGAGTTTTGGGAATCTGATTCTGGTTGATGCAGGATGGGAATATTTACACAAAAGGAAATCGCACCCTGGCATCTCTTACCTCAGTCGGAGGCGGAAAGACAAAGATCAGAAGCTGTAATCAGTCGGGATCTGAAATGATTTTGAATCGATATATCAATTTTCTAAGGAGCCACGCTAGGTTTGGTTAGCATGGCTGAATATTCAACTGCAGTTTTTTTTTTTTTTGTTTGTTTTTGCACTGTAGTCTCAGAATAAATGTTATGTCTGTGTTAACAGTCAGCTACAGCATTAACCTCACATTACCCACTGTAATACTACAGTGTCTGTCTCCCTCAGGACCAACGGATTACATCTGCCCAGCAACCAACCAGTGCACCATTGACAAGAATCGGCGCAAGAGTTGCCAGGCATGTCGCCTGCGCAAGTGCTACGAAGCAGGCATGGTGAAGTGTGGTAGGTGCCCAACGCAGGCGGCCGCCCAGGGCGCCATATTCTGAGGGGGTGCCGACTTGGCAAACCCACCCCGCCACCCACTGGCAAGCTTCGCGACCCAGCATGAGGAGCAGGTAGAGCGCCTACTGTGCTCTACTGAAAGCGGGAAATGCTTCACTGGCTTTGACTGGCACTGCTGAGAGTCGCAGAGCTAGTCTAGTGCAGTGCAGCAAATGAGGCATAGCGTACTGCAAAACTTATTTATTACAGAACATTTATAGGTTCACACCTGATAAGCACGAGTTCCCTCTCAGCTGTGCAGGTCCTGCTACCTGGGCCACCCTTTGCCTTCCTCACTGTCTTCCTCACTCCGCACACTCACACATCTGTCTTTTCATTTAAGAGCCCTTTGCTTCTCGCCATGGTGATGGATGACAAAGGGATTTTATGTTTCTGCAAACTTATACCACGAGAAGCGGAGGGAGACTCAGGCCAACTGGAAAGAATAAATTTTCATAACAGACATCACATTATTTGCTTTTTTTTTAATATTCTTTCAGGAGATCATTCAGAAAAAGATGGACGCTAAAGAAGTGAACACATTACGTATCACACATTAGTTCTAATTCTATGATGTTATCATTGGCTGTAATGTGGCTGATTTTGTGGTTTCATATATTCGTCATCTACATGTACAAGTAAAGAATGTAACCATAACAAAAATTAATAATTGAATATAACCTAATGAGTTTGTGTAACCTGGTTTAAAAAAATTTATCTTTTGTAAATCTTTCTTTTACTCCTGACACTGGGCTAGTAGGGGAAGCATCTCTGGCTTCGACCTGCTCATACCCGCACTGGCGCTTGGCCGTACACCAGCCGGGGATAGACTTTCCTTCTGTTGAGAGTTTGCCACCTGAAAGATGTGGCTCCCCTGTACCCGAGGCAGGAGACGATTTCCAGGCTTTTGTTGAAATCATCTAAAATCATGAAGCACTTTCACTTCAAATACTGCTGGTCAGATATCCATTAATAAAAGGAAAATCTGAATTTTACTAACTGTAAAATGAAATGCATGTTTTTATTCTGTAAATCAGTCATTATTGGATGACCGTGAGAATCAGCCTGGCTTACTGTAACTCACCAAGACCATATGACTGGTGTGGGGGCGTCGGGCCTGTCTTGTGTCTGGTCCATCTGTATCCGGCTTTAACCCATGAGATACACTGACGACAGGCGTTACCCTAACCCTGCCATTTCAGGAGTGCGGAGAGAGCGCACCGCCTGCCGGGCCGTTCACTGCAAACATGTGGGCCGCCTGTGCTGCTTGGGGAGCAGCAGCGCTGGTAACCCACGGCGATACAAGCCGCACCCCCTTCCTGTGGAGGGGCCCCGCCCTCCAGGGCTCAGCCCGGAGCAATTCATCTGCCGCATCATGGAGGCAGAGCCCCCGGACATCTACCTGATGGGGGAGCTGAAGAAGCCCTTCACTGAAGCCAGCATGATGAGGTCCCTCACCCACTTGGCCGACAAGGAGCTGGTCCACATGATTAGCTGGGCCAAGAAAATCCCAGGTTGGGCCTTTGGTATCTGCAGGAATCATACTTGTGTCTCTATGGGTGTGCCCATGTTGGAGTCCCGCCGGTGACTCTGCATCCATGCCCCCAGGCTTCACGGAACTCAGCCTGTCGGATCAGGTCCATCTGCTGGAGTGCTGCTGGCTGGAGGTGCTCATGCTGGGCCTGATGTGGAGGTCTGTGGACCACCCTGGGAAGCTGATCTTTTCTCCTGACTTCATCCTTAGCAGGTACCAGTCTGCCACTTTGTGGTGATCTCATGAGCAGTGATCCACCATAACAGAAAAGCGTGTGCAGTGAGGCGGACTTTCACCTTCCCTACTGGATCACAGGCTCCGGATTCGCCATGTAAAATGTAATTCAAATTTTGAAAGCCATATTTTTTTATTCCTTCCTTCTATTGCTCTGTGCACATAATGCACAGCATTTTGTCTTAAAAAAAAATAGACAGCTGGTTATTGACAAGGTCATTCACATGTTTGAGACATAGATGTGAATAATTATGGTAAGTAAAAGCGGGCATTGTGTCCTGTGTGGCAAACCAGGGGCTGGATTCTTCTGAGCCATATATCCCTACTACATGCTTTAATTTTTCCTATTGAGATATGAGTACATGGTATTAGATCCATCCATCCATCTTCTGTAACCGTTTGTCCTGTTCAGGGACATGAGGGGTCCGGAGCCTGTGCCCGAAGCTGTGGGCGAAAGGCAGGCAACAACCCAGATGGGGCACCGACCAATCGCACGCCAGTCACTCGCACACCTTTCACACCTATGGGCAACATGCAACATGGGAGAACAGGCAAACTTAAAATAATGTTTCATAAAGGCTGTCAGGCAAACTATGCCTTCCTGTTTATTTACGAGGGATGGGAACCAATCATTCATTGGCGAGTCTGAGTCAAGTCTCCAGTCCTTTGCCTCAAGTCCAAGTCTTTCCGTCATTTTTTCTGTCAAGTCGCAAGTCATCAGTTTGACTCGAGTCCAAGTCAAGTTGTGAGTGATGTAACTTGAGTTCCTACCTTTGTCAGTTTTTAACCTTTAGTAAATAAAAGTTGCTGCAACAAAAACCCGCCACAGTACATTATAGGACAGAGCGAGGTTGAAAAGTCTCTCCACTCACAGTTGTCCTCATACAGTTTTTACATCTGTGTATGTGCAGGGAAGGTATGTCTCAGGAGACCAATTATAAATGCAGACAGCAGAGAATTTAACATGCACAGAAATGATAAAAATTAATGTTATGGTATCCAGAGGGGTTGTATAACCTCGAGTCATAGGGTCCAAGTCGGGTCCAATTCTTGAGTAGTTGCCCTCAAGTCTGACAAGTCTTTTCCTCATTGTTGCTGAGTCGAGTCACGAGTCATCAAATTTGTGACTTGAGTCCGAATCGAGTCGCGAGTCAGTAACTTGAGTACCCACCTCTGTTATTAAGATGTATAGCAAAGCTCTCAAAATATGCCGTATCCTCTGTACCCACAAAACAAACTACACTGGCCAAACATAAATCTGCCACTAGATAGTGTTCCATTCACACCTCGCCAATTAGGGGCAAAAAGCGGCAGTGTGGAAATAAGAGTGAAAAAGTGGTCTATCAGCAGGCTTCTAATGTTTTAAATTTATTTCAGTGGTATTAAAGTCATTTATCTGCGGGAGATGAAATCATTTGTCCAAGGGCTGGTTACAAAATGTAGCATCTAAAAAGTACATATACAAATAGATGCTTTACTGAGTCCTTGTCGCTAGCGATCCTTTACTGTTCTGGCAAATAAATTACCATAAAACAATAAGCTATTTTGCCATAAATTTGGTAGTAAATTGTTGGGGATGAAAAGTACGTGACATACCCTGGGAACAGCATTCACGTTGAATTATATGACCCCAGGAGAGCCGTAAACATCACTAGTGACCAGAGGTATGTACACAAGGGATAAGGGTGAAAAAACTAAATTTATTGTCTGTTCACTAAATATAGCCGCGCACTGTGATCCATCACGTTGTTGACAAAACTGCAATCAGCGAGAGAGACATTTAGACACCGAGGACGAGATAATAAGCACTACCCCACATGTGGATTTCTTGTCTTCCCGAAAGCAGGAAATGGGGTTTCTAATTTAGACGACGTTTCCTTATCTTAGACAAGTGTCATTTTCACCTCCGCCTGCTCTGTTGAAACGTTTCTCAGATTTGTGGTGACCTCAGTTGGAAATTCTGAGCAAGTAACGTCTCCCAGCCCAACTTGTTAAAGGTGTCTGAGGGCTTTCGTTTATTTGCACGATGCCTCAGTGCCGTATATCCTGCTTCAGGTAGATGTTTTCTAAAGGGCATGTCCCAGCAATCTCTGATGGTTTAAAAGATTCCTAGGCTGAGAGAGAGTTAACGAAGGGCCTTTCCAAACCATTTTGCCTTCTACGTGCAGTGACCCCAAAGAGAGGGCCAGTTCTGTTTTCTCACACTGCCAGCATCAACGTGATAAATTTCTGTGTCCTCCCTAAATTCCACTCCCTGAAAAAGTCTAAATCCCAAAGCGTTCTGGGTCCTGCTTCTCTTCAGGCTGTGTAGCTGCAGCCATTCGAAAGCTAATTCTCGGTAGATCATGTAAAAGTGGCAGTGCGCAGGAATGTTGGCTAACGTGTCTTTGACGGCTCAGATTCAGAATATTTGCAATATTCCCAGTGAGGGTGGCTCTCAGGGGGGCCCTAAGGGTGCGCCTGGATTATAGAACTTAATTCCCAGTGAGGGTGGCCCCCAGGGGCCCCCTGAGGGTGTTTAACCGTATGCTCCGTAAAAGTACCTTATGGCTTTTTCTCAGGTCAAATGACATATCTGGCTTGATAAATGTTATATTAACAGTACATTTTCTTTTTTTATTGTATTGCTGGTTCAAGGTTGGGCTTTGTATTCATTTTATTGCTATTCCTGAATAATAATAATAATAATAATAATAATAATAATAACGTATTATTGTTATTTGGAATGGCACCATCGGGGGGCACTGCCCCCCCACAAGCCGCATGTGCATATGTGCTCCAGCTGCATTCCGTGCCCCCATCTTTTTACATTCAATTAAATCCATAATGTATATTTTTCACAACAGTTCATGTGAAAGGAAATATCAAATTCATAAATTTAGCTGTAATATCAGAATCCAAAGTATGTCAGTGTACGATTCCTTAACGCTCATATTGAGGTATTTCTCAGCCGTTATATACACCGCAGCAGCATAACCGAATTCCTGGCATTCACTTACGGCTTTGGGTTTCGGTGCCACCCCAGGATTTTCGGTGTCTCCATCTGGGCTGGCTGAGATTGTGGGCCACATCTGCTTTTCATTACAGCAGCAAATTCATGTTTTTTTCTCTACTTTAACACAAAGTGGGGAGCTCTTGACACTAGGTTTTACTTCTGAGGTTTTTAATTCAAAGTCTTTCACGCTGGCAAGGAAAATCCAGTCATTTTGTGGGCTAATTGAAAACCGTTATTCTGCGGTAGAGGTAATTTTCCACTTTGCAGGCAATTTGTGTATTTTTCTCAGTGGCGAGCGGTCTCGTTATCCCGAGGTCAGGGGCCGGTAATTACCCTCTGAATATGCAGCCTTCCTTTCATTTTCTTATTCAGTGTTGAGAGCAGCACAACCTGTCTCTGTCCGCTTCCAGGTAGCTAGTTAGCCGGCATCTGTTTCAGTGTCACACTCTCTCCTCTGTACTCCAGCATGAAGTGCAGGCAAATAATTACCTTCTGTGGATCGCGCCGCCAGTGGCAGGCGATCACACCATTTTGCTTCAGTAGAATATGGGAATAAATGATAGGTTTATATAAGATTACAGCAGCAGCTATAAGGTGAGGAGTGAGGGTGAGATATTGTGACATTGAGTGGTGATATTGTGACCTTGAGAGGGGATATTGTGACGCTCTACAGGGACGAGGGCAGCTGCACTGAGGGCATCGTGGAGATCTTCGACATGCTGCTCGCCGCTACTGCCCGTTTCCGGGAGCTGAAGCTGCAGAGGGAGGAGTACGTCTGCCTGAAAGCCCTCATTCTCCTCAACTCCAGTAAGGCTCCTGCTCACAGGACCTCATCCTCCTGGTCACTGGCACACCTGAAGCCTGACATCCCTCATGTCAGAATGTAGTGATATTCCATCAGCCTTCATCACCACGACACCCAACCGGGCCTAGACTGCCCTGAAGGCACTGCAGTGAATGCCCCGAGAAGCTGGGATGTGTGCACAGGGGTTTGAAAAATCCACTGCCTCTGGCCGATAGATGTTTCATTTTCAGCCATCTGTCAGCTCTGTGGCTGGGAGCAGACTGACGAAGAGCCAGCTGGGAACCCAAAACATGATCCATTACTGTGCGCAGTGCAGAGACAGTGCTCAGTGTTCACAAAATGTATATGCAATGCCTAATTTATACAGAGGGAACCACTGGTCTGATATCTATATTCAGATGCATATCATTGAAGATGTCTGAAATGGAGCTTAGAGCTCAAAATGAAACTGAGTTGCCTTCCATGGTACAGTGAGTTTATGTAAGGAAATGGCGCCGTACAGGTACTGTATCTGTTTCATGGCTGCCTATCGTCACATGTGCATTACTCAATGTGTACTGTACACATTACAGGTTAGATATGGACAGTGGGCGTTACTCCATAAGTCGTAAGTTGACGGATGCCTTTATAAGCAAATGTATTTTGGGGAAGATGGTGGCACGGGAGGTAGTGCTATCGTTCGGCAACTGGAGGGTTGCAGGTTTGAGCCCTGGTTCCTCCT
>JAODLD010000045.1:1134552-1154047 GCA_026781065.1 Mormyrops boulengeri | reverse complement strand
GAGCTGACACATCCTTCTGGAGCACTGACATGGTGTCCAGTGCTACCGATATAGACTCTTTAGGAGCTGACACATCCCTCTTGGGAACTGATACAGTCTCCAGTGTTTCTGATATAGACTCTGTGGAAGCTGACACATCCTTCTGAGGAACTGATACAGTGTCCTGTGTTACTGATGTAGTTTCTTTGGGAGCTGTCACATCCCTCTTGGGAACAGTTTCCAGTGTTTCTGATATAGTCTCTGTGGAAGCTGACACATCCTGCTGGCGAACTGACACAGTCTGTTGTGTTACTGATGTAGTCTCTTTGGGAGCTGACACATCCCTCTTGGGAACTGACACTGTCTCCTGTATTGCTGATGTAGTCTCTTTGGGAGCTGACACATCCCTCTTGGAAACTGACACAGTCTCCAGGGTTTTTGATATAGTGCCTGCAGGAGCTGACACATCCTTCTGGGGAACTGACAACACATCTTGTGCTGCAGATACAGTCTCTTTGGGAGCTGACACATCCATACAAGGATCTGACACAGTGTCCTGTGTTACAGATGTAGTCTCTTTGGGAGCTGACACATCCCTCTTGGGAACTGACACAGTCTCCTGTGTTTCTGTTATAATCTCTTTGGTACCTGACACATCCCTCTTGGGAAATGTCAAAGTGTCAGGCATTACTGATATAGTCTCTGCAGCAGTTGACACATCCTTCTGCGGAAGCGACACGGTGTCCTCTAGTACTAATTTAGTCTCTTCAGGCGTTGACACGTCCATCTGGGGACCTGGGACAGCCTCCTGTATTACTGATAAAGTCTCTTCAGAAATTGACACAACACAAAGGGGAATTGACACAGTGTCATGTGTTACTGATATAGTCTCTGCAGGAGCTGACACATCCTTCTGGGGAACTGACACAGTGCGCTGTGTTACTGGTTTAGTCTCTTCAGGCAGAGATAAATTTCTCTTGTACAGCAGTGAAAGAGCCTCTTGAGACACAGACACATTCTCCTGTGGAATGGTTGCACTTAGTTGTGACTCAAAGTCAGTTTCCAGTCGCACTGACACTGACAATGGGGGAACAGGAACATCTCCCACGACCTCAGCCTGATGGTCATCCTTCGGTGTCTCTGAACTGGGAGTGCTGCTTCTGAGCATGTGCTTCTCATGTGGGTCACAGATCTGCTCTGGAAGTGTGTCCCCCTCTTGCCAATCAATTGCACTCTGTCCCAAAGGCCCAGGTACAGTGTAAGGAGGAGGACAAATATGAAGAGAGGAGGGAGAAGGGATGCGATATTAATACACATATATACATAATATCCATCCACTCAGTTTTCTTTTCCACAGTAACTGACAAGCAAAGTTCTTAATATGTAATACATATATTGACTATCAGCAATATATGATTAAAGGAATAAATAGCGGTCATGTAATATATATTCAATTATGAAAGGCTGATGGTTATTATTATTATTAATATTATTAATAAGAATAAGAAGAATAAGAAGAATAATAAAAGCTACTTGAAATATAAAGAGGAAGAGTTTACTTAGACCACTGGGCACTTAGCCTCACCCAGAAAGAGTTTTACCTTGTTGGCAGGAATTAGATGGAGTTCAGGAGTTTCCAGGACCCTTACCTTAAGGCCTTCACCAAAGGCACCAGCACCGTGAGCTGCCCCTACAGCCAAACCCCCGTGCAGGGCCCCACCTCCCACTGCAGCTCCCATGGCGCCCTCTGCAGGGAAGGCGAGCTCTTCAGCTGCATCATCGGGACCCTAACCGATGGCCAGAGGAAGAGAGAAAAACAAACCCGTCACGGTCACTCCCAGATCATTTTCAGGGCCTTCACATGAACTGCAGACCCCGGCAGCAAAGATATAGACTATGAGGCGATAGTCACTGAACTGGGAACCGAAGGTTCCAGGGCGTAGTCCAGGGTGTAGGTGTTGTTATGGCCTTACGTATTTTATTCAGCCAGTCTGTCTTAAGAGTGCTTTACTTGGGTGTGAATGTACAGTAATAAACTTCAACAAAAACAACTGAACCATTTAGGAACAATGGACAATGGAAGAAATTGCATATTACCCACTTTTTATGACTCTATAACCCAACTTGCTGCAGGCTCCTACATTTAGAGGGCAGTAAGATATGGTCTCCTACATGAACGATGTTAATGACTAATACCCATTCAATTAAAGTAACATACAAGCCAAGGCGAGTAGCAATGAGTATCCCACAAAAGAAAAGGAAAATACCACAATGAATGAAAGAGTAAACAAGGCAGAAGGAAGATAAGAAAAAGAAATGAACAAGAGAATAGCTTAAGTAAGGAGAAAGGGAACAAGATCGTGTTCTGGCCCCAAGAAAAAGAAGGGTGTGGAGAAATAGAATGAGCAGGAATCCAGACATAAAACCAACAAGAAGAGGGAATAAGAAGTGGAATTTCTGCACGGCAAGGCTAGGAGATGCTGCGGCAATAATGAGAGAACAGAGCCGCTGCCTTTACCTCAGACACACTCCCTATGAGCGTGTCAGAGGAAGACGAGTGGGAGCTGCTCTCCTCTTCCTCCTCAGATAGAGATGTCTCCCACACCTTCTCCTACACAGGCAAGGGACAAAGGGAGACGAGCCTCATTGCCAAGATGGTCAGCAAGGTACCCAGAACATATTCTCAGGTATATTGGTAAAGCCTGTGGAAAGCTACCATACCTGAGAAGCACAAAGTCTACTATGGTGCTAAATGATATAGGGAAAGGCTCTCAGTCATTTAACTGACAAAGAGCATTAAAGGAGTAACCAAAGCCCCACCGGAAACTCATCAGACTGCCGCCTGCCCGTTCTGCTCTGGCGCAGTAGATTATATCTTTATCATACTCTAGACACAGCCCAGAGTTAATCTGCCTCAGAGGCTCATTTCTCAGTGGTCACCATATGGTCTGCGTTGGCAGAGAACAGACGCCTTCCAGTCTCAGACCTTTATTGTCGCAATCTGTGCAACAGTCTCCTGCTCCAGGTCTTGTATAGGTGGCAGAAGGTCCTGAGCTCTCTGGAAGACATCCAGGGTCTCCTCTGCTTCCCTGGGCAGGCCCAGGCTAGCTTTACAGTTTTGGATCTCAGTTATTGTCCTCTTCATTGCCTGGATGTTGTCCAGAATCACCTGTAAGGAATACTAGAGTAATTGCACAATACACACGTATGCAAGAATGCAGGCAAAGGCATGCAAACGTAAACACCTGTTAGAAAGCTATTTACCAGAGACGAAACGCCAGCCTGGAGTGAGAAAAGCCTGCTCACCTGCCAGTCTCGAAGGTGCTCCTCCGGAGACACCGACTCAGAGTCCAGGGATGACAGGATGGCCCTGATTTTGCTTACATTTTTTTCCATAACCTTCACTTCTGTTTCAATCGCATCCACTTCCTACAGGCAAATGTCAAATTCCCAAAATGACTAACACCTTTTAATTAATTAAGCAATAATTTCAGTCTAATCCAATAATAAAAAACACTGGTGCTAATCGAGGCTTTAGCAGAAATTTCAGTAAAAATTGTTGCTTTCACACTGAAACCACAGTAGAAGAGCTTACTGCAGCGGTGTTCTGGAGCTGGGTTAGCGGACCCACAATGCTTTGCTGCATGGACGCAACATGCTCATCAGCCTGGCTCAGTCGCTGCTCTAAGGTCATCGTGTTGCACACAGTGGAGATCTCTTTTAGAAACGGCGTAAATGCCTGTAAGTTCGCCCTCATCTGCTCCGAGTCTTCCAGAAGCACCTGTTGGTTTGGAGATGGAGGTGTTTAGACCATCTTTACCTCAAGATTTCCACTGCGTGTACCGAGCCTCAGTGAGAGACACACTTGTGGTCCCACCCAGCAAATGAAGATCAACGTCCAGCTAGATGACCCACATGCACCATAACCACTCATCACACTTTAATGAAGGCATTTCATGCCATGTTTCAGATGAAGAAACTGGTTTTTGCAGGCTTTTGCCCCATTTGAAGAGCAGGACACAGACCTGGAGAGCATGAACATGGCTGCTGAGGGATCTGGCAGAGGTGTAGGTGCAGGGGGTATTCAGCCAGCCTTTGGCCTCCCTCAACCAGGAGTTGGAGCTGACCATGATCTCCTCATACTCCTGTAGGCAAGCTGGAATCTGCAGGCCAGACGGAAGGAGAGTCTTGTAGCACCAGGTCACATGCAGTGGTGGAAAGTAACGAAGTACAATGACTTTGTTACTGTACTTAAGTACATTTTTCACATAAACATAGTTTTCTTAGATTTAGCTACTCCAAGCATGGTTTAGGTGCCAGAGGTTTCAAATTCTGGTTTTGTGGTTGGAGATATTGGTTGCTATATGGTTTGTACTGCATACTGTACCTTTTGATTCATTATGGAAAGTGACCCGGGAAATGGCAGGAGGTGATCCTCAGCTGTTTGTGATCAGGCTGACTTATTGGTAAATTGTGAATAGCGTGTAGGTAATGTCATGACAAAAGTGTTCAGATTTGATCCTGTGACCATTAGCTGGTAAGTGTGATTTAATTATACGCACATATATGTCTTTGTCATATGACCAAAATATCCCAATAGCAGTATGTATCATGATAAAGCACATTTTCAGTTTTTACATTTTTCATTATTTATAATTTACTCAGCAAATAAAAGTCATTTATTCATGTTTGATTTTTTTTCTTTTATTTCGAAATCAGAGCACTGTGAAATGTTGTGCAGTGTACTTCAACTTTTACTGGAGTACATTTTTGCCTGTTTATTGGTACTTTTACTTGAGTAAATTGCGTACTTCCTCCAGCACTGGTAAGATGCACCACACAGTCAGTGTGAACTCACACCAGCAGACATGCACCATGGCCACTCCTGCCAAGATGCTTTTACACAAGTAATGAGGCAATTATTTGTTTTTTATTTACCTATACTGTAAGTCTAAGGGCTTCTTTTTCACAATAAGTAACAAGCCAACATCCTGTTGGGTGATGTGGCATGTGCCATCAACAACACAAAGCCTCTGAGCCTAATCTCCACCAACCTTGCTAAGGAATGCTGTCCTATGCTCTGCCTGCTTGGCCACTTTCTGGTACAGCTGGAGTGGCTCCGTCAGCTGGTCCATCAGACTGTGGGCCTGTTCTGGCTGATCCTGGCTGATGTCGGCCACCTCGGACTCCAGAGCTGCCAGCTGAGTGTGCCAGCGGTCCAGCTCGTCCCACACGCGCTGTCAGGACACACGCACACACACAGACACGCGCACACACACAGACACGCGCACACACACAGACACGCGCACACACACAGACACGCGCACACACACAGACACGCGCACACACACAGACACACGCACACACCTGGATCTTCAATGGCATTCTCCATTACAGCGAGAGCCAGTTAGCTTAATTATACATACGCACACCTTAACACGTGGCCTTTGAAACCCTGGCCAGAGTAAGTGGTTACAAGATGTTCGCATGAGCAGATGGGTAGCGGTTCATGCACCGTTTAAAAATACGGCATATTAAAAATAAGCTAAATACAATGTCAAGATCAAGGCCAAAATGCCATTATATTACAGAAAACACCGAAAGAGCATGGTGATATAAATAATTCACATGATGGGGGGTCTGGGACAGGGAGCTGGTGGACATCACACCTACCTTCTGAAGGTACTCTGCCTCCACCACCGTGGAACTCTTCTGCTCCAGCAGGGACATGACCAGCCGCAAGCCGCCCGTCACCTGGGTTACACCAACACCCAGCCGCCGCACAGGGCTGATCTTCTCCGCTGTCTCTGCCAGCTGCAAGACAGCTCACCGGTTACCTTAAAGCAGGGGTGTCAAACTGCAGTCCTGGAGGGCCGGTGCCCTATGTAGCTTAGTTCTTTCCCTGTTCCGCCACAAATGATTCAGCTCAACAGCTAAGTGGTAATTAGCACAAGAAGCTGAATCAGGTGTGTTAAACGAGGGGAAACCCAAAAGTGTGCAGGGCTCTGGCCCCCCAGGACTGGAGTCTGACACCTGTGCCTTAAAGCCTCCTGTTACCTTTGACCTTTGTCACGGGGTCGTGAAACACCTCACAAAGGGACAGTGTGACACGAGCCATTTTAACGTACAGATAGCAAGTAGACCCGGACTTGCACAAAAAATATCTGAAATGCATGGAGTTTACAAATGAGCTAATGTTCGCTGGTGCATATACCTTCTCCTCCAGCTCCTCCAGCAGGTGAGTGACCTCCTGCAGGGGCTTCTGCACCTCCAGGGGCACCAAAGGGAAGCTGCTGGGATACTTCACCCTGAGGCGCTCCATGATGCCTTGAAGCATGGCCCTCTGGGAGCTGAGCTCGAGACGCACCTCCTGGTTGGGGAGACAGACCCAGGGGTGCGGACGAGCTTACAAAACCATAACCCCAAACATCATCACCACGCACACACACAGCTCACTGCATATTCAGTCTGCTGACTGGCAGTCCTATCACACACTTCCTTTGTTTGGAGATGAAATGTCAGCCCTAAGAAAGAAGCATGAGGTCAGTATTCTGTAGAGGGAAAGCGCACTGTCAGAGACCACACGAGGCAGGAGGAAGAGGAGACCTCACTGAGCGGGCTGTCAGAGAAGATGTGAGGCAAGATGAAGAGGAGACCTCACTGAGCGGGCTGTCAGAGACTGAGTGAGGCAGGAGAAGGAGGAGGGCTCACTGAGCATGCTATCAGAGACCATGCAAGGCAGGAGGAAGAGGAGACCTCACTGAGCAAGTTATGAGAGACGATGTGAGGCAGGAGGAAGACAAAGGCTCACTGTGAGGGCTGTCAGAGACCACACAAAGTAGGATGAAGACCAAGGGTCACTGCGCGGGCTGTCAGAGACCATGCGAGGCAGGAGGAAGAGGACCGTTCTTTACTTCATCAGAAAAAGTGAGGCACTGCTGCCCTGGGCTCGTTACTATAGCATTATACCATTCCCGTTTGTGTGCAGGTGTATGTGTGTGTGTGTGTGTGTGTGCTCGGAGCAGGAAACCCGCTACGTAACAGGGATTGTGCCTCTCAGTGACCGACAGCTGGGTATCGGTCATATGCTGTATCACTGTTACCTAGTTAATATGTAGCAGAAAATGGACGTCAGCTGCCTTCTGGGTGTCAGTGCGGGACGAGCTACTCAGAGTCACCCACCTGCAGACGGCTCTGGCATGCGAAATGCTCCAGGCCAGACAAACGGCAGGAGGCGACTCTCAGTCGCTCCCGCACGCCATAGATCTCCTCCCGGACCTTCTCCCGGTCGTGCAGCTCCACGGATGCGGCCTGCCTTCCCAGCATGCTCTTCTCCGTCAGCCTACGAACACGACCAGTGATTCGTGTCAGAAGATCCCAGAGCCAGAAGAGCATTCAAGGACTGTCCTGATGTAGGCAAGTGCTACTTACAAACCAAATTCACAGTATATATCAGACACAGAGAAAAATAAGCTTTCTACCTAAAATATAAAACTGCAGAGTCACAAATGAAGAACAGCTGCAGTGTAGCTGTATATAAACCTAAGTGTGTGTTGTGCGTACGACAAGGGGAGTGCGTGTGGATGCAAGTGGTGCAATGTAGGGCACCCAGATTGGTGCCAGCTCACGGCAGCTTCACAAGGAGAGAAACAGCAAAGGATGCTGGGAAACAGAGTCCCTGACAGCTTGCCCACAAGCTCAGACAGTTTATGGTCCAAGCTAAACGGACATACACCATTTGGGCAAGCTCCAATTAATCAGTAGGTTATTGGAGTGTTGTAGTCTATTTATGTGAAACGCAACCAGGAAATACTCAGAACTCACCCAACCCAATAAACCAAACATGACATGTTTGTGCAGTAACAGGGAGAAAAGCAACCTTTTCAGTGTCAACACTACGACTAATCCTTCAGATACCAAGATACCCTTACTTTCTGTAGCATTCCCTGATGGCCTGCAGGTCCTGAGAGAATTGGCTGGGTGTGGCCTGTTCCTTTTTGGCAGGGTCACCCAGAGTTCGGGGAAGCCGCATCTCTATGGAGGCCAGGACGCACAGCTCGTTGTTAAGGTGCTCCAGGTACTTCTCTGTGTCAGGCAGCAGGTTCTGCAGCTCCTCCTGAAGAGCGCCCTCTCTGGGGCTGGGTGGTATCTCATCCTCAAGCTGCTCTAGTACCTTTCGAGCTCTTTCCATCTGTCATCACAGAACCAATAACAGTAGATAAACCCGCCGTAAAGACTCCAGTTTAAACACAGTTTTATGTCAAGCAGGAGTGTGTGGCATCTAAGCTGGGGTTCCTCAGTCCTGATCACAATGGCCACAATATTCTTGCTTTACACATTTACAGCAGAACTCAATCAAAATATTTCCTGCTAGTCAAATGAATCAGACACAATCAGGTCAAACTATTGGTTGAAAACATCCCATCATTCTCATTTGGGATTTGAGCTTCATATACTGAGAAAAAGAATGCATCCCTAAACTACAGCCTTACATAATAATTATTATAACTCCAAATTAAGTTTAATAAACTTCTGTTTGTTTTATAAATTGTCAAAAATAAGCAACAAAGACTTGAATATTGTGCCAAATTAGCTGAATGCACTTAAAAATATAGTCTTCATGCATTTTTTCATTAAAATTATGTGATGCGTGAAATCGTTATCTCAAGAAAGAGAGATGAGTTCAGTCAGAGCTTCCAGGAACAGGACTGGAAACCCCCAAGTGGGGGCAAGAGACGACGGTTTTACTCTTCTGTATTGGCAACAAGCTTGACATTCCCTCCCTTCCCTGGAATTCACAGAGATCTTTAACTCTGATAATCTTTGAATTTACACTTGTTATTTTTGGCATTTACAACAGCAACTTTCTGTATGTCTACAGTTAGACTTCTTAAGTCAGTTATGTTTAATATTAAAAAAAAAAAAAGTTTAATATTAAACGCATTGTGATCTTCTGATTATTTGCTCGCCCCGTTGCTGATCTGCCTCTCATGCCACTCACACTCAGAGCCACGTCTTTCCACTCTGTCGCTCTTCGCTCCCAGCAGCCTCCGAGGTCACGGGCAGAGCGGTGGAGCCCGGCCAAGCGCCTCCAGAGAGTGACTGGTTCTGCCTCGTCCTTCGAGCCACAGCCCGGTTTGGGACAATGCCCCCACAGGTCTGTCAGCCGGCTCATGTGAGACTCCGCCTCCTGCTCCAGGGCCTGCACATGATAAATAAGCAACCAAATTCTTCAGTCCTTAAAAGTAATAAGATTGATTATTTCGAATGTGAAATATCCACTTAATCCTTCTAAGTACTTGAAGAATTGTGCAAGAAAATGGTCAAATACATATTTTGGCAGACAACCTGCAGTCATCTGTTAGAAAGCTGAAGATGAAGATGAATTTCGCCTTCCAACACAATAATGTCCCAAACGTTTGCAATGGCCAAGTCACAGTCTAGACCTAAGTCCTACTGAAAATGTGTGGGATGACTTGAAGAGGGCTGTAAGCTGGAGATCATAGTCTAATACGATGGATCTGCAACTTCTTTTTCAAAGAATATTGGAATAAAACTGCCAAATCATGGTGTGCTGTGCAGTGGTGAGTAATGAATTACAAGCTTTGAATTATAATGAATTATGTGCTTTGACAAAAGATGAACTAAGGGGTGTGGACACAAATGCAACCAGGCAAGTTTAATTTCTATTCTATTCTCTCATAAAGCTTCCATTTGTTTTTCACTTGAACATTGTTGGTTGCAATATCATATTAAAGATGGGAAAAGATCCGATATGATTTATCTTGATTTCATTGTTTTACAAAACAAAACCGTGCCATTTCATCTGGGGTGTGTAGGCTTTTATATTCACTCTATAAGTGGCATACAAACAATTTTTGTACAAAGCCAGGTACAAGATTGGAAGACACTAGTTTGAACAAATCTCAACATGCCATTCTTCCGCCTCACAACAGATATCAGAGGAATGTCACTGACAGAAGCTTAATGTACCAGAGCCCACTAAATAAGCAAACAAATTGAGAGGAGAGTGGCTAATTTAAATAAGTCATCAAGTCATATCAAATAATACGTGTGAAATACATCACATCATTAGATGTGTCTTTCAGACCTAATGCTGACCTTTAGTTTTTCCTGTAGGTCTGAACATTCCTGGAGAGATGTAACTTTATGAGACACACACTCTGAGAGGCTTGTCTCAAGGTGCTGAACATGGTGGCAGATATCGCCGAGTGACTTTCTGTAGAAGTTCTGCCTCTTTGCACAGCTACAAAGGGTGAAACAACACAACATGGATCTAACTCAAATCACTTAGGTAAACAACTTGTTTATGAGTTGCTAGGAAGATGTCCTAAAGATGTTCTACTACCATAACTACAAAAAATAACTTTTCTGTCAGATCAGAATTGTGAGCCCTTCGTGTCCACTCTGCCGATGACTGTTTGAATGGTCATAATAATTGCCTGGGCATAGAATTGGATAGTTCAGGTCCAGAAAGTAAAAGTCCAGACCAAGATTTTGATTCAACCAACCAGTTCAGTATAGTTACAGTCACAGACAACTCAACTGGTTGGTTAAAACTAAATCTGGGTCTGGATTTTTACTTTCTGGACCTGAACTTTCCACCTCTGCCTCTTCAGTTTTCATTACATATTATAAAACATAGACTAGTCACATTTTAGGAGGTGCCTTTTACAGAAGACAACTGTTCAAGGTGACCATGAATTAACCTTTATACAGCAAATACTGGGTGAACTGGGAGCAGAGAAGAAGGGGCTACCTCTGCAGGGCTTCGTGGTGGAGCTGAGCCTGTGCCTGGAGTGTGGCCAGTGTGACCAGTAGGTGGCTCAGAACGCACTTATGGATCTGCTCCACCTGAGAGACGGACAGGCATGTCTGAAGAGGTAGAAGGTCATGTAGCCTGCTGAGGTGATGGTCGAAGCCCTGAGACAGGGAGGCCAAGGTTGCTGTAAGGGACTGCAGCTCCTCTGCACAGTCTGAGGCCTCACTCAAAACAGGCAGGAGCTTAGATTCAGCATCCTGAAAAAATTCAGCAGCCCCACATAGAGCTGCACAGTAATCCGTCAAGGCCTCCTTCGCCTGCTGTAGGCTCTCCTGAACAAGGAATACATATCTTAGCCATCCATGCCTTTCAGGGTATAACATTAAGACAATCCACCATGCAATAGATGAGTGTGTTCGGAGGAACAAAACGTCACTTACTGTGCGCAAGTGAGATTCTTTCAGGACCTTCTCGATTAAGTCTTTCAGCTCGCTATGCTTGCTCTCCACCTCCTTCTGCCTGGTTCCTGTTCTGTATTTCAGAGCCTCCAGTACTCGCTTTCCAGACTCTGCCCTCTTCTCAATGCTCAAACACCATAGAAGCTCCCTGTCAATAGCTTGCTCATCTGGACTCACTGGCAAGGCATGATCTAGCTTACGTTGGGTACCTCTGAGAAAGTCCAACATGGCATGCAGCTCAGCAAAATAGCATTTTCCTTCAAGCAAGGCACTCTCCAGAATCTTCAAGTCATTATGGATGGTCATTTCCCATGAGCCTAGGCCCTGCATTGCATGCCGGATCTTCTGCCTCTCTGAGTTCAGCTGGGATGGGTACAGGTCTTGAGAGATGTTGTTCAGTTGTTTAGTCACCTCCTGACAGATGTTCTTAGTCAGGGGAAATTGCACTGAGAGAATGTGGCAGCTTCTAAACCTTTCCACCTTGTTGATTTTTTCATCCTTCAGTTGGAGTACCTGTTTCTCCAGGTTCTGCCTCCAGTCTTCCATCTGTTTCTTGGAGCTCAAATACTTGCCGTGTGCCTCAGCCTGAAGACCAAGACTGTTAATTTTCTTCTGTAAATCCACCATCACACGCTGCAGCTCCCTCCTCTTATCCCCCTTGAAGTGATGCAGCCGCTCCACTTGCCATCTGTGCTTTAGCAGTAAGTATCCGTAATGCTCCAAAATAGCGAGAGAATCCTTAGTTACAGGAAATTTGTGCTTAGTTAGGTCTAAGTCAATCTGTCTTAGTCCTGCCTCAATGGATGCCAATGTCTCCAGTGAGGAAACCCTTGCTTGGCGCAGGTCTTCCAGCTCCCGACAACCTTTCCTCTCCGAGGTGATGATTCCATGAATGGCACCCTGGAGGTCCATGAGAAGGTCATGTAACTTGCATCTGTCAGCAAGGCTAAGCTGTGGTGCCATTTCTTTAGCCTTATTTAGCAAAGTCATGATGACGGCTGAATGTTTCTCGGCCTCTTTCAGTTCTGCCATTCGATGCCGGAGTCTACAGGCTATGCCAGATTCGCTGTCTGGTTGGCTGCCCCAACTGCTCATTTCTTTTTCTACATGCTTTGCAACCCAGGCATCTACATTGGTAATTTGCTCAAATAACTTCTCTTTCATCTGCAAACTCAGCTTTACGTCCAGTAAAGCTCGAGCTGAATTATCCACTCCTGCCTTCGTCAAGTCTTTTAAGGTGTCCACTAAGGAAAGCAATGGGGGAAGTTCCTTCTTATCCAGGATGGGGGTCAGCTCCTTCACTTCTTCCACCAGAGATTCTAGCTGGATCTGTTTACTTTGGATCTCACACTTTAGCTTCTTTACCTCAAAAATCTGGCGGTGAACTGTCTCTGGTAAAAGATCTAACTTCCTCTTTTTCGCTGTGATTTTGATCTCCATTTGCTTTGCCCACGTGAGGTGGTCCTGCATCACCTTCATAATCTTCCTTAAAGCCTCAGGGATAACACTGATGGATATCTCTGACAATTGTGTTTTAACAAGATCCAGTTCCTCCTTCAAGCTCTGGAGGGCTAGTCTAATATCCCTCCTCTCCATCTCTCCAGCTAAATTCTGGTTAAGAGCCTCAAACAGCTGATTTAGTTTGTCATACTGATAGTCAGTGGCTGCTAAAGTGGCACCAAATAACACTAGCCGTACTGAAGCACAGCTTCCACTCTGAGACTGGAAGAGCTCAGATGTTTGCAAAGCTTTCAGCTGCTTGTGAAGGTCCTGAGCCTCCTGGAGCAGAGTGGCAAACTCCTGGACTCGGGCTATGGCGTGGAACAAGGCCCTCTCAGCTGCCCTCTGTAGTGTCCACCAATGTCCCTGCAGGTCCTCGAGCTGAATGAGGGTCCTTGTCCGGTCGGCCTCATCGAGTACGGGTGACACCTCAGAAAACACCTGCAGCACAGCTCCCATTGTGGTGCTCTCCTGCGCCAGCTTCTGCAGAAAGCCTCGGAGCCGGTCCTCCTGGACTGGCATGCTTTCCGTAGTGTCACTATTCCCAGAGAAACAGAGGAATATTAAATGGGAAAAATACAGAGCAATACAGGATATAAGCAAAATAAAAACCAGGAAAAGGACAGAGAAAATAATGGAAAGGGCTTTAAAATCCTTCTCAAGAAGGGTAATATTTGGTATATCACATATCCCTCATAAATTCATATTTATCTATTCATTTTTACACAGCCTTCTTGCCCTGCATGCACTTAATGTTTTTTGTTATTTTTGTTTTGAATACAAACAACTTCCCCTTGGGATTGATAAAGTACATACATCTAATCAATAATTAAACCTCTCCATCCATCCATCCATCCATCCATCCACCCACCCACACTGTTGCTGGGTTACACTGCAGTGGACTTCTTCCATAATTTGTTCGGCAAGCTCACCCGCACGCGGCCCTCAGCTCCAGCTTCAGTGTGGCAAGGGCTGCTTCAGCAGTCTGCCTCTTCTCTAAATATTGGCTTACAAGCTGCATCTGGGCCTCCTTCATCTGCACAGCAGCACTGGCATCTTGCAGGACGGCTTTCCACCGCCTTTCTGTCGGACACTCCGTCTCGAGGCTGACGGCTGCACTAGGCAGAGAGTCGACCTTCTGAAGCACACACTGCTGACATGCCTACGACACAGCCCAAAGACTCATCAGACTGGGCCTGCAGCCAAATGCAAAACACTTCTGGCAAAATACCAGTATATCGTTAAAAAAAAAACTTATTATGCAGGAACAAAGAAAGTTATAAACAAGTAGTTATGCAATATTTATACCTGCCAAAAAAACAATGCAATCATTGGCCTTTTACAGGGTAGAGACTCTAGAGCAGTGTTTCCCAACCCACTTCTCAGGGACCCCAGACAGTCCACATTTTTTTCTCTCCCAGCTCCCAACACACCTATACCAAGTATTCTGTGTTCCTCACTCCTTGGTTAAAGTCGGGAGCACGGAGGGAGCAACAGTGTGGACTATCTGGGGGTCCCGTGGACTGGGTTGAGAAACATTACTCTAGGGGACGCTCTCCTACCTTAGCCTCATCAACTTGTTGGACCATAGCTGCAGTGCTGATACGGACAGGCTGGTTCTGACAGCATAATATCCTGAATGCCACACGGCTCAGGCTCAGGTGGTTCTCCTGGTTCCTGGTTGACGTATCTATGCAGACCATAGCGTTCCACAGCGGGCTTCTCTGCAATTCAACACAGCTCGTCGCATTTTTCAGGAGCAGAAATCGCATGTGCTTCACTAGCCCATGGACACATGTGAGGACTGTCCCAATTGTCTCACGTCCACTGGTTCTCCACAGGCTTACACCTATTTCCCGTGTCATTTCCAATTTCCCCACCGTCTCATCATATCAAAGGAGAATTCGATTATCTAGTTATTGATTTTTACCACTCTTGTCCATGAAAAAACATTTTTAGGAAAAATTACATAATGGTCAGCCAGTGTCCACTACTATAAGCTTTATGAATAATATGCAATTAGATGTGGGACTGTCACGCAAATTGAAGGCTGGTAAGACAACAGGTTCAGAGTTTGCAGCAGAGATGATCAGACGTGAATTTTCTTACCCCTTTGATGCTGCTGCTGGGTTCCTGCCTCTCAAGCTGCAAGCAGTCCATCAGCAGCCCTGTCATGGTGGGCAGACTGGCTGACTCCGCCCCCGGCTCCGCCTCTGCCGGCCCTGTTACCTGGTCACCCCCACGTCTCTCCCATTGCTGCCCAGGGAACAGAAGCACTCTCATTCGCTGCTGTGGCTCGAGCTTCAGCCTGGAACAGCTAGCAGCCCCACACGAGTAGTGGCGTGCAGCTCTTCAGCAGTTAGGATAGAATTCAGTAGGCGGGGCCTATAATGGGGGTGTGTCTCCCCGCCTTAAACCGGTTTAAGGGTGGTGCAGCAGGAGCCAAAACCAAAGTGTGAGTCATACTCACAGCCATCATGCTCCCAGCATGTGTACTGCCCGTCTCACCAATGAGCTAAGGGCTAGCAATCTATTCCAGAGAAGAGTCAGAGCTATACTAATGACAGGTACCTAGGAGGGACAGTCACACTCCTTCAGTACAGGCGGGACAGTCTACACTGCTACTGTACTGTGAGAGGGGAAAAAATCCTTACACACAAGATCCTTAATGCACTATATCGCCCTCTTCGCTGCCATTTGTTTAGTACCAAAAGAATCTTAAAATGCTTTGAACACGTAAACATTTTCTAACATCATTTACATTAAATTGTATTATGTAGTTTTATCTTGGGTCATTGATTCTGCCACCTGAAAGCCCAAATTTCCTTCAAAGAGATTTTCTCCATGATCCAGGCCTGGTTCTATGTCTCCGGGGCAGAACTTTTCCTGAGCATTGTGGTAGTCCTTATCCTTCTCATTGTTGGTTAAACTATTCAAAATGTAGTCATCAGCCAAGCTGAGAAGGAACGTGAACCTTCCCCTCTAACAAAACAGTTCCTGTACGCGGCATTTCCTAGTGCATTTCTGCCATTAACTTTCATATTATGGTTACATTTTAAGAGAATACGACCTTCATAGGGGTACAGAAAAATATTTGATCATGTGCACATTGCATGCAGACCATAATACAGGGACTACCTCGTAAAAATCACCTAAGCACCATGAAGAGAGAACCACAGAAATGTGTGGTTGAACCTCAAATGGAAAGTAGTGGGTCAGGGAATCTAACCAGCCTTCATTATGCAGGTTTAACCTTCCACCATGCTGCAGGCAAACGACTGACGTCACCATGACTCAGCAGGGGACCTTGTTCCATCTGTGGTTTTTACCCAAGAAAATAAGAATGAAAAGAGACAAGTGGCATTCTAAGCCATTAATCTGCAGAAGCTACTGAAGCAGTTAGATGTAACGTGTACTGTCATGCACTCTTGCATACCTGTGCATGCTGAACGCAAATAGTGTGAGTGACAAAGGAGAAAAACCACAGAAGTCACGTGAAGTCAAAATCTGCCCCCCCCGCAGACTCAACTGTTTAAAATAACTTTCGATATTTACGGTACTCGTGTACGGCTGCGGTTACAGGATTTCAAACATTCACCCGCTGGATGAGGCAGTGAGGGTTACTCTGTACTGGAATGCAGGGATCCGGGGTTCAGAACATTGGGGTGAATCTGATCACACTTATTGGTTTATAATGGCTACACACAGACAGCACCATACTGGCCAAACGCTGTCAATGTCTACAGCAATCATATGTAAGTCAGCTCCATCATGGTCACGCTTGTACAAGGTCCGTATGTGATACACACTATATAGACAAAAGAACTGGAACACTTGGCTATTACCTCCAAGAACTTCTATGACATCCCATTCTAAATCCATATGCATCAATATGGAGCTGGTCCCCTCTTTGCAGGTATAACAGCTGCCACCCTTCTGGGAAGGCTTTCCACAGGATGTTGGAGTGTGTCTGTGGGAATCTGCGCCCATTCATCCAGAAGAGTATCTGTGAGGTCAGGCACAAGGACGTGAAGGTCTGGCTTGCAATCTCCATTCTAGTTCACCCCAAACGTTTGATGGAGCTGAGGCCAGGGCTCTGCGTGGGCCAGTCAAGTTCTTCTACACCAAACTCACCCAACCATGTCTTTATGGACCTTGCTTTCTGCACTAGGGCACAGTCCTGCAGGAACAGAAGAGGGCCTTCCCCAAACTGTTCCCACAAAGTCTGAAGCATAGAATTGTCCAAAATCTTGAATCTTGAAATGTCTTATATGAATATCACATCCAACTTTTTCCTTATTGATTCCTGTGGATTTAGAATGGGGAGTCATAAAAGTTCCTGTAGATGTAACAGCCAGGTGTCCCAATCCTTTTGTCCACATAGTGTACATAGGCCACATCTTACTGGTTAGGCAAAGTTTAATACAGAATGGGCTTTTAAAAGAGGTCCTTGTCTTTATCCCATCTTCATTTTATGTAACCTTAAAAAATTATTGTGAGGAAACCAAGCTTTCCATCTAAGCAGCCCTATTTCAGCCTCGCACGCCCGTCCTCGCGGCCGCCAGCCTGCGCATAACCTGTGCTTCTGTATTTCCACACTGCAGGAAGTGACCTATGAAGCTGAGACAAGTCGAGGCAGCGTACTCCAGCGTACTCCAGCGTACTCTGTCAGAGCCCCTTAGGACGCTTCACCATGACAGCGGTATGGCTCCTCAGGGAAGCGCCTCCTGGGCTGCATCCGAAACCACACACTACACACTATGTACTTAAATGAGGAAACAGCACTACATCAGCGATCATTTAATACAATTCCTAAGTGTGTGAATACAGATGTTTTATACTTTTCTGGACACACTATCTCATGTTATACGGCTGGACTTTGAAATTAAATGATGGATGTCCCGCATATCAGTGGTTATGTTTTTATGAGTTTGCACTATTTGCTAGAGTTATGCTCTAATGTTATCTTCCTAGGACAGCTCTTCACATCAACAATTTTGCGTCCTGCTTTTTAGAAATCTATAACAGAAAAAATAGCATAAAACAATACATTTATCATATTTATTAATAATGATGTGAATTCAAATATGAATTATACTCACACTTAAAAACACAATTACCTTCGCCCGCCATTTTCTTAAACTGACTCCTGAGTTACTCACAAGTCAAGTCTAGAATTATGGGATCGATTAGTGTCCAGTGTTCACACGCTTTAGATTTTGGCCAGATAGGGGGTGCCATCCGGGAACTTTTTGTGCACTTAACCAGTGTGCGCTGCGGTTTTGGACACACTAATATATTTTGTGCACTATTTTGGCTTGCTATTTAGTAAGTAAGTGTATGATTTCGGATGCAGCAAAATCAAGTTTCTGGGTAATGGCAGGTGCAGGGGCCCTTGTACTGAAATGTGCGTCATACATTAATGTCATCATTGAAATGATTGAAATCACTCAAGCACTGAAGGGTTTTCTCACAAAGCCTTTTCCTACTGTAAGACATGTTTGGACTGGGTTAGCTGGTGTGAATGTGTTTGACAGGCTGGGTTACCTGCGGCACACAGCTGCTCCCTTGGTTAACACCCTTTCGGCTCTTTGTGTGTCCCATTTTCAAAGTGGCAGTATGAAGACTGGAACTGCCGCTTCCTGTATCCTCCTGAGCATCAGGATCAGCTGGCTGCATCCCGCTTAAATGGGCAACGCTATGCCCTAGATCCCACGGCCTGGACTGGGCTATCCCAGGCCCAGGACTGGAGGAGTCAGAGTCAGCTGACTCAGATATCATGTGCTGTGTCATGCTGTGAATGGAAGTCCATCTTCCAAGATGTTGTGTTGGTAAGAAATCAGAGTCCATTTGCTCTGTGTGGGTTTTCCTTGGCTGGGAAGTTCTGCTAACACCTAGATCATCTGTGAGTAAAGTGGCCGTATTGAGGCTTTCCACATGTTCAACACTTTGGACTGTGGTATGCCAGGGAACGCTATGGCTGACTAAAAGCACCTCTTGAAGTGTCTCAGTGATCTCACCATGCAGTCTTACTCTGGGCTCTCCTGCAACCTCTTCCACATAAGCTGTGAAATCAGGCTTTGGCATGTCAGATTCCTGTTGGTCTGATAAATATTTTTCTTTAACGGCAATCTCACTGTCATGTATTTCTAAGCTAATTGTTCCTGTGACTGCAGTGTTGGGGATCTCTGTCCGTAACCTCTGTATTCCTGTGACTGCAGTGTCTATGTCCGCTGTCTTCAAGCTTCGTGCTCCAGTGACCGCAGTGTCTGTGTCCTCTATCTTTAAGCTGTGTATTCCAGTGACCGCGATGTGAGTGTCCTCTGTTTTTAAACTTTGTATTCCTGTGATGACAGTTTTTGATTCCACTATCTTTAAACTTTGTATTCCAGTGACCGCAGTGTGAGTGTCCTCTGTTTTTAAACTTTGTATTCCTGTGACGACAGTATCTCTGTCCTCTGTCTTTAAGCTTTGCATTCCGGTAACCGCAATGTCAGACTCCACTGTCTTTACACTTTGTATTCCGGTGACTGCAGTGTCTGTGTGATCTATTGTAAAGCATTGCATTCCGGTGAAAGATAGTCTTCTTTTACTGCCTGACTCCACATCAGCCTTGGGACTTGGAATGTCTGATAGCGGGGTTTCTCTCTCCGGTGCAACATCCGTGCCAGTCTCTGATTTCTCATGTGTCACTCTATCACTTTCTGATGAGAGATCAATCTCAACCTTTAGTTGCTCGGTTTGCAGTCCCTCTGTGTCTGGTGTGAGATCTGGC
>JAODLD010000045.1:1062943-1078084 GCA_026781065.1 Mormyrops boulengeri | reverse complement strand
TTCTCCCCAAACGAGCTTGATGGGCCGAATGGCCTCCTCTCGTTTGTAAATTTCTTATGTTCTTATGTTCTTATGAACATTTCAAGTTGAGAGCAGCCGTTCGGAACATATCTCGTTTGCGAGCAGAGGAGTGTCTGTACCAAGATTGTACGTGTGGTTGTATCAAACAAGAGTGTACACTGGTTACTGTCCATGTGAGACCCCAGCTTTGGAGTGTGTGTGAATACAAACACGCGAAAGGAAACAGGAAGTACAGTTTTCTTATCAAAATGGTATTTGCTCCTACTGATGAATCAGACAATGCTGTAAATGGAACACAGTGAAAAAATGACAATGAAAACAAATCACAATGAAAACAAATGCTGTCGCCTCTGTCATGTATGCCTTTTATGTTACGTCTGTGTTATTTTCACACTTGAAATGTAATGTAAGAGTAAGTGGCAAACCTCACGGTTTCACACTTGTCCCATTTGCGTAACAGGAAATGTGACTGGAGCTGCTTAAGTGAAGCACCTGCCCAGTGGTGAAACAGAAGGACCTCACATGGGACGTGAACTTTCATGCACAAGCGCTGCTCCTTAACCGCTGCCCCGCCAGATGTTCACAGCATGACTTCACCGTGATCACAAAGACCAAGGCCCCTGCCGGCTCACCGTGTGACTTATCAAGGAGAGGTTTCAAGGTTATCGAGGTGAATATGACTTCACTAAAGCCCAGTCTGAGTCTGGATTTCCTGAAGGATCCAGATGGTGAAACTTGGGGGTAGTGTGTAGCTCTGCCTGTTAGTGCCTGTGATCGAAAGGTCGCTGGGTCAAATCTCATGGTCAGCAGAACAGTCAAGTCACTGCTGAATGATAAGCAAGACCCTTAACCCCAAAAAATGCTCCAGTGCACTGGATAAAAGGCTGACCCTGCGCTCTGATCTTAAATTTCATCTGTGTATATCTCAAAAAGAAAGCAAGTTGGCAAATGTGAAAAGTATTGAATTCCGGTGTCCTACAAGTACAAACTGCAAATGAAATATCACTTCTTAATTTCAACAAAAGCTTATGGGATGCGCTCTGTAATCACTGTAGCCTGCCTGGGCGCGTCGTGTGCTGGAGAGACTCTTCCGGAAGGTACGCCCCTTACAGCTTTGACACTCACTGCGTGACGTGCTTGCAAACCTGCCAGTGACACATACAGGACACTCAAGCATCATCCCTCACTGCATCATCCCTCACTGCATCATCCCTCACTGCATCATCCCTCAGCTCATGGCTTCAGCATCACCGTGGGCTAAAGATAAGCCTTCTGATTTGAATAACATGGGGAAAAAAATATTAATATTGTTATTTACAAAAGGTTAGGTGCCAAGAAATACCCCAGTCACCAACAGAGCTCTCATTTAATTAGAAGCAAGAGCGCTTCAGTTAAAATTAGCCACGATTGAAATGCAATGCACTGCACGTGGGTGTAATGAATTATACTAAGAGTATAATTAAAATGCTGGCTGTAAACCTTGTACAGGGAAATGCTGACTGGACCCCGATCTAGAGGAAGAAAATGCAGCCTTAGCTGCCTGACACTCAAGAAGAGATTTTATTCAGTGCAACACGTGGGGCAGAATTTTCTAAGCAGAATTACATACCGGCTCCAAGAGCAGCAAAAACATCTGCTCTTCTAAACTTTGCGCCTGTGTGCGTGGGGGTGTGTATCTATATGTCTCCATACGCATGTGCTGGGTCCACTTTCCACCACAATCATCATTATGAAAATAATGTCACCTTAATATCAAACACGCCTTGGGAAACAAGTGAAGCAGATCAAAATTATGAAATTACACAAATGTGAATGTGAGTGGTTCATTTGGTGACGCGTTAGCGCTGCAAGCAGATGTGGCTAATAAACAATGGCGGTCCTGCTTTCCTGTGTGACTCATCGCTGTCTCTGGCCCAAGGTCTCTGCCTGTTTGCAGGGATCAAGAGCGCCTTTCACAGCACGTGGCAGTGACAGGCAGCCTGTCGCTGACGAAACTCGCGTCACATTCACTGCTTTTGGCCACAAAGTATAGTTCAGTAAACCTGGAATGGCTGGAGCAGCCGTGTAATAAACAGACAGGGATTAAAGCAAATTAACAAAGGCTCAGCGAACACGTCCACACTGAGCAGACAGCTAGTTAGTAGGCGCCTAGTAAAAAGGTTGCGTTGAGCAGCGCTGTTTTGCTCGTGGGCTCCCGCTGCCCCTGGCCACCTGGGCGAGAGGCCCTGCTGAGTAGCACATGGCGGCCCGCCGGCTGCATGCCAGGGTCACAGCTGACAGGAAAGCGGGGCTGGGGTGACACAGGAAAAACAATACCACGCCCCCCCCCACCACAGAGCCCGCCCCCCGCTGTCCGAACTGCAACGGCACCAGCCGTGTGAGCGACGGGAACCGCACAGCGAGAGTGGAGGGAGGGCAGAGGTGGAGGAGCGGGAGATGGAGAGAAAGGGAAAGATGGAGAGAGGAGAGCAGAAGAGGAGAAGGTCTGAGGCCGTGTGACAGGCAGCTATTAAGGAAGGAGTAAGTACTGATCAAAACCAGAGACCGCATACAGCTTAGGCTGACCCTGTTGGTTCCTGGGGGCTTTTGATTCAAGTTCCTCAAGAGAAAATGCTATTCTACCCTAACCCTACTCTAACCCTAACCCTACCCTAACTCTACCCCTGCTCTAACCCTCTAACCCCATAAAATCCACTTAAAATAATGGTTTAACTCATTGTTTAGTGAAACATTCATTTACGGTTATTTGAATAATGTAATGGATGTCTTAATAATGTAGTATTCATGTGGGATAAGCATTTAGTGAGTCAACTGAGTCAACTAATCGGAAAACTCACAGAATCACACACGTAGTGTTTCTCGTTTTTGTCCTCCCCCCAACAGATGGGGTGCCTTGGTCCTCATCCAACTTACAGTTACAGCGAAAACCTGCATACACAGCAGCCCGCCCCCCCAGTTAAAGTAAAAGAAAAAATAATAGCCAAGACTTAAAACAAAAAATTGGGGACAGAGACCACAAGAAAAACATACATCACTTTAAATGAATTATATAAAATGTGAATGCAAATATTTGTGAAATAAACCAGTCAATGGTCATAGTGATAGAAACTGGAACTGCCAGTGATACTTTCTGTGCAGATAATTTTTTGCAGCACAGAATTTAAATAAATGGTTACCTATAAAAGAAAATATACTGATTTTTCTATAAATATCTCATGTATAAAATTTGTATTACAGAAACTATATACACATTCACCCACTCAACTGTTCAACAGTCTCCATCTTCAAACCGAAAGCAAACAAGCAAATTCTAAAGGTCAAAAATTGGATTAATATCTCCAGGCAGAACTGTGACCACGAGGACATGAGTCGTCTTCTACATGAAAAATTCCAGCCCTCATAAGCTTATGACCCAGTCCAGTCAGGTGTCCCTAGTGGCCAGTCAGGTGTTCCTAGTGGCCAGTCAGGTGTACTTAGTGGCCAGTAAGTGTAGCTTTAGCTGGTGTTTTCAGTGTAATGTTTTTAATTTTCATTTCAGTTTTCATCATGATAATACAAGTTTCTGCTGGCCGCCATGTCTGCACATTTATGCTCCAGAATCTCTCGTTTGTTTACCTGGAGGTCGTGACCTTGTCTGAGCTCATAAAGTACAATGTTTTCCAAAAAAAAAAAGGTTATGGGTTGGAGATTCTACCTTGTTAAGAACTTTGAAAATGGTAAGTTCAGAAAAAGCACATTTCAAAAACACATGAATGATTTATTTCATCAAGACAAGCTCACAGTTTGGAAATGGCAACGCTGAGCTAAGCTAACCTGTGGCTAACTTGCAGGCCTAAAGCACATGAAAGGCTTCTGCACAGAAGTGTGTAGGCCGTGTATGTATATGAAGTAGAGTGGCTTAAACAGAGTGACATTAGAGCACAAAGGGAAATGTTGTGTGAGCTGTAAGTGCACAATGTTAATTGTGAACAATAGCACAGTATCACATGGTGATACATTCTCTGTCACGACAACGTACTGCAGAATGAGTGGGCCAGTACGCCCACACGTGTGACGAGGTACAGAAGCATTCCCAGAATGCACTCCGCACCGGCCAACATGCAGCAGAGGACCCAGCGTATGTCGCAACAGAGCTCTGGGAAGCTGCTATCTTCACTTTAACAAGGTTAAATCCTTAAATGTGCACTGACAGATGGAGAGCCCTCAGCTTCTCAGACCAGGGGCCCCACCCTCACCACCATCATGCACAGAATCCATGCTGCTAGCAATCTCGTTGCTGGGCTAATGATTTGAATGACTTCCTAGAGGGGCTGTTTTAATCACCTCTGACAACATGTGGAAACAAGTCCGTAAGGTAGGCGAATGTGGTTCACATCCACACAGGAGGTCATGCGGTGGGTCAGGACAGGTTGGACCTCATTTGCGGGTTCCTAGGCAGGACTGCCCAACACACAGGCATTTAGGAGTAATCTGTGGGCCTCGTCTGCACAGACAGAGGGCTTGTTCAGCTTTCAGAGACACGGTCCACATCCAAACGCACCATGACATAAACTCGCACGGAACGAAAACCAGCAGTAGTTGCCATTTACAGCCCATCCTGCTTGTCTTCCCTTGAAATAAGGAGTTTGAGCTCGACGTCACATAAAGAAATGATTGTGGCAGCATTTCAGCCTCCAAGCACAAAGTGTCCATTATGGCAGGCAGGGGCTAACATGCTAAGACGGCAGTATTGGTATTAAACAAAAGAGTGTTATTCATGACGCTCACTACGCCATGCAAATGGCTGCCTGGCAACAAAGTACACCCTTTAAGCTGGGAAACAGTTCGGAACGCACAGGAGGGACGAACACGAATGTGTCACTGTACAGGCGGGACGCCTAGTAAAAAAACTTGACTCATGACTTGCCCTGTATAATGCTGGCTGACTTAGCGCTGATGGAACTTGAGGTGACACACATTCCCTGATTACTACCAAAAATAATAATATTTTATTAACACTACCATGGACTGAGAGACTGGAGCTCCTTATTATTGGAACATCGGAAATGACATCATTCCGAAGTAAGACTCGATTACTAACGATTAGCAGTTGATTGAGCCCTGAACCTAGCTACCCCAGGGCTGACTGTCCCTCTCACACAAACTATGGGCAACTTAGAGAGACCAATTTACTCAACCCAGAAGAAACCCTTATGCACACACAGAAAAATTCCCAGATCATGATTTGTGAAGGGACTGTGTTTCCCACTCTGAAATAATATATATATACAGCACCCACAAAGATAAAAGAACGTTTTCTACCATGGATTCCACGATGTATCATTCATAATATACATATACTTCTACATTCATTATTTATCACTGGGCTGTTAAACTGTAATTGATTTACATTAGCCTAGAAGTAACATTTTTAAAGTTTAATGACTGTCGAAAACCTTGGAAGTTAATGTCATATAATGTGAAACTCCATTTACAAATTTATATTCTGTATCTTTCCAAAATCTCTTAATCACTCGCTATGCGTGACCAATAAAATACATGCATATACACTCAGGCATTCTCATATACACACAACAAGATACCACATATAACATATCAGTTATAACATACCAGTGCAAATCCTAAAGCCCGGTGATGTAATTTATAAACTAGAAATCAGTCCAAGAGGTGCTTCTTCTGAGCCGTCCCTTAGAGTATTATCCCATTACTATGCATCTTACTGCTTATATACATGCTGGGAATGAGCTTTCACCTGCCCGATTCCCAGTAACCGCCTGGCCAGCAGTATGACACTGAGCCAAAGGAATCTAATTACATTCAAATTCAAGACAACTGTGATGCGGCAGACCGCTCAGCAAAATCGCACAGACTTCATGTTTGAGTTTCTACATTTGACTGTTTGCAAATATATTATATATGTGGATCTAAAAGAGTGATAGAGACTGTTTAATTTGATTTTATGAGGAAAGCCGCTGTCTGGCCAGCAAAATTTCGGTCTGCTTCATCTACTCATGAACAGTGTGGAGGAGAGTACAGCCTAGGACTTCAAACACCAACCTTCAGTCTGGTCTTCCTACAGTGTAGTTGCATAAATACCGCCAGCCATTAGTGTTTTGTGCAGAATAGCAGTTCAGTGACGGAGCTCGGTCTGATATGAGCGAAAGAAGCTGACGCCAGGTGAGTCTCCCCCAAAAACCAATAAACTTCCATCTCATCTCTCTCCCATTAAGGTTATGACTGGTTTTCAGTCATTCAGAACCTCAGCATATTTATAAAATAAAGAGTCTCTTTCAGACAGCTGTGATATTTGTCATGACATGATACTACAGTGTTTCTCTTATACGTCCAGCTGACTCCTGATCACCCTCAACTTGGCTCAGTCCCAGGAGAGCCGTGACCATCATGCCTGCTTCTCTGCATCCTGCTTCTCTGCATAACAACATTTTATTCCATATAGGAGAGTTTCCTCAGGTCCATTTAAAACTTAAAAAATCATATTACATTCAGAAATATACTGAATGGCCCCTTCATTAAGTACCACAAACAGGCTGCCCCGCCCCCCCCAAAAAGAGTGAATCACACTACTCCAGCTGAATACATACAGGATCACTCAGACAGGGTCACGCGGCTCGGTCACTGTGCTGCGGCGCCGGCAGAATGACTGAGACTCCTGGTCTGTGTGATTCTGAATACGGCGGTTCCAGGATCTCAGAACCAGACGGCCTCCTGGGATTCTCATACGGTGCAGCGTCAAGATGTTACACAGAATGGTGTGGGGAGCAATGAACATTCAGCCAGGGGTATTTCTGTGGCCAAAAGCACCTTCTTAATGACAGTGGGCAAAGGAGAATGGCCAGACTCATTCACCAACAGGGGGCACAAATGTAACAGCTTATTACAACAGTGGTGCAGAAAGTCTCCTCTGAACACAGAAGTCACCTACCCTTAAAGTGGTCCTGAAGACAAAGGGGGGGGTCCCACCTGGCACTGTGTAGCTAACCAAGCAGCCACTGTGCAGGGGCAGAACGTTGGGGGGGGGACAGAGGAGCAAACAACCCCGGGGCCCCATACTGTAGGGGCCCCCTGCTGATCTGCACATAGACACCAAACGGACCCCCCCCCAAATCATTCATATAACAATTCTGGTTAAGATATTATAATTGGCCGATGATACGGTATTCCATCATTTTTAATGCCCTCTCGTTTCTCCTTCAAAATATAGCTCAAATGGCCCCCTCAGGGCCCCCTACCAATGCAGGCCTACCCCCCAGAGAAGGTAGTTTGATGTACATCAGAGATTTTTTTTTGTTTGTTTGTTTCATTAATATATACAGAATATACCTGATTTAACACCAAACATCATGCTATCATATCAAGCTGTCTTTGGCTTTACAATACAATATCTAATACATATCGATAGCTTTAGGAAATCCGCGTTATGTTACCTTACTCAAAGGTACTGTATTGGTACTATAAAGGAGGCAGAATTTTTGTTCAGCATGTTCTTTCAGGCTGCTACGCCTTAGCATTGGGGCAGCCTCGATACTGTATGTGCATGGATATAACATCCCAAACCAAGCAAAGGAACATGCAGGAGCCCCTAAAGCCTGCTGGCGATCAGCCGCCGAGGGCTGCGGCATTGTGGGAGTCTCCCCTTGGCCCAGTTGTGTCAGTTTTGTCATGGCCGATTAGAGAGACTCTGTGGCGCCGTGGATGTAGTGTAAGAAAATAGTTCACAGATCACTTGCAATGTGCTAAACCAGCCTGACAGAGTCACATCGGTTCATGTGAAGGTGTCCAGACACTTTCAGACACTTCATGCTGTTACTGTACATCTGGCCACACAAGCCACCACTCACTCCAAGATACGAATGTAATATGTTTCAGGGACATATCAGGTGTCTCCAAACAAGACCATTTATTTCTTTATACATTACAGGTCAGAAATGTTTTCTCAAATACAGCTAAATTCGCATAAAGCACATTGCAGTTGCCTTGGTCTAGTGCCTCACTCCGAACGAAGCTGCCTCTACCTCACACTTCTTGTGTTTGGGGTTCGAATCCTCTGGTCTGTGTCTATCTACAGTCAGCATGTCCTCCATGTTTCCTCTGGGCACTCCAAATTCCTCTTGCAGTCCCAAGACAAGTGGTTAGGCTAAAAATGAACCATACTGTGTGAGTGAGCGTGTGCCCTGTAATGGGCAGGCATCCAGTCCAGGGTGTCCCACTGCCTTGTTCCCCATGCTGCCTGGAAAAGGCATCCAGGCTGCCCCGATGACGGCCTACACTAGTCCTATATACATTTTATAGTAAAGTTTTTCATTCATAAATGAATAAAAGTGGCCAATATGAAAAAGAAAATGATTTCCATTTCCACTGATGGGCTAAAAAAACTGAACAGCCTGAAGCACCAATCACACTCATTTGTAGACACTACCGCCCTTGTAATAATGTCAGATGAAAAGATGTTTCACTTATTTTGAGACTATATGTAATCCATTACCTTGACATAGCTCTCAGTTTGGCTTCGGGGGTCACGACAATAACGTGACTGTGCAGGGCTCTTTTACGCATGTTTTATGAGGAACACATTAACTAACTTACAGTGCACTTTTGTGTTTAAGTTAACCGTCGCCGGGTCGTATCTCCGTAAATAACCGTAAGAGAGACTGGTGTGGTTCTTCAAGGCAGGTACGGGAAGCGAGTCCCCAGGGGGCTCGGCCTGCGGCTATAGTTTATCTGTGCATTAGTTAAACAAACACTGACCGGAAAGTATCATGTTTCCAGACTTTTTTGGTAGGTCTTTCCCTTGCCAGGCCCACGTCCCGTACAGGAATCTTGCGAGAGACAGTGTTGTCTTTCTTCTAAGTCCGTTGAGTTACAGTGATACGGGACGGTAAGACAGCCGGGCGGTAAGACAGCCATGCCGCCGACCAGCCGGTGCGGACCCCCGGGGCGCAGCCCCGCCGACGGCCTTACCTGCATAGTGATCGAAGACAGTCGGGACGTACTCCTCGGGAAAGGCATCATTGGCGTAACTCATTAGCAGGCATGTTTTCCCAACCGCCCCGTCTCCCACCACCACGCACTTGAGCATCTTTTTCACGGCGCTGCATAAGCCGTCGCCGCCGCTGCTGCCGTCCTTCGCCGCCGCCGGGGCGCGCTGTGCTCTGGAGCTGCGGGCGGGCATGGTCGGGGCACGGTCGGAGCACGGTCGGGGCTCGGTCGGGGCACAGCCGCAAATCAGTCTCCTTTTACCGAATTCGTGCGCCTCGAAAAGGCACTTCACTCTTCCGCTCTGAAATGACCTATTTGCAACTTGTTGCCAATTTCTACAACATGTGCGACTGTTCGAGTCGGTTACTCCCCCTTTATCCTTTTGAGTAGAGAGTTAAAAATCCTCAAGCCGTCCGCCCGAGACTCGAACGCTTTCTGCACTGAAGGCAAGTTTGCGTCGGCGACTCAAAGTCCGTAAAAATACAGCCCGTTTTAGTCAGTCTCATCCCCTTAAAGCCTCTGTCCCCGACTTCACGCGTATGTGTTGCAGTTGATCTCTCTTCTTTTTCCCTGCGGCTTGAGACTTGTGACTCCGATAGTTCTCCACTGACTTGCTATGTCAGTGTCAGGAAATCATGGGGTTCTTTGCGAATTCCATATTAGGCAGAGTGGGCTGGGAACAATGGGACCTCTGTGCGTATATCCAACACAGGAACTGCACCCGTGGTGGGGGATAATCCCAGGACAGGCGGGCGGCTTCCTCTGCCTGTACAATGAGTGACGACACCGGCCGGGCTGTACGGATCGGACGTATCGCCCGCGGCGGACGGAGGCAGGAAATCAGCGCCGCACAGCGCCAACTTACGCTTGTTTAAGATACTTCGCTGGCTTTTCAGTTTTCGCTAATAAAACCTGATATACCAGCCTTGTGTTTTTCTTGAGGTTTTTCTATGTTTGTCATCGGCGTTTTATTCTCTTCCATTTAAACGAACTATTAACATATACAATTACTTAATACTGTTCTTTTGTTTATTCTATTTAAGAGATTTCGCGTTTAAGATGGCGTGTGTAATTATAGTAAAGATGTGTACAGGATTAATACTACACTTGAGTTATATACGGAGGGAGAGTTATATTTGACTATCGTACAGTTTCATTCATTAATATGTGTTATATATATTATTCCTTAATTGTTACAAGTATAAGAAAGCAGTTATAAGGCCGTTACCATGACTCGATGCTTTGCTTGGTTTTGTTCAACTTGTTATAAATGCGTTTACAATCGAAATATATTCGATTTTGGTGGCTATCGCCATATGCCAGTGACATGAGGGCATTTTTTTATTCACTCAATCAACCAGCAGAGATCCATAAAAGGACTCAGCCAGTGTAAAGCCTAGCTGTCTACGTTGTGAATTTAATTAAAATGATTGAGATTCTTTCGCAATCTCAGTGTATTATTAAGTCACTCTATAAAATGTTTTAAGTTCCAGTTTTATTAGTATGCCGCAAATATTAATCAGGATAATGAACGTAAATCGTATTTATGTAGTACAAAATGAATTTACTTTATTCACTTTGTTGCATTATAATTGACTGTGTAATCCCTGTATCTTGTTAACGTCCTGGTTTAGAGGAACATATATAAACGCCAAAATCTAAGTGAAAGCAATACAAATGAAAATCAACACGTATGCATGAACTTTCAACGATGTTGAAATGTTTTAATGACGTCGCCGGAAACAAAGTATCTCCATCTAATTCCTTAATCCCGAGCGACAGATCAGGTCCCAGACGTGACAGTGGGCGCGCGCTCCGATCTCCATGGCAGCTTAGATCACGCTACAGATACCGATACTGCTCGGATGCTGCGCTGGAGCGCGAGTGCGCATGCGCGATCAGTCTGGGAGCCCGCAGATTGCAGTGCCTCAAGTGCTAGGGGCACACAGATCCTATAGCAGCCACGGCGCGACGTTACCATGAGCTTCTCCATCCCATTGACATATACTCAACACATTTTTTTCTCTTTCACGCCCAGAGCCAGCTCTCCAGAACAGCCAGCGAACCTGACCTGCGCGGCCCGACCACATAATGCACGGGGGAAAGCGAGGGCTGGTCGCACCACAGAACACTTTTTTGGAAAATATTGTCAGACGCTCAAGTGGTAAGACAACTAGATAAACATTTCAAATGATCAAAAATGAAAACGGGGGACGGAATGTTCTAGAAGTGGCTTCTTTGCATGTTAACTTGTCCTTTTATGGCGAAAAGTAAATTAAAGGTGTGTTTGATCCAGCCACTTTCCGATCGCTCAAAAGTACAATTCCTTGGTAAAGTTATTGCACTGCTGCAATACACCCAGGTTAATTAAGGATGATGCTTTTGCCTGTGACACGGGAATTGAAAAAGTGCGGTGACATCGGGGTCGGGGTCGCTGTTAAGGCGTTGACTACTGTGGGAACTCCCCGGCATTATGAATTATGGGGCTCTGTAAAAAAAAAAAAAACTTAAACATTTGCTGTATATCGCTCTTTGTCAAATAATAGTGCACTCTGTTGAATAGCTTTTATATGTAGTCATCTAACGTACAAGGTATTAGCTAAGGACCGGGTTCAAAGACACCGGAGACCCGTGAAGTTATCAGTAGCTGCGCTACAGCTCAGATGATCGCTTTCAAACCGGCCACTTATTTGTAGAAAAATCAATTGATTAAATTAGGCTTAGTATCCTGTCGTAGAATTAAGAGACTTTTGGTATATAAGCTATAAAAACGGGCTGAATTGCTTCGCATGTCTGTTTTCTACATAAACAATTAAAAAAACGTTAATGTGTAACCAAACTTGTGGCTATATACAAAATACACGTGTACAATGTAAAACATGGAACATTCATTTATATAATATTAGGAAGTAGTGTTTTTTGGTAAACGAATATTCTTTATTATTTGGAGCCATATGATTTGCAGCTTTTATCCAGCTGATTCAGTGCTGGAAGCTAGACATCAGCCTTTTACGATTTAACATGGGTTTTAAAGCTTGATATTTTCTTATTGAAAGTTATGATACAGATGAATGGGTGTTTTTTTATCTGCATTAACCGAAAAATTAAAGTTTTCCTTAATTATATAAATGTCGAAAATAAGCAGTACGAAATAGGCTGTAAATCCGTAATTTGCTCTTCATAAAACTTCATTTTCAGAAATCGGAAAAATTCAGTGAGATGAGTCAAGCAGTTTATTTATTGCTCATTTAAAACCACGGGCTCTTAAAACAGATATATTATTAATTGCATTCTCTTTAACAATTGAATTACATGTACATTTGGTGAGTTCATGGTTAATTTGCTCACTGGTTAATTATTTAATCGTAATAAAGAGTTGGTGTGACACAGATAAATGGGATACTTTATTTCAGATTTACAGATGCCTGGAGTTTGCAGTCACAACTTATGACACATGTACACTGGAAAGAATTCCGTTTCTGTATTATAAGTACCTGGATTATACCGATAACTTCAAATGTCTGGATTCCTAAAGATCAATATCATGGTTTGACTGCTTGATTAAAGTGATAAGCAATGTTGTAGACCTTTGACAATTTTTGCTTTATGGTTAAGTAATAATACCATCAAATGCTAAGGTACACCGACATCTACAGAAACGAAACACAAAGAATGTTACCCCTGACTGTAGCCCAGCGGACCGCATATTGGATTTCGTCAGCTAAAAGCAGCTCATTTCTAGACGCGATACAATTCGAAATAATTGGTTAACAAATGCAATCGGTGTATCACACCGTAAGTTTTGTTTTTCAATTATGTTCTTCGATCACTTTATTCCCGGGGATATCTATAGGATTATATAATCACAAAATATAACATCCGCGAGTCCAGCAAAAACCTTTTAGCTAATTTTACTTGCGAGTTTCATCTGGATTCCTTGGATTTTAGGAAGCAAATTTAGTGGATAATTATTCGGGAAAATGCTGGGAATTCACCAGTAGGGGTCAGATTTGGGCACGTGGACAACCACCGCTTTTCCAAGACCTAGATTGTGTTTGCAGTTCATGATGTCGTGCTTGTTCCCGACTTCGAACTGCACGCTTAATTATTCGCTGAACTGGCTCACATGTGAATTGCTTTTCAATACGCGCACGCGTTCCCGAGAGTGCGCGCTACCTAACCCGGCGTTACTGGGTTTCATAACGGATTGATACAAATATATCGGGTATTTAGTACATAACAACTAACAGAAACATAGTATATGAACTGAAAATGTTTTCACAGAAAGAGATCTGCAGACTCCCAAAGTGGAAAAGAGACCGAATTTCAGGCATGGTCGATACAGGATGGGGACAAGTGTAAATCCGATGCAACTCAGTTGTGTCACAACTTAAGTCACTTCATAGACAGAATACACGGGGGAAAAAATCATCTCTGAAAAAGTTTAAATCAAGGCGTACAAATACACGCGTGGAAGTGTATTTCCTTTATACCACGCGAAAGTCGTTGCAAAATATTTTCTTTTTTCCCAAAGCTAAAAATTATGTCTGAAATACTTTTTTGATAGCTGAAAATGTCTTTTAGTGTTACTGGCATTTCTCGGCTGAAGAAAGATTTTCTCTCGTCTGGTCAGCTACTATAAAGTACGAAGAGCGAGTTTCCCGAGAGCCGGAAAAGTGCACAATGTTGTCTGAAGTACAAACGAAGCGATTCTCCACTGATGCGATAATGATCGCTTGTTGGTGCGCAGACAGCTCCCTCCTTAAGGTCCCTCGGTTTACAGTAATGCCACCCTGGGATTTTATAAGAATTCGCGTTCAGACTGCCGGAAAACTGTTTGCTTCACTGTCCATTCCTCTCCCGGAGCGCCTCGCCGTTTTAAGGCTTATGTAACACCGACAGCCAAAGCCTCAGGCTGATTTTAGCAAGAGAAAATCAGCCACTGAGTTCCAGCACAGAGAATTAAGACGAGGGTGTAACGGGGAGATGTGGTGCATTGGATACCGCGTTGAAGGGGCTTCCTGATGGAGGTCTTTGAAGTTCCTTTCCTTATGGTGCATAACTGAAAGACGGAGACGTATATTAATGCAAAAAGACGCGTGTGATGTATAAATATGGTTTTGATTCTTCGAGTAATGTGCCTATAATGTAAGGAATTACAATACATTTACTCCGATTTTGAGCTGATTTCCCTCACTTTGAAATTGGTGGGCTCACTGTGAAAGTAGACTTTTACATAACATCCTACTCAGTAATACAGAACAAGGCGCAGGGTGCGAACTTACTAACACGATCGCTTTCTCTTTGCTGAACCCCATATGAAAAATAGCAGTACAGCTGTGACCTTTTTGGTGTGACTTTTTATTTCATTTTATAGCTATCCCTTGAGCTTCTCACCGTACCCCTATAGACGCGGTTCCTTCCTCTGGCAGTCCAGCACGGGCTTCCGGACCCCATCATCTGGGGTTGAAATGACACTTTTGGGTAGCCCTGTCTCTGTAATATGGCTGGTGGGCTGTCTGCAGGTGCCAACCCATCGTAAATTAGTGAGTTTCTAAAGAGGGTAAAACCTGCTGTGGTGTTCTGGCATAAGGCTGGCTAAAATGGCTTGGCTTACTTATAGATTAATGGATTTTAATGCTGACACAGTCCGAGGCGCTTGCTGCTCTGTAATTGTGGGGGGCTGTCACGATCATATGGATAGCTGGCACACAGTGTTCACTTGCTCACCTGGTTTTGCCCCGCTTCTTCCCGAAGCCCTGCGCCATGGAGCCCTGACAGATCACCAAGTCCTGTCACCAGACCACAATCGGTCCCCGCAGCGGCTCCGAGAAAATGAAACCGCTGACAGCTGCTCGGCGTCACATGCGAGTCCTTTCAGTGCCAGACAATTGCTGTCTGACGGATCTTTCAATGATTTTATAACAAGCCTTTGTTAGATTCTTATTTGATGCACACTAATACGTTGAGTGAGCACCTTTGTGGCAAAGCGGTGCCACACGCAAATCTGATAACGTCGACGCCGCCTTTAGCATCGCGCATCGTGCATTACGGGGCTCCTCTGGTGTTTATGCGCAGCTGAGAGACCCAGCGAACTAAATCATTCATCTGATCTGATATATA
>JAODLD010000045.1:1019520-1036616 GCA_026781065.1 Mormyrops boulengeri | reverse complement strand
CGACAGCCCCCAACACAAACCCTACAGAGCTGCTTTGGGATGAGTTGGATCAAAGGGGCTGTTCTGAAGAGTCTTTCATTTGAGAAAAGAGAACATTTCTCTTGCTCGTTGCAGAATTTGATATGTATGACTTCATTGCCTATAAGGCAAATAACAGCTAACAGAGAGACAAACGCAGTAACAGCAGGTCTGTGCTGTATGACATGGAAATGTCACTAGATTTCAGTTAAAAGAAGGGTATTTCTTCCTCATATTTGTAAGGAACTGAACTGTGCCTCAGAATCAGAATACTCTGAATACTTTTATTATTCTGAAGGAAATTGTTTAAATGCAATTAGGAATTGGCGTCAGGGCTGCCCTAAAATCAAAACAAATGAACGGAATACACATGCGTTTGCTGTAGAGCCATACAGGAAAAATGAGATGCATGCAGAGAAATGGAGATTTCCAGGTTCAGGCAGATTTCATCATCGTCCCCATATCAGTCCTGTGCAAATGCTGACTTTGTATCTTTTCTCAACGTTTCCATGCGTCAGTCCCCCCCCCGCAGGCCTTGATGCTTCCGATGCTTTTTATTTTTAACACAAATGGCAAGAAGAAGGAGCTTTGCGTTGCCAGGAAACTTAACAGTGGAGGGTGAGAGATGGCCTGAGCTGCCCCCCGCCCTTCAATGTAAATGAGCCGGGGCAGTCGTGCACTTGAAAGTCCTGAGGAGGCCAGAGAGAGGCCCTGCTCCTCTCACAGAGTCCCTCCCCTGAATAAAGAGCGCGGCAGAGCGGGGGAAAGATGGTCGCCCTCTGAGTCACGGCCGCGCCGTGGATACTTCAGGTAAATAATTTATGGCAGTTGCCCGCTGGTCATTTGTGTCAGATGATTTGTTTGGCTTCCAGAAACATGGTGCCAATTAGCAGGAAGCAGGCAAACTCCAATTTCCTGCCTTAGCTGCTGCTAGCTGTCGGGGGCTTAACAGCCAGGGTTTGTACTGACTATCCAGGCGAAATGCATGGGCTTCCTGAACTGTCCAGTCCAGTCTGGGTCTCAGAAGGGCACTCTACACTGCTGCTCCGTAGGTTTACACTGGTGAGACGAAAAACAGGACGTGTCTGGGGATCAGAATATTAATGAGTTTTCATGTTCACTGACCAATCAGGTAGTACACCTCTCATGAATGTTAATGAGTTTTCCCTAACCAATGTAAACGGGCAAACCTGGACATATGGTAACCTAACAGTTAGCTTTCATTTTACAATCTACACACAACTGACACGACATATGTGTATACATGTGTTTTTCAACAAAAGTTACAAAACGCTAAGCTAAACTTTGTTAAACTTCAAGCGAACAATGCGATTCACTGTTCACACAAAAACAGGAATGAAGCATTAAAGTAGCCGTGGTTTCCGTGCATATTATTTAATCTTTAAAGTAGCCGTGTGCACCAGCCTTGCACATGCTGTGTGATGATACTGACTGGCTGCCATACATTGAAAATCGGCGCCTTTTTCTTCACTTGGTACTTCACTGTAACTTGCAAAATTGGGTCATATGGGTTGCTGGACCCGGACTAAACCCGGACAAACCGGCGAGTTTTGAAAAACCGCCCGAATACCCGGAAAGGATCTCAAAAAGAGGACATGTCTGGGGAAACCTGGGTGTATGGAAACCCTAGTGCGCTGGAACCTTTAGTAGGCCCACTAGGTCTCTGTGCGTGCCTGTCTGTGATGGAATGGCATCCCTTCAGGGGATACTCAATCCTGCGCCCCCAGCTTCCAGGAGAAGGCTGTAGGCTCAGTGTGCCCCTCCTGTGCTGTGAGGTATATTGGGATCACACTGGCTAAGAGTTGAGACCAGGGCGGCACTCCTCCACCGATTCTCTGCGTCCATCCTACCCGCCCAGCTTCACGCAGACTGCCTGATGAATCATTTAGTCGCTCCTTTCCATATATGCTTTTATCACAAAGCTCTTCATGCTTTTTTAAATTTGTTTTTTTTCTGCATAACTTTGACCGGACTCCAGAACAGTACGCCCTACTGCTATGCTCACACTTATTGGAAGCAGGCCGGTTAAGGAGCCCAGCCCAGGACTGTAATCCTGTTTCAGACACGGCCCTGTGTGGCCTTGGAGTGATTTTGCCTATTTTTAGTGCAGTGTTATGTAAGTGTCTGAGATCCTACTTTGTTCTTCAGTTGCTTCACCTCTCACGTGGTCAGAAACTGGGAAGATGCGTCTCATCCAGGAACCCTCCCCTGGGGGCCGTGTACTCTCCCCTACAAACCTGCACATTCTCAGGGTGTGTAGTTACTCCGTAGGATACCGGCAGGGGGCTTGAACTCCGTTATTTAAGTTCTCAGAAGGCCCCTCTAATCCTTCCTTTTCACTATTTCCCCATAACCTGGATTTCCTTTTCTCAGTTCAAGAAAGATGAGATAATGTATAACTGAAAGTGCCACTATTTTCCAAACATACCTGGTAGGGTTTCCAGGAGCCAGTGTGGCAGAACACATGATATTAAACCCTATGGATTTTCATGGAAAACTAATATAAAGCTTCATACTGACGTAAGATTCTTGGTGTTTATTCCTGGATTCATAAACAGTTAAGTGCTTCCTACCTGAGTGTATGCCTACATACTCTGCGGCAGTACTCTCCTGCTCACAATAAAGATCAAATCAATTTATTCAATTTATGTTGTTGAACCAAAGATGGCTTACATACAGAATTGCGGTGTTCCGGGTTTATCTGAAATGGCATTTGGCTGTTCTCATCAGTACAAATATTTCCGATTCTCCCTATTTATTGTCCAGCTTACAATCCTGCCAGGTTTCATTTGCTATTGGGTGTAATTTTTATTCGGTCTCAGAGTTGCTCACCAAGTATTTACCCATTTACTCGTTTTTGAGAAATATAAGCATTTCTGATCCAGTATGTGACGTCAGGATTTCTTATTAGCAGTGCTACAAAGAAAGTGGGCCATTCCGTATTCCAGTGCATAAATTTCTGACAATCCAGGTGATTCCGGGCCCAGAGTGATGAAGCGTATAATCAGGCCAGGCAACTCTGACGTTTGATGGATGCCTTCTTAACCTGATTACTTTCATTGACTGCTGGAGACGAAGCGAGCAAACAGCGCAGAGCTCCAGGGGCGTATGCATGGCTAAGGGCAGTGGGACTCTGTGTTATCCAGGCTGAGTCAAAGCTGAGTCATATCAGACCCCCCCCAAAGAGAGCCGCCCTTCATTAATTAACTGCATCACAGAGACTGTATAGTGACAACCCTTTCTTCCAGACTTGCTTTGTCATTAATAAAAACAGAACAGCTGATTTCTGCTGGTGTCAACACAACGTTTGGGGAGTGAGTTAATCTGGCAGGCGGCTCTGTGTTCGCGGGCCTGCTGTTTTAATTGTGATACATAACTCCGCCTGCAGTGCTGAGGGCAGCCGCTGCGGAGGCGGAGTCACATTTTGGTGTGTTTGTGTGTTTATATACGCCAGGTGAACCTGTCTTCCAAAGCAGTCTCTCACCTGTCCGCATCTCCATCTGTTCCAACTCAGGTAATTGTACTAACTGAAATCTTTTCTTGGCTTGAATCTGAAGGATATGTAATGACTTTTTTTTTATAGATTCATACTTTAGAAATGTGTTATTCACTTGTAACAGATATAAGAAATCATTGTACAGCCGTAAACTAGCAGCCGTGGGTGTAACCCCCCCCGACTCCGCAGGTATGAGCCCATGTACCCTGTTGTATACAAAACAAAATTAATTTATATGTACACTCCAATCTAACACTAATATGTGTACAAGGTAAACAGAACCCAGCTAGTAACAGGCTTCATTGGGCAGCCAATGGAATTATTATTAAGGAGATGAACTTTATTTTTCTCTCGTTTCAGCCATCAGTATTTATGTGGCAAAATTCACCTAGACATCAGCTTAACGGTGTTTATCAAGCTGCTTCAGCGGTGTTGGGATTTTGGGGTTAGCGGCGTTAGAGTGCATTATGATCGCGGTGCTGCTCAGCTCGTGGTGCCGAAGAGCGCCATTCCGCTGACTAGGTGGCGATATGCTTCAGCGGTGTTGGGATTTTGGGGTTAGAGGCCTTAGGGTGCGTTATGATTGCGGTGCTGCTCAGCTCGTGGAGCCAAGGAGCGCCATTCCACCGACTAGGTGGCACTTGCAAGTTGGAAATGGTAACAAATCAATGGTCAACACTCATTTTGTTATTTGGACCAGTGCTGGTTAAGGGGTGCATCTCACTCGTTCAACCTCTTACTTACTTATTCATTCACTCACTTGCTCATACATTCACTCACTCACCGGCTCACTTACTCACTTCCTCCTTCGGGAGCCTTTGTATTGTGACACCTTTTGACTGTGTGACTCGTGCCTGTCTCTGTTCCCATCCATACTGGTGTGCTGGTCTCTTATAAGACCATCACAGAGGTGGTGTACACAAAAGGTATGCCAGAATCTATACAAAGTCTGGACACTGCCAACTATCCAGAGACACCTACAGCTAAGATCAGATAACTGTATCCCAAAGAGAGATCAGTGCACTGTACTTGTCTCACTTGATTCTTCATTTTTCTTTCTAGTTACCAGGCTTCTACCATGTACACCCTGACTTTTTTCCTCTAGATCCTTGGTTTTCTTTTTTTATCAGCAAGAAAATGACTGTATCATTTCAAGAAGCTATTTTTGGTACAGTTTCTATGGCAACGTTGCACAGGGGAGCTGTGCTGGAGTCAGAAAACAGCTCGAAGGAGCCACACACACATACACACACGCATACATACACACATACAGACACACGCACACACACGTTCATATCTTTGTGAGGACTCTCCATTCATTTGTATGAGAAAACCCCTAATCCCAGCATGACCCCCACCCAGCCCTAACCTTAACCATACGTAACAGAATACAAGTCTTTTGGCATTTTTAGTTATTTAATTGCAGTCACAGATTTTTATAAATTTGAATTTCCTCTTATGAGAACCAAAAAAATGGTCCCCACAACATCAAAATAACAGGTGTGTGTCACCCACAGACACAGACACACAAACACACACACACACACACATTAATGGCTATACATACAGAGATATGCAAAGAAGAAAACAGTTAAACAAATTCATGTGCAATCTAATGAAAGTATACAACCCACATTTGCTTCAGATATACAAGTTACAATTGTGTCTTAAATAACAATCATAAATTCTTATTTTAAAAGAATGTTGTGGCCAGCCTACATTATTCATGAGCGGACTTGCAGAGTAGGTACTCTGGGTCATTGAATGCAGTCAGGTCATTCAAGTCACAGAGTGTAAGCTATATGAATCAGACAGAGACCAGACCAAACTGTCCCTCCAAAGCGAGCAGTGAATCAACGAGACGCCACTGTGAAGCCCACCACAGCACAGCTACAGAGGAGAAGCCAAGGCATTTGATCAGAAATATCCCAGACACTCCAGAAAACACAGTAAAGTAGGAAGTCTTTGAAATGGCCTGCAGAAGGAGCAACAATGCATAACTGTTATGGAGACAAAACAGAGGGGTGTGAGGGGGACCAGCAGAGAGGGACCAGCAGAGAGGGACCAGCAGAGAGCCAAAGCCAACATCCCGCCTCCTGATAGCTGTGCTAAATGGCGACTGTGAGAGGGACGGCAGAGAGGGACCAGCAGAGAGGGACCAGCAGAGAGGGACCAGCAGAGAGGGACCAGCAGAGAGCCAAAGCCAACATCCCGCCTCCTGATAGCTGTGCTAAATGGCGACTGTGAGAGGGACGGCAGAGAGGGACCAGCAGAGAGCCAAAGCCAAAATCCCGCCTCCTGATAGCTGTGCTAAATGGCGACTGTGAGGGGGACGGCAGAGAGCCAAAGTCACCCAAGCTGTGGTTCTCCCTGCACAGGATGTCAGTCAGCACAGGACACAGAGCTGTGGTTCTCCCTGCACAGGCTGCCAGTCAGCACAGGACACAGAGCTGTGGTTCTCCCTGCACAGGCTGCCAGTCAGCACAGGGCACAAGGTTGTGGCTCTCCTTACAGAGGGTGCCAGTCAGCACAGAAGACAAGGCTGCATCACACTATGGGTGATTTAGAGATGCCACTGAGCCTAACTGCCCATCTTTAGACTGCCATCTCTGCATGCAGAGCAGCGGTGAGATTCGAGCCCCGACTCTGGAGGTGTGAGCAGGGCGTCGGAGGGTCCCTCTCACCCTAGCAGATTTAGGGAGCCCAGTACTTTACAGAGACCCTTGAATATGTAAAAATACAGCGGTACCTTGACTTACGAGTTTAATTCGTTCCGTGACAGAGCTCGTAACTCAAATGACTTGTATGTCAAATTCATTTTCCCCATTGAAATGAATTGAAATGCCATTAATCAGTTCCGGACCCCCAAAAAACACCGCGTTTTTTTGTCACATGTTTTTAAATAAGAAAAATGCGCTTATAAATGTCCGCTGTTTAGAAAATATTTTAATGCCCTTGGCTGGCGTTATAGCCTTTATCGACTCCAATCGTGCAGATTGTAGAAGCGCTACGCTCGTACTGCTTCGCCAAGTCGACTACACGCACACTTTGGTCATGTTTTTTGATAATTTCTTTCTTTAATTTCACTTTGATACTTCCACTGCGAGCTAACCGCTTACAGTGAACGAGTGAGACCCAGGATGCTGGGCGGATGTTTCGGCGTTCACTGCGCCAACTAGCGGTGGGGTATCTGAAGCTGGGGTATCTGAAGCTGGCTCGTTACCCGAATTTTAGCTCTCAACTCAAAGCAAAAAATTGGCCGAGAGACGGCTCGTACCTCGAAAAACTCGTTAGTTTGGACACTCGTAAGTCAAGGTACCACTGAATATGTAAGATTGGGTGGGGGGCCCAGAATACCTAGGTACACGTGTGGGTGTGAGACAGCACCCTCCAGCAAACCAGTGTCATCCTGCGATTCTCTTTCTTTATCATACAAATATATCCTGTGAGCCGCAATGAGCTGCACCTGTGCAACTGGGCTGGAGATTCCTGGTTGTCATGGCGATTAATCTCTGCTGCCATGCAGTATTATTTACTCAAGTTGGTTTTGACATTAGGGACCTTCTGAAAATAGTATTTATAACAGAGGTGGCTGGTCCACAGAGGTAGGGAAGCCAGGGCCTGCTTTTCATTTGAGATTAAATTATGAAACAAGCAACTTTGAAATAACTCATTACTAAAATTTTGTCATTTAAAACACATTTTCAGTGTTATTTGGATAAATTTAGTATTGTCATATTATAAAATGTATAACCTTCTTACCCACTCAATGTGTTTAGCCACCTGTCACCACTGATATAACCAGCTTGGGTGACAGAGGAAGTTACCAGGAGAAGATAGAACATACACTATATTGCCAAAAGTACTGGGACACCTGCCTTTACACACACGGAGTTTAATGACCCATTAAATGATCCCATTCTTAATACACAGGATTAATATGGCGTCGGCCCACCCTTTGCAGCTATCAAACAGCTTCAGCTCTTCTGGGAAGGCTGTCCACAAGGTTTAGGAGTGTGTTTATGGGAATTTTTGATCATTCTTCCAGGAGAGCGTTTGTGAGGTCAGGCATTGATGTTGGATGAGAAGGCCTGGCTCACAGTCTCCGCTATAATTCATCCCAAAGGTGTTCTATTGGGTTGAGGTCAGAGCTCTGTGCAGGCCAGTCAAGTTCCTCACCTTGAGACTCATCCATGTCCTTATGGACCTTGCTTTGTGCACTGGTGTGCAGTCATGTTGGAACAGGAAGAGGCCATCCCCAAACTTGGATGCGGCTGCTCGGCCATGGAAACCCATTCCATGAAGTTCTCTACGCACTGTTCTTGAGCTAATCTGAAGGCCACGTGAAGTTTGGAGGTCTGTAGCTATTGACTCTGCAGACTGTGGGCCTCAGCATGCATTGTCCCCGCTCAAGATACAAGATACTTTATTTCTCACATACATGGTTATACAAGTACAACATGTAGTGAAATGTACCCTGAACGACCCTTAGACTGTGTAAATCAAACCAAAAATAGAATTAAGAATAAGTCAAAAGTTAAAAATCTTACAATAGACTGAAAGTTACAATAACTAAAAATGTACATAAGAGGAATACAGAGGTACTAATATAGGAAATAAATTTATGGTGAGAAAACTGTACATGTGCATGTGATGACAGAGCTTTGTATTTAAAGGTGACATAAGTATAAATATAAATAAATATAAGTATATATAAATATAGCAGCAAAGGTGGATGGAAACGTGGTTCTGTGGCTTTACGTGACCGACCACTTTGTAGATGAGTTACTGTTGTTCCCAGTTGTTTCCACTGTGTTGTAACACCACTAACAGCTGACCGTGGAATATTTAGTAGCGAGGAAATTTCACGAATGTACTTACTGCACAGGTGGCATCCTGTCACGGTACCACGCTTCACTGAGCTCCTGAGAGTGACCCATTCTTTTGAAAATGTTTGTAGAAGCAGTCTGCATGCCTAGGTGCCTGATTTTATACACCTGTGGCTATGGAAGTGATTGGAACACCTGAATTCAATGACTTGGAGGGGTGTCCCAATACTTTTGGCAATATAGTGTATTTAGTTGATTTTTCTAGTACATTAAAAGCATGTTTTATATTTTGACAAATTCTAAACATATACAGTGGGACCCCCATACCCACCGTTTCAGTAACTGTGGTTTCCATAAAAAATTGGATAACTCTATAAATAAACACTTCCTAAGTTTCAAAACACGGTGAAATCCGCCAGCCCAGTCACACCCAGTACATGACTCATCTCCCACTGTACCTGTACCCACACTTCCCAGCAGAAGTCACCCAGTCTACGGTCTTCCTGATCACATTCATTGGCACATTATTACGATGTCTCTTATAACAATGTATGCCAAGCATTGTTTTCATTGTGCTGCCATCCCTTGATATATGATATTTTTTCATTGCGCTATTGTCTCTTGAGAATTAGGGTAAAACATCTAAATCCCTTTCATTCAAGAGAGTGCAGTGCTCTACTGTAAAGTGTAATAATGTAAAATGTACTTTATTATCACTGTATGTATTGTTGGTAATGTCTTACGGTGTGTAATTTATAACTTAATCTTTACCGTAGGTATGTACATGAAAATCAGGCTATATGTGGAGTGGACGTTTTTGCCCGTCCGCGATGGGTCTTGGAACATATCACGTGTGGACACAGTGGGACCGCTGTACATATGTTTGTTCTTAACTGAGTTGGATACTCCTTAGCTGAACCCGAGGTTATTCAATCTGGCGAGTGGGAAATATAAAAAAAAATATTTCAAATGTGAAAGTCCTCAAGAGGTGACAATCACTGTGTTTTCATTCCAGCTCTCCTGTATGCCACTATTTTTGGCAACGTCACAACCATCTTCCAGCAAATGTACACCAACACTAACCGGTACCACGAGATGCTGAACAACGTGCGTGACTTTCTCAAGCTGTACCAAGTGCCCAAGGGCCTGAGTGAAAGGGTCATGGACTACATCGTTTCCACCTGGGCCATGACTAAGGGCATTGACACCGAGAAGGTAGGTGTACCCTGAGCGTCATGGGTAATGTTGTCCTTGAAAACTAGCATAAACATGGATAGAACGTCTGGCTGCATAGTGACTGGCTGATGGATGTCAGGCTTCTACTGTAGCAGATCCTTTACAGCGTATGTGGAATTGTTGAGTTGATCTGCCATTTATTTTGGCCACTGCCTGGGAATGTGACACTGGCTCCAATGAGAGCTGTATTGATTTAGCATGAACCACGATGCTTTATGAATTTTTCACCCTGAGACTTGAGGAGGGTCCATTCGGTGGATCATCACAGCAGGATGTTTACCAGCTAATTAAGAGGCACATGCTTGACTGTAATGGATGAGGTACAAGGTTTTTCAACAAATCCAGTGCTACTTAAGACAGTTTAAAATAGCTTTTTTAGCTAAAAAGTTTAGAAATGATCATGTAGAAGTAGTTTTATATACAGTATATTATTATTTAATGTGTAAATTACACTTTGGAATTTACAATATTCATTTACTTATTACATGGGCTTTGTTTTCTCCCTTTTCAGGAAGGCGAGACACTGTGGTTCTGTGGCCTTTTCGCTATAAACGCTGTCGAGTATGAAGGCTATAACACTGAATGAAATATTAAGGTCTTTCACTTAATTTTGAATAAATGCCAGCACGTAATTACTGATTTTTATGCAGCTTTTGATATTTCTGAGAATCACTTTGATTTACAGTATTAATGGTCACTGAGCGAAGTGTCATGATCTAGTGCATGAATGATATTTTCCTTGCACTCTGCCTCTTCTGGCCTCATGCAAAACAATTTTGCTGGCTTTCAGACGGTGCCATTGATCAGCGAGGGTCTCTCACCAGCTGAGCACCGTGTGTGTAAACACTCACCAAGTGCTTTACTCGTAGCTCCTTTGTTTTCTCCAAAAGTGTTTAAGTCGACTATGTTGTGTTTGATTTTCTCTTGCTTTTAAATCCCTATTTTGCGTACTGTTGTTTTTTAAAGAGGTTTTTAAACAGTGTAGATTAGTCATCATCTAAGGAGACTATGTGGATCCAGTATGGACTGGGAGTGGGCTTTTCATTAGTAATTCATGGAACTTAACCTGATCTTATGCTTCCTTGTCACCTCATTGTGCATATGAAATACAGAAATGCGGCAGCTTGCGGCAAAGCTACAGGGAGCGCGTGCATTTGCAAAACACCGATTAGCATCATTATTAGTCATGGAAAACATCCAAATATAAGACACAGCACTGCGGTTACATGGAGGCAGTATAATCGACGCCTGCAGTGGTCAGACTGAGAAAAATCACTGAGGAATGAGGATGGACCAGCAGCACTGTGGTTTGACATAAAGGAAGTTAGCCTGTTTTCTACTGCTAGCTGGCTGACTATTAAAACCTCTCCAACTTAAATTGGTCATTTAAGGTATCATGCAGAATTTCTCCCTTGGATCAATAAAGTCAGACTTAATCTTAATCTTAATCTGAAAGATGCCGTATTATAGGGTTTAAACTGAGTGCTGGAGAATCCATGACATTGATGCCGTATGAAAGAACAATGAGTTCAAATAATAGGGGCATCATATGCGAAGGCCAAGGGCGGCATATGGCCTCAGATTATGGGGGGAGGGGAGGGGGGTTAAAAGAGGCACTCTACCTCCAAGCTGCCTCACAGATTTCACTGCCTCACAATGTCGATCTGTTTTCCCGTGAATGCTTCGGACCCTCAGGCAGCTCGACTTAGGAGGGAGTGCTGTTACAATTAAATATTAAGGAGTTTATTGATGACTTAGTCCTTTTTAGCTTCTCTTTCTTGACTCGATCGATAACGTTCCTGAAGTGACTGATTATCGATTAGTTGAACATGCCAGCCCATGTCATGCGCGGTTTCGCGTGGGGCTGTTCCAGGGTGAACAGCGGCAGAGTGTTTCAGGTACAACTGGGAACATAGTGAACAAATGTACTTTCCTCCAAGAAGGACTTCAATATTTGCTGTTGACTTCTGAACCCAACAGTCCTTTTGTGTCTGGGGTGCTGAGTGCTCACTTGGGTGAAACAGCATGACGTTGCATAGACCCGCTCATCTGTTCTGACGCAATCGATGCCCAAGGAATAACCGGTTATGGGGGCAGGACAATGAATGAATGTGGTAGATGTTTGTCTGCTGTTGGAAATTCAGTGAATTAAACATTTATGAGTGCTGGTGAAATGACATAAAATCTAACAACATTATCTTTTTTTAAAGATTTTGCTTTCTGTCACTGGTGCAGCAGGACAAATAATGCTTTAAATGTAAGTCAAAAGTAAGCAGAAAGTGGTTCTTGGTTTTGCATCTCAGTGTGAGCTTTTGCATACCTGCATCTCAGTGGTGACATATATGAAGTTCTATTTACATCAAACATACATTTCATTCTTCTAAATCTCATCTCACGCTGCCCGTGATGAGATTTCCTAACCCCTTCGGGGGTCCATCGACCCCAGAGTCAGAACCACTACTGTTGGGGAATCTGTGTCCAAACTGTAGTGCGCTTCGTCTCTGTGAGGGGACGATATGTGAAGGAGGTTTTTGTCCGTCCCCAGGTGCTTTCCATCTGTCCCAAGGACATGCGGGCGGACATCTGTGTCCACCTCAACCGGCAGGTCTTCAACGAGCACCCAGCATTCCGGCTGGCTAGCGACGGTTGTCTCCGCTCCCTGGCCGTTGAGTTCCAGACCATCCACTGCGCCCCCGGCGACCTCATCTTCCACGCCGGCGAGAGCGTGGACACGCTATGCTTCGTGGTGTCCGGCTCTCTGGAGGTCATCCAAGACGACGAGGTCATCGCTATTCTTGGTGAGTCGTCGCGGTGATGAGTGGGATTTCGTCGTACATCCCGGTTTACACGCGGCGCGCATGGCCCATGTCCCACCACGCACCCGCTGTGTTTCCCGGACGGGACTTTAATATTTCATGTTGCTTTGGTAGCCTGTAAACCGAAGCGGCATCACCTTGTGCTTCACCAATGAATCTGAAGGAGTTAGAGCAGGATCTTCCCCTGAGGGGCCCCACGATTCTGCTGACCCTGGTGCTGCTCTCACACCTCGGATAGAGAGGGATGCGTACAGCCTCGGGGCTTTTCCGTGACCCGCCTTTCCAGAAACTTATTCTCTTGTGCTAGAATTCCCGAGGCGTGCTAATCAGCTAGGGGCCCTGTTGATGTTGACGCTACGTAAAGTAATACGCCACCTGCAGTTCCGGGCTGCTTTATATGAAATGTATGATGGCTAAGTATGGTTTGCACTGTGGCAGGCACCCTTGGCCAAACGGGGCATGTACAGAGTGAACACACAGGTGAAGGGGCACACGTGAAAAGCCAGAACAGTGTCTCTCCAGGTTCTCATTGTGCTGCAGGCCCCGATCCCAACACCCAGCACTGTGCTCAGCATGAACAGAGACCCCCAGTGGCCCCCAAGGGCTTCTCACGCGTACAGGAACCTCCACTCTCAAGTGCTTTGCCAGCACTATGGAGAATGGGTTTAAGGTGCCCTCTTATCCATTATTGACAAGTGCACATTCTATCTTTTTCGTTTCCACTACATTGCCTGTCTGTGTTTTATAGCTCTGTTACAAGCTAGTGGTTTAAGTAATTTACGAGCAGCTCGGAGCTGGAAAGGCTGCAAATACCCATCTGTGAGTTACGGTTGCGGGTCTTACACAGAGCATCAAAACAGACTTGTTGGCAAACCCCACCCTATGGCTTGAATAACTGCACAGCTTCCACAATGGCACCATGTTCCTCCCAAAATTCTGGCAAATCAGGCTGAAGACTCGCTGATCGTCACCAATAATGAGACCATGAGAATACGCTGAGTACTTCATTAAAGAGTAGCCTGCGGAATTAAAGCAGAGCGGAAGAGAGAGGAGCACGTGTGGAAATCAGTGTACTGCTCCTCTACCTGTAGTTTTGATGTGTGATCTGAGGCCCGGTGACCAGACCAGAGAGTGAGGATCTGGCTGGAAACATGAACATTCTGAGGAGTGTAGCTACAGTGTGAGAAACGCTGTGCTATTCATGACAAATCATATCTGTTTGCTGTTTGCAAAAGAAGACTATATCCTTTCTTTGTAAAATAAAACATCTCTGTCCTTATGATATTTTTTTCCTAATTTTATTTAAGGAATAAACAGGCCACATATATATAGAGAAAACATATAAAAATATATATAGAAACTGAAAAAATATCCAGCAGATGACATTTTTGCTGTTATAGTTCTAGCGCCTCTGAAGTTACTCTGGTCAGAAAGCAGTTTTTAACCTGCATCCATTTTACGGAGTCAGACTACAGACCCGTGTCCACCCACCACACAGACTACAGACCCGTGTCCACCCACCACACAGACTACAGACCCGTGTCCACCCACTATGCCAACTACAGGCCCGTGTCCACCCACCACACAGACTACAGACCCATGTTCACCCACTACACAGACTACAAACCAGTGTACACCCACTACATAGACTACAGACCCATGTCCACCCACTACACAGACTACAAACCCATGTACATCCACTACACAGACTACAGACCTGTGTCCACCCAGTACACAGACTACAGACCTGTGTCCACCCACTACACAGACTACAAACCCATGTCTGCCCACTATGCAGACTACAGACCTGTGTCAACCCCCTACACAGACCTGTGTCCTCCCACTACACAGGCTACAGATCTGCGTCTACCCCCTACACAGACTACAGACCTATGTCCACTCATTACACACACTACAGACCCGTGTCCACCCCCAACACAGACTACAAACCAGTGTACACCCACTACACAGACTACAAACCCATGTACATCCACTACACAGACTACAGACCTGTGTCCACCCAGTACACAGACTACAGACCTGTGTCCACCCACTACACAGACTACAAACCCATGTCTGCCCACTATGCAGACTACAGACCTGTGTCAACCCCCTACACAGACCTGTGTCCTCCCACTACACAGGCTACAGATCTGCGTCTACCCCCTACACAGACTACAGACCTATGTCCACTCATTACACACACTACAGACCCGTGTCCACCCCCAACACAGACTACAAACCAGTGTACACCCACTACACAGACTACAGACCCGTGTACACCCACTACACAGACTACAAAGCAGTGTACACCCACTACACAGACTACAGACCCATGTTCACCCACTACACAGACTACAGACCCGTGTACACCCACTACATAGACTACAGACCTGTGTCCACTCACTACACAGACTACAGACCCATGTCCACCCACTACACAGACTACAGACCTGTGTCCACCCAGTACACAGACTACAGACCTGTGTCCGCCCACTAGGATGCAGACATCCCTCTTGGAGCCGTGGACTCGTCAGCCTCAGTCCAAGGAAGCTCATAGCTTACATATCACTTCTTATATATAAACACGAACTGAAGTCCCTCAGGAAAAACACGAGAAGTACAACAGCAGGGTCACAAACTTTTCACTCACTGGGCCAGTTCATCTGTGGTGAGATCCTCTGCCATGACTCCAGATCCCCGCAGAATGGGAAATTATATCATAAGCACTTAAGCTCCTGGTGTTTTTTAGTATTATCGCAAAGTCTTCAGTTTTGCACGAAGCCTTGAAATTATCCACTTTTCTTATGATTTAAGGAACAGGACATGTGCTCAGGAAAAGTGCTAATGAGTCCTAAATACTTGTTTAATTTGAGTGTTTTTGTTTAACATGTGTGGAGCTGCTCCTGAATAAAGGTGCCTAATTGGTCACTAAGTCGCCAACTGAGGAATGACGGATCATAAATAATCATTGGGATCACAGCTGTGAGGTCATCATGAAGTCATACAGGTTTCTTTGCCTTAAGTGTGTGACTCTTGGACAGTTGCTAAGCGTTAGCTAATAAGCCATTTGGGCTGCTATGCTAAATGAGTTTGGCAGCCAGCCATCTTACCGCGAGAAACATGTGAAGCAAAGAGAAACACCAGACAAGGCACTAGCTTCACATCTGCGGAAGAATCTCAAGACTGTCAGTGGAATCTGGGGAACTTTTTCACAAAGGAGCCGGTGGAAGTAATCAGTACGGATGGTCATCGTCATGTGGCCCGTCCTCCTGAAACTCGCACAGGCCACGCCGCTCACTCACAAGGATATTATTCATTCATGGCTTTTCCCCTCACCACCCTCATGCCTGAAGATATACCTAATTTACTCTCAAAAAGTTATATGTCTATATGCCATGTTATATGTAACATGGGTAGTAATCTTTTCATTTGTCCTATTTAAAATGTGATTTCAAACTGTTTATTCAGGCAACATTTTTATTCATGACGGTATAAAATGTACAAATCCGTTAATACATCTTGGTAGCTGATTTTGTTTTATGGAGAGAATAAACATTTTCCATTGTGCCTTTGCAGATACAAGAACTATCCCAACCGCAATGACAAGAATTTCAGCTTTCAGAAGCTGATTTTTGTGTTCAAACCTAGATGAGTCCACTTCTATAATCTCAGGCCCCCCTCACATCTTCCTCTCCAGACCCCTCCTAAAATAACAATATCTAGTGTGCTTTACTGGGCATTTAGAATAAAATAGAATATGGGTTTATTTCAAGTTATATAACCTAAATTCCCCCAACACAAACACACAAACCAGTCAGGATTAGCAGTGGGAATTTGGATAGAACATAGATGGATGGAACTAAATGCTTATTAGTGTTCGACTTGAAATGTCAGACCATCCCCTGCAGGTGTGTAGAGCACTTGGTCAGTGGTTTAAGCCATAATTACCGATTCGGAAGATATATGGTGCTGCCGGATCCAACCCCTAGCTAAGACGTGCTGTAGATTGCGCTGAATCTTTCCAAAGTGTTGTTTAAATCATCTGAATCAATGATAAAAATATCTTTGGAGATTCTTTCCCAAATTATTAGCACATGGTCTCCATTGCCATGTGCCGTCATTGAGCTATTCCACAAAACGCGATGATTTCTGAACACTAACAACAGAATGTTTTTGATTTGGAAAAAATGGCACTAAGCATGAGATGGCCGGTGATTATGGTGCTAATGATGGCTTTGCTTCCTGCACTTTCTGCCCCAGGCAAGGGGGATGTTTTTGGTGATGTGTTCTGGAAGGAGACCACCCTGGCCCATGCTTGTGCCAACGTGCGAGCACTGACCTACTGTGACCTGCACATCATCCGCCGGGAGGCCCTCCTGAAGGTGCTGGACTTCTACACGGCCTTCGCCAACTCCTTCTCTCGTAACCTCATCCTCACCTGCAACCTGCGCAAAAGGGTAGGCTCCCTCCTTTTATCCCCAGACTTCCTCTTTGGTACAGTAGGCTCCCCCCTCTTTGGTACATTAGGCGCCCTCCTCTTCAGTAGGGTAGGCTCTGCCCTCTTTGGTACGGTAGGCTCCCCCCTCTTTGGTACAGTAGGCTCCCTCCTTTTATCCCCAGACTCCCCCCTTGGTACAGTAGGCTCCCCCCTCTTTGGTACAGTAAGCTCCCTCCTAT
>JAODLD010000045.1:1005368-1019420 GCA_026781065.1 Mormyrops boulengeri | reverse complement strand
ATCCCCAGACTCCCCCTTTGGTACAGTAGGCTCCCCCCTCTTTGGTACAGTAAGCTCCCTCCTATTTGGTACAGTAGGCTCCCCCCTCTTTGGGACAGTAGGCTCCCCCCTCTTTGGTACAGTAGTCTCCCTCCTCTTTGGTAGGGTAGGCTCTGCCCTCTTTGGTACAGTAGGCTCCCCCCTCTTTGGTACAGTAGACTCCCTCCTCTTTGGTACAGTAGGCTCCCTCCTCTTTGGTACAGTAGGCTCCCTCCTCTTTAGTAGGGTAGGCTCCCCCCTCTTTGGTACAGTAGGCTCCCTCCTCTTTGGTACAGTAGACTCCCTCCTCTTTGGTAGGGTAGGCTCCCCCCTCTTTGGTACGGTAGACTCCCTCCTCTTTGGTACAGTAGACTCCCTCCTCTTTGGTAGGGTAGGCTCCCCCCTCTTTGGTACAGTAGACTCCCTCCTCTTTGGTACAGTAGACTCCCTCCTCTTTGGTAGGGTAGGCTCCCCCCTCTTTGGTACAGTAGGCTCCCCCCTCTTTGGTACAGTAGACTCCCTCCTCTTTGGTACAGTAGACTCCCTCCTCTTTGGTAAAGTAGACTTCCTCTTCTTTGATAGAGTAGGTTTGGATATTTTTGGATATGTTTGCCAAAACAGCTTCTGTTTGACCTTTTTCATGGCGATTAAATTTAGAACACAGTCATGAAATTGTCAGATTAAAATTCTGATTGAGGCACAAATGGTGAACTAAATATGATCAGCGAAGGTAGATAAGCTTTGCTGGTCTTCATGCTTCTCTTGCTTAAAGGAAAAGTAAAGCCCAGAACTATTTTTAAGGACTGAGAAACATGAGGCACTGCAGCATTGTGAATAGCTGAACACTGCTTCTTACACTAGTGCAGTGTTACCTAGGTAGAATGCAGTTCAAACATGATTATGCCATTTTATGAAACTTCACTAATTCCCCTTAAAATTGACTATGGCCGTGTAGCTCATAACCCTTTTGCTAAACGTACCACAGTGCTCAATAATACAGGCTGTGTGTATTTACATGTGGAAATCATCACTGGAAACTGCCGGTCTGCCATTTAGCTTGAGGATCTTTTTCATTAAAAATTGACTAATTGTTCTAAACATGCAGCCTGCTCCAGGCTTTTGACCCAATGTGGTCTTACTATTTTTAACACTGTACAGTGTGCATGTGGAACAAGGCCAAGGAAAGCAGTGTTAATTAGAGCCGTGCGGGGGTTGGTAAATGCGGACGGTCTGGAGAAAAGGCAGGCTGATCCACAGCTTTTGCTAATTCGGACTGGCTGGAATGTGAGCTGTGTGTGCATGAGTCTGAGCGCACAGCTTGGCCAGCACTGCAGAAGGGTTTGCAGAGAGCTGCCCTAAAGATGGCCGGCCTGATGGAGCCCTCTGGCCTCTCCTTAAGCACCTTTGGCCCGCTGTCACTGGGACAGTTTGCTGCATACTGTGTGTTAATGCACCACCCATTCATGCCCTGCCAGTCATAGGGTTTTTTGTGTCTTATTGCAGTTCAGCAGTATTGTACCACAGACAAAATGAAAGCATTGCAAATGGCATTAATTAAGGGAAATAAACGACAAATGATAAACAGCACAAATGTAACAAAAGAAAGGTTAAAATCTTAGACTCGCCCAAATAGCCACCTTTTGCTGTGATTGATTCTAAACAAACTCTGGACAATCTATTAAAAGACTTAAGGTACTCTTCTGCAAGTTCACTGCAGCACTGCCGGGGAACTGCTCACCAATCACCTCCACTAGCGGGCTGTTTAGCATTGGCCTTTTTATCCATTTCATGTAAAAATGACTCAGTGGGGTTGAGGTCAGCTGATTGTGCCGGGCGTAACATCACGTTCAGCTTTCCTTCCTCTTCTGTCGCCTTCAAATAGTTGTGACTGGGCATTTTTGCTTGGAAATTAACAAAAAACGACCTGACTGCTGGTGTGTATGATTCTCGTGTGCATGTCCATATAAAGGTTTAGACATCCCCATGACTCCTCGGAGTACAAGATCACGTGACTACCGCAGGCCAATGACTTCAGCTAAGTGGAGCTTTGATCTACATGGTTTCAGAGGTAAATCACCTGTCATGTTGTACTGCTTTCTACATAATATTGAATAGAATATTGTGATAAATATCGATATTGTGAAAATCTCTGAAAATGTCTTCATTTTTACAGCATTTTGTCCAGCACTAATCAAACCTGTTCAGCGAACCAGTCAGGGAAAAATCCTAACAAAACATACTGTCAGTGTTTTCCAGGGTTAAGTCCTATGACAAAAATGTTTATTTTCCTATGATTTGTTTATTAAAATTGGATTTCAGTTTGCAGTCCGTTCAATTTGTCGCCTTTGTGTTATTCTGAATCTCTTTAGAGCAGGTCTAAGGGCATTTTAAGCAAAATGGAGCATTGACGTATAGAAATACTGACTTGAATTGTATTGATAATTATACATATATATATATATAAAACATAGTAATAAACAGTCTTATTTAAAAGGGCAGGAAGTAGATTAGGTTGATACTATGAGTGTGTTTTCTGGAAGGACAACAAATCTGCGGGGACTCTACGCTGAAGGGAAGCCTTTCCCAGCATCAGCTGTCGGAAACATGGCGGAAATAGCAGATCGGTGCTCTTATTTACTGAGAACCGCCCTGTGGCTCCTGCTTGGAATGCCGTGTTCCGCCTCACATAACTCAGCCGGCTCATTGCCTCAGGACTGTGCCGTTTATCCTCTTGCTGTCTCCTACCTGGCAGAACACAGTACCCTCGTCTTCTGACATAAATGCATGTTGGATATTTGTAGTTCTTCACGGCCGTGTGTTCATCACTTTATCTTATTTTCCTGGCTTTCAGGAGTTTGCGTGTGTCTGCACTGAAGTTTCTGGAAAAAATAGTTTGTGGAAGCAGGCTGTGACAAAAGTATTAGTCAGGGCATCTGGCCTTAAACACGCACACTTAAAGACACACATGCTTTTTCACACCCATCCAGACACTAATGTATCCAGCATCTCTGCTCATGGCAGTCCATAAACACCAGGACAAGGGCGATGTAGCTCAGTGCTGTTTTTCTGGGAACTTCCACACTAAATGCAGTGGTTTGCAGTGTGGCATTCTGTGCAAGGTGCCAGTCCGTTACAGGGCACAGGGCTGGAACACGCCCCGGACAGGGCGCCGGTCCGTTACAGGGCACAGGGCTGGGACATGCCCCGGACAGGGCGCCGGTCCGTTACAGGGCACAGGGCTGGGACATGCCCCGGACAGGGCGCCGGTCCATTACAGGGCACAGGGCTGGGACACGCCCCGGACAGGGCGCCGGTCCGTTACAGGGCACAGGGCTGGGACACGCCCCGGACAGGGCGCCGGTCCGTTACAGGGCACAGGGCTGGGACATGCCCCGGATGCTATGTTTTCCATTTGCATAAGTACAAGTACAGGTACATTGGAATAACAGGATTTTATTACATTGTAGGGACCAATGCAATACATAAATAACTCTCTCTCTCTCTCTCACACACACACACACACACACACATACATAGAGCATGCATCCTTAACCTTGGCGGAGCATCAGCTGACCTGGTGCTGACTGCATGATTGGTTGATACCCTTCGGTTGTCTACCTTGTCTGCGGGTCTCTTTTGGAGGGCAACACTGAGCTGAGTCAGCGCCACGTTGCAGGTGATGTGGCTGATTGGATAAATGGCCAGTCCTGCCGTGCTTCCGGAATGTTCCCACAGACAGACATCCACGGGGAGCACAAAGCTCTACCTGTGGGCTCATTCAGACTAACAGAGTCAAACAGGAAGAGCAGGTGCCGGTGCCTCACGGGACTGAGCCTGGAGGGCAAACGGGGGCTTGCTTTCATCCCCTCGCTGATGAAGCTGATGGGCAATGCCTCGCCAAGGTTCCGGGGGGGGCTCCCGTGAGCCGGGGGTAAGGGATATGAGGAGCCAGAGAGCAAACAGCAGGCAATAACGACGGCGCTGCACTCTGCGGGCTCGCGATGACCCTCGGACACCCCCACAAGCTGCACCCTCGCACTCTCAGCTCCCAGGAAATATGGTGATTTCCTGGGGAGACAGAGAGCTGTTGTCCGTCAGGGAGCTGCTCTGGCCCCTGTGCAGGGGGAGGCAGCAGCCCAGCGCATCATTTTCCGCCCAGATCATTTCTCATAATGACACCACAGCGCATTTCCTCCCCACAGTTAGCATTAAAATACAGGCTTACTATTTGTTTACAGGGCAGATGTGGGTTTGCTATCAAGCGGGCACCGTTCACACCCCAAAAGGCATCGTACGCTTCAGTGTCACCAGCTCTGTGAATCGTTTCTTCTGATAATTTGCAATTTGAAACATCAACAACATACAAAAATAATTCAAAGAGCCTGTACTTGAGCCTTCTGTGAAATTTCCAAAGATGATGTCTCAGGAGAAGAATCTGAAATACGTGAGTCTAAGCATAAATCGTATAACGAGCTAATCTGAGAAAAGCAGAACAGAGGAAACAGAGATCTCAGTATATTTTTGTTTTCTTCTGGAAGAGACTAACAGAGAGAGTGAAATAAAGCGCCTTGGAGACTTAGTCCTCTCTTTTTCACTGTTATGGTCTCTTATCTTCCCCATTAGAGTTTTTCATCTCCCTGTGACATTACCAAACCACACAGTTCACGAGCTGTGACAGTAACCAGGATCAGTAATGCACAGCCCCTGACAGTAACTAAACTAGGTCTGTAATTACCCATCTCCGCCTGAAATGTTCATCCTCCTGCCATTCCACACTAACAGGGAGCTGGATTCTCTTTTTGTGGGCAGGCAGACACACTGCAGTCACCTCCATGTGAAGGTGGCTGCATCTATGGCTCCGTTTCCATGGCGAATGGCCCGGTGAGCAGCTGAGGTTTTGGCTCCCGGGTCGCTGCCCCCTTGGCATCCGTCTGTCGTATGGTTTCCAAGCCCGGGGCAGATTGAGGCGATCTGGGCTCGTCTGGTTGGACTGCACTCTGTGGGGCATGTGGCTCCCCAGGGGCGGTGTGCCGCAGGCCTGAAAGCGGCCAGCTCTGCCTTTACAGGGTTCCCCATTATCTGGCTTCATAGTACAAGCAGCTTTGTCCACACTGGATGAACTTTATGCTGCTCTACTTTTTCTAGCTGTATTCTCTTACTGGAATAACAGCAGCAGAAGACCTCCTGTGCGCAGTGGGGGATTCTGGGTGGTGTATGACTGCTACATACTGACATTTCAAAGTTAAATATGTTTAGTTGTGTAGGTTGTGCCACAAACACCAGTTTAAAACGCTGGAATTCGTTTACAGAAAAATGTGTGAATTTCCTGGACCCGTCAGCTTTAGAGATGTACCCTTGTCTTGGTGCTTTACTTTCCGTAGTAGATGTTCTGGAAATGAATGAATGGAATTATTCTACTGAGTAATACAGCCCCTGCGGATTGCTGGAATCTCAAAGCAGAGCCACGTTCTCTCATAATCGCGGCTTATCTGCTCTGCTGTGTATTTCACCACTGCGTTGCTGTAGAGCTTATAGACCATCCTGGTCACATCTCTCTGTTGCAGTTTGGACAGTCTGGCTGCTTGCTGCCCTCAGGGAACCTTTGAGATGGACCTCAGCAGCTCCTTCCTATTTCCTCTGTGAATATACACACATAGGCTATACTGAGTAAATTTAGCCCAGTCAGATGGCAGGCTGAAAACAGCAACCCCCCCCCCAGCAGCAATCACAGGATCGACCCCCAAAGCCTGTCAGCCGCACGAGGGGGGGGGCTCGCATGTTTTTGTAGATCTGCATTTGCACGTGTGTCCACGGACGACAAAAGTAAAACGTGAACTTCGTTGCATCCTGGGAAGAAGGAGGCCATGTTATAGAGGGAAAACGTAATTGATATATATCCTTATTTTATGTTTATTTTTGCTTAATGCAAAGTTATTACGTGAAGCTTGAGAGGAAGAAGTGGAAAAACTTGAGCAAATTATATGCACTATGTATTTAAATGTCCAGGCAATGTTTATGCCAGCAAAAGGAAGACAAATAATCTCTTTACTGCTTTGTGGGACAACATGCTCACTTTACCATCTTTACTGCTTTGTCACTTCATCCATTCAGCTTTGATTTTTGCCCACCCCTCTGTGTGTTGGAATAATTTATTTATAATGACTTGCTGAATGGGGAAGTCAGTGGGCGGAGCTCCCACCTCACACTTCCTGGGTCGGGGGTGTGAATCCTGCCTCCCACGACTCACAGACATGCCATCAGGTCAACAGTCTGTGTATTTGTGTGTGCGTGCGTGTGTGTGCGTGTGCTCCTCACCCCCTGTCCTGCCTGGTACAGACTCCAGTGACACTGTCCAGGATTAGCAGCTGGAAAATATATGGAACACATTCTCAAGGGAGTCAGATCAAACCCCCCTTGGGATGTGAACTAAATCCCTTTAGGTATGAAACAGTCATGAAGACATGCTACCTGCTAGTTGGGGGTGTCTTCTATACTTAAAATTACCAGAGAGTCCAGATCTCATTTTGCAGTGCTGGCATTCCACGGTGTTAGGTGTTAAGTGAAATAACATAAAAAAATGTTTTGCCATCTTATTCCAGACAATATGGCCAAAATAATTCTCCACACAGAGCTTCCGTTGCTGCAGATTTGACAGTCTGGGAGAGCTCAACGCTGTGTGCCTGTAATATCCATAATTAAATTAATCTCCCACCTGCTTTGGCAGAAGGAATCCTGGCAGCTTTGTAACTCATTTAGCAGATAATGCTGAGAAAACGGGGGCCTCCACCTGGACGTGACACCAGCAGCTTCCTGAAGCCTTTGTCAGGGTCTTTCAGCCCTCCTGGTTTTCATGCCGTCATTTAAAATCCCCGCTGACTTCAAGGGTGCACTATTGTGCTAAAATTACTAGTGCGTGTCTGTCTATGTCAGAAAATAAGTGGAGAAATCCCAAGCAAATACTGTGTATGAATGAATGTGAAATGTTCATGTTTGTTCGTGTTCATGTTTGTTTGCGTTCATGTTTGTTTGCGTTCATGTTTGTTTGTGTTCATGTTTGTTCGTGTTCATGTTTGTTTGTTTATTTGTTTATGATACGTTCCAGATCAGAAATGCAAGACGTGGGTTTTTTTCTAAGATTTACCTGAATATACAGGTCAGTTAATACAGAGCTATGGGCACCAGACTTTGACGTTGACATATGTAGCATCCTATACTGAAATCGACACCTTATTTCATAACAAAGGATTCGTTGAAGGAGGCTAATTCATGCTAAAATTTCAGCGAGGAGCAGCATGCAAACACAATCTAAATATCATGAAGAAGTGTTTGTGTCTGGATGGAAGAGACATAAATCTGTTTCAGTGTAACTAAAGCATACCTCTGTGGCTAAAATTCTAAAAGTTTCAAAGTTTTATTCCAAGTTTTAGAAATGTTAATTTTCCCTGCTGGTCTGCACACACACAGGCACACGTCAGGCTTCCCGTTTGGGCTGCGTTACTCAGAGATCGCATCCTCCTGTTGATGTTGATGTATGACTCGACTCAGCTTTAACTCTGTTTTAATGAGAGGTGTTTGGAATGAGCAACACATCTGAAAGGCTGGTGGGTGAGCAAATGGCATCTCGAGGAATTGAATGCCTGCTGCCCACACACAGGACCGACCAAAGGATCTCTGATCGCTGGGCCTTCAGGGCCCGGGGGCAGAGAAGACCTGCAGGGGGCTCCACTGCAAAATGCTGTAGAGAAAACTCACCTGTCCGCTCAGTGAGGAGCAGTGAAGGTAGCTGGTTGTCAAAATCACATGGAAAAGCAGTATCACTGACATTCAGCCTTATGGGGGGGGTGCTGTACGCTTTGCCCTTTGTGCTTCTGATCAGATGATCATGAGTTTAAATCCCATCCTCACCAGAATGATCACATCTCCCTTGGGTCCTTCAGCAAGGCCCTAAGCCCAACAGAAATTGCCCCAGGGGTACCAGAGAAATGGCCTGACCCTGCCCTGAGACCCCAACCTTCTGCCCTCAGACCCCAAACTTCAGCCCTCAGACCCCAACCTTCAGCCCTCAGACCCCAACCTTCTGCCCTCAGACCCCAACCTTCTGCCCTCAGACCCCAAACTTCACTCGCTCCTGTACATGCGAAAGAAGCGTTCCAATATACCTGTCCTCATGCAAATAAAACTTAATTTAATTTTTTTTTCATTTTGTCCTCACTTTACCTTCACACACATTTATACTTTAGGTTGACAGTCTTATCTCAGCTCACTTACAATGTAATTAACACAAAGTGCAGTAACTACAAATGACAGCAGCCTGGCATTAAAACAGAGTCTGTAAGCATGCAGGGCACAAAAACTGGATTTCAGATTCAGCGTCAATCAGCACATAAAAGGCATGTTGCTGTTATCACGTCATCACGTTTGATTGTTAGCAGCCACTGATGGGTGTGATAACGTCATATTTCATTCGCTCACGTTCCCTCAGGGACCTCCCTGTTACCCTCCATATTTGTATGAATCCAATAATGTCAGAGCACTTTGTTCCTCTGTTCAGGATTATACTTGTGCTTCATGAACGCATTCAGTGGGAAACCACGACACGAAACCCGAGGCAGGGGAGATGCCCGCGAAGTTCTCAGTGCGGCGTCACGTTGGGGACTGGAGAAGATGTGCACTAAGGACCGCTTTTGGCTGGCCCCCAGGGGACCGTCCCGGCCCACTTCTGTGCCCCAGTGTTTAGTTTTATACACAGTAGATTGTAAGGGCTGTTAAATTTATTGTAAAGGATAAAATGTGGCTGCAAATGAATCAAATGTGTGTTTGGACAGGATCCTAAATATTGAACAGAGCTGCTTGCTGTGCATCAATTCATCCATTTTCTATGTTTGGAAACCCTGGGCAGGGACGTCCCGGCCTCAGTCCAGGCCCTCACACACACAGCCGCAGTCCAAGGGCTATTTACAGGAGACAGTTTACCGAAACTGCATGTCTTTGGACTGTGGAGGGAAACCTGAGAAAATCCACATGAGCACGAGGGAACATTCAGACACACACAGGGGGGAGCTGTGACCAGAGAGCCACCATCTCCAAAGCCACCTTCTCCTGATCTACCATCTCCAAAGCCATCTTCTCCTGATCCACCATCTCCAGATCCTGCATCTCCACAGCCACCATCTCCTGATCTACCATCTCCAAAGCCACCTTCTCCTGATCCACCATCTCCAGATCCTGCATCTCCACAGCCACCATCTCCTGATCTACCATCTCCAAAGCCACCTTCTCCTGATCTACCATCTCCAAAACCACCTTCTCCTGATCCACCATCTCCAGATCATGCATCTCCACAGCCACCATCTCCTGATCCACCATCTCCAGCCACCACTATCACAGTGTTTATTAATAACCCCATTGATTGTTACGCTGTACCTGCGGGGTGCAGTCATCACATTGGGATGGTTTGGGTGTTCAGCCCCCCCCCCCTCTTCACATGGGTTTCTTTTGGATGCTCCTGATTCCTCCCGCAGTTCAAGACATGCAGTTCGGCATCTCCAAAGCCACCTTCTCCTGATCTACCATCTCCAAAGTGTCCACTGTGTCTGTCCATCCCATGAGGCACTGCCCTTCTTTCCCAGCTTTATCCCAGCACTGTGCCCTCTGCTGGCTGGAGATACTCCCAGCTACACACAGGGTAAGTGACGGATGGATGGATGGATGTTATGCTGCACGCAGTGGTGTGATTCAGCTGGTACCATTGTGAGCCTACACCAGGGCCACACATGGATGCCGTCTGTGGGAAACATGACAGAAACCATCCCCTTTGAAAAGACTCCACGCCCCTCACCATTCCCCTGAACTGTCCCGTGCGATTATCACTCACACAAAAGTACGTTAGCGAAGGAACTCAACTGGCATTTTATCCTTGGGGACCCCCCTGTACCCCACCATCCCACCCCAAAATACTCAACGCTGCCTACACTCCCAGGGTTTGATGGTGTGGGCAGGCCATCATATGGAGGAAAATGGCCATAACACATTTTATGAAGATAAAAATGTGCAGGTGACACGCTGCGTGTGACAGTGATGCCGGCTCAGAGTTCGTGGCCTTCATGCATATTGATGGAAGGTCTATTTCACTCGCTGAGTTTGTCGTATGCAGTAAAGCCAGCAGTTAACATAGGAATGAAATGGCACAGAATTGAACTTCATGCAAGTCATTTTAAAAGTGCTTCAGAATTCTATTGTCATGCCAACTCAGACCTAATCTTAACACCCCCCCTTGGTCATAGCGATGGCTCGTGTTAATAAAAACAATAAAAAACGTGCTGGCTTACATTCTCACTGCAGTAGTATCTCCATTCCTATTTATGGTGTCTTTATAAATATCTTTTTGATTTTATCAGCAAATGTCCTTCTTCACAATCAATGCATTACCAAGTGTGTCAACATTCAATTGCATGGAGTAAAGTAAGTAGGATGTAAGTACAGACACTCCTCATTTAGCAACGAGATCCACTTACACGACTAGGTCGTTAAGCGAATTGGTCGATAAGTGAGGAGCCCCCCCTTACCAATATTTCAAGCTTACTGTACTGGTAGCGGCTTTGTGTCAACCATCTTTAGATTTAAGCAATAGCATACTCACAGTCGTGCGGTTGTACTACCAATATATCATGATTTGGTCTTGGCACGAGCCTCCAGATAATCACAGCCATGATAAATTGGAGTACAACCACACAATTGCAAGTATGTTATCACTTTTTTACAACAGTTCATCAAGTAGCATTTATAAGTTAATAGTAATAGGCCAAAACAGATACTTACAATATTTTGCTTTAGTTTTTATTGAAACATTTATGGCCATCCACAAAAAAATAGTTCCCACCAGATTGACTGTTGCCAAGCAACATAATCATCCCTACGCAACACAGTGCACTCGCTCCCAAATACTTTGCATGATCAAAATTGGGTTTGCAAACACTTCGAAAACGGAGTGATACATCTGATGTGAAATGTCCAAGTGCAGTTATACTCTGATATACAGTCATAGAACGCCTCTTGTCCAATCAGGTTTCTTGGTCGGAACTAACTGTTGCATAAATTGTTTTGATGTCACCTTTGCACCATTTATAACATTTTACTAAGTTTATAAATGTTTATGCAGTAGTGTACTGTATACTGTAATAAACAGAATAGAGGGAATTGGCTGTAATATACATTACTGAGGTTTGCATACTGTAAATAAGGTAATTGGAGGGTTCTGGACGGTAGCCGTCTTTCTTGATGATTTCATCAAATTAGTCAACAAAATTTTCCACTGCTTCTACTTCCACTTGCCACCTCACCGCTGATATTCCAATTATGCAGGTTAAATCTCCAACAAAACTATTGAAACCATCCATGGCTTTTTATGTCATCTTGGAGATCGTGAACGCTAGTGCAGTGAATTCTGACCGACTGCGGGCAGGAGACTGAGACTGAAAAAGGGTGATGTGAGATGAGATTCCTGATGCTAAGACACAGCGCTGGCATTTCCAGGAATGAAGTTCTCCTACAGCGTACAATACCGACTGGCCGGAGGGCTGGACTAAGTCGGGTGGTCGTCAAACAGGAAGGTCGTTAAGTGAGGAGTGTCTGTAATCTTTACATGTAATAGTACAGAATAAACAAACATAACCAGTGATTAGTAAACGGTTTACTTGGAAATCTCAGAATATGTCTTTTTCTCCATTATGCACATTTCTTCAGGTTGCCGTACATTTTCCTCTCTACCTGTCATAGTTTTGTATTCATTTTGTATAAATATAAGCCTGACATTCTGGGGTGTTCCCTGCCCAGCTACAGGGCTGGTACAGTAACCCTCCACCTCAGGAAATGTGGAGAGATGTGTGTCTGCTCTGTCCTCCACTGTCATCTGCACTGCCTCCATCATGGCCACCACCATCATCTGCACTGCCTCTGTCTTGGTCATCACTATCATCCACACTGCCACTGTAATGGCTGCCACCGTCACCCGCACTGCCTCCGTCATGGCCGCCGCCGTCACCCGCACTGCCTCCGTCATGGCCGCCGCCGTCACCCGCACTGCCTCCGTCACGGCCGCCGCCACCGTCACCCGCACTGCCTCCGTCATGGCTGCTGCCGCTGCTCTCACAGGTTTCATTTTAATCTGGACAGTAATGAAAAAATGCATTAAGTTCCTCCAGAGATATAGCTCTCCATAACCTTGAATTAGTGCAGCTATATTGAGGTCTGCACGCATTTCTCAATTATTATTGTTCTTTTTGCCGTTTCATTTTTTATCTATCTCTTGTCATGTGTGATCTGGTGGACAGTGAGCTGCAGTGTAACCTGTGACAGTTTATTTAAATACATTTGAGCGAATATTTGTATTGTTTGCTCTGCTGTTATGACACATTTGTGTTGAATTACTACTATTATAATTTAATGGCTGTAAACATTAGAATTGACTTCTGGATTCAGTTAGGCAGTTTTATTTTTTGTACAGTATCTGCTTTTGGCTCTTCTTGGGAGAGCAGCAAAAACTTCCGTCAGGCAGGATTGCAGCAGGCATCCTTCTCTTACGGAAAACTGTGGTAGTGATTATTTTGTATTCATTTCACCTTTAATTTAGTTTCCTTTCTTTCCCAGATGGTCCTTTATTAGTCTGCTCCATTTCTGACTATCAGCCATGAGTTGTTGTAACAGGCACCATAGTATAGAGACTGCATGCATGTTAACTTCTAGAACAGCAGCTAAAGGGCACCTCCTTCCCCTGTGAAACCTTAAACTGCAGCATTAATAGGGTGGTCATTTCATTTGCTTGTGAATAGTTATGAAACAGAACCTGCAATTTCTACCTCCCATGGCTGCCAGACTCGTTCTGACCATCTGGTGTTGGTCTGCAGTTTCTCCTCTCTCTGTGGAGCCTCATCCTCCTGCAGCTCTCTCAACTTGGGTTACACAGGGCAGAATAAGGGTGGTGTGGTGTTGCAGTGGTTAGCAGTGCCTTATGCCTCTGGGTCCAGGGTTCCCAGTGTGTAGAGTTTGCACATATTCCCTGTGTCATCGTGGGGTTTCCTTTGGGTACTCCAGTTTCCTCCCCACAGTCCAAAAACATGCTGAGGTTGACTGGAGTTTCCAAATTGCCTGTTGGTATGTGAGTGTGCCCTGTGATGAGTCGGTGTCCCATTGAAGGCTCTGGCCCCCCATTGACCCTGAATAGGCCAAGCAGTTACAGGAAAATGGATGGCAGAATGATTAAAAAAGAAAAGATTTATTGCTTCCCTTGGTTTGCATCCCTTTGTGTAGTAAAACTGTCCACTTTTTATAAGCACACTGAGTATCGTCTTTACAGTCACTGGTAAATGTTGCTACAGATTTTACTTATTTCCTACTACTTTGAAGGGCGTGAGCTATTAGTGGCTATACGGCACTGGCAGGCGAATGTGTGTGAAACCCTACTGTTTTACGTGGATGATGTGAAGGCGCGGACACCCAGTGGTCAGAGGTGCCAGTGGTGACTTCCCAGAGCAGCGAGCTCTCTGAAGCCAGTCATTTAAGGGATGATAAAGACAGGCTGGATTTTAAAGATGTAGACATTTTCACAGTTTGTTCTGATACCGGAGCATCTAATCTGATCCTTGGAGGAGGGTGGCCGTGTAAAATTCAGGAACAATAGAGTACAGGTCCCATGTGAAACATGGCCATTGTGCTGGATAATAAGGTCATTTATCACTATTGCACGGATCTGTGTAGAAAGAATACGTGAGACCTCCATGGATTTATGTAAAACACACCAACAGTGTAATGATCAGAATTCAGGAGCAATGATTGGAGCCCAGTGGGCTGTATTCTGCATGCCCATTGGCCATCCAGCTTTGAGCGATTATGATTGGACGCTCAGTGGCTCAGTGATTACACTAGATGCTCTCTTTTTCTCCCTTCGCTGCAAGAGCCTTTGGTATTTCCCTCGTTTTCTGGGTCTGAGCTCCAGACAACAGACTCCAAGATGTTATTTCATGTCTTAACAGGGCAGGC
>JAODLD010000045.1:992493-1003869 GCA_026781065.1 Mormyrops boulengeri | reverse complement strand
ACTGTGAACACCCGTGTAAAATAATCATTAAACTCATTCACTATATCCATTTCATTTTCAATTTTAAGGCCCTTACTTAATATATACTTAATTCATTCCAAAGGAAATTGTTTTAAAGCTTCAGTTTTAAAGACTAACATTGACTTTCTTTCAGTTTAAATTAAAACTTCAGCTTTAAAGTAGTTTGTAGGATCTGAAGTAGCTCATAGTGTCCCCCTGACATGGATTAGGTAGACCACCCTACCTATGGACTTGGAACAAGGAAGACCACAAAAGATCTGTGCAGAACATCTCCATCCAAGCCTTTCAGCCAGAACTCTTTGGTATGGCTGTTTGGACTGTTTGCCTGACTCTAGGGAAGTGGACATTTACCTTGTGGTGGCTTTGCTCGTATCCGGACCACTTGCTGCTACTTTATTGAAATAATGACCTGAACTGGAAATGGCCATAGATTCTGAAGCTACGCAGATGCTGAGCAGAAGGTAACACTGCAGACTTACTGAGCCCGAGACCCAGGTCCTGCATGTGTGAGGGAGAGTTACCTCCCACTGCTGGGGGAAGCTCACTGCGGCTGGGTCACTGCCCCCGTCAGCCTCTGTGTGGTCACTGGGTGCAGTGAGGCTGCTTGCATGACGCACGTGGAGGAGAGGTGACCAGACTTTCCTCAATCTCTTTTAAAGTACATTTTACTGTCCTCCCTGGTTTTCTGTCAGTAAATTACCAGTCTTGTAAGCAAGATGTAAGCAAATTCACAAAATATTTTAGGGGGGCACTGACTCTGGGGAAGAGGCAACCCCCTGGTGGCAGCAGCTGGCGATGACGATCCTGCTGTTCTCGCATGCCAAAGGGTTTGATTTGGAGACCCCCCAGGCAAGGAGACGTGAATGTGAGAGTGGTAACCTGACAGTGGCCTGCTGGTTGGGTCAGGATCAGAGGTGACTGTGATTCCTTATACTCAGCTGGTTGGTCGAAACACAGTTTTAGTCTGGATTTTTACTCTCTGGACCTCAAGTAGCCACCTCTGACTAGAGCCTTCTGCATGGGGTCTCCCTCTCAGTCAGGCTCTTTAATTGAGGTGCCACAGGTGCCACTCCCCCGTAAAGACACTGTCCATCTCTGTTTGATAGGAGTGGGTGCCCCCCTGACTTTCAGGTGCCTAATTTAATAGTCTAATCTTAGCCTTATGTCTTCACTTGTACATGTGGATCTTTTCAGTGAAAGGCTAACCTTCGTATCAGCTGCTGACTGAAGTCCGATACAGTCTGGGCATCTTACTCAGGAATCCACTTCTCTGTAATCACAGTGTTCTCGAATGTGAATTGTACATGTGTATCCGAACAGTGTGAACAATTTTACTGCATGTGACTGTGTTTAGGGTGTTTCTGGACCAGATTTCACACTGGGATTTGTGGGGTTTAACGTTGTCACTTGTGTTTGCTGAGGCGTGTCACAGCATCATTCATGTTCTCGCCGTTTCATGAGGACATGCCTGAATGATTCTCCTCATTCCCTGCAGATCATCTTCCGGAAGATCGCTGACGTGAAGAAGGAGGAGGAGGAGCGCCGGAGGCAGAAGAACGAGGTGACCCTGACCATCCCGGTGGACCACCCAGTCAGGAAGCTCTTCCAGAAGTTCAAGCAGCAGAAGGAGATGCGCACGCAGGCCTCTGCACAGCCAGATGTGGAAAAGAACCAGTTGCAGGTGGAGCACCACCTCCACACACACCAGCACCACCCACTCCAAGCAGAACACCCACCCATACAGAACGGCGCTCCCTCCAGCACCACGGTTGTCACTATCTCACAGATCACGCCCATACAGAACTCTCTGGCCTATGTGGAGCAGACGGACGTTTCCAGTGAGGGTAGAGGTTGCGACGTGATGGAGCTGAAGCCCGGAGTGGGCAGCCGGCCGGGCTGCCAGGGGGGGGCATGCGCCGGGAGTCCCGTGCGGCTCAAGGCGCCGAGCAGCCGCGGTTGGATGCGCTTCCGCAGTACCATGGCTCCGACGGAGGAGAAGAAGGAGGAGTGGGGCACGATATTCCAAGCGGAATCTGAGGAGCTGCTCTCCGAAGACGGCAAGGGCCAGGAGACGGAGGGTGGGGAGGCCACCGAGGGCGGGGGCGGGGCCGAAGCCGACCCCAAGACCCTGCTGCACAAGACGGACTCTTGCGACAGCGGCATCACCAAGAGCGACCTGCGGCTGGACAAGGTCGGAGAGGCCCGGAGCCCCCTGGAACCTGGCCCGCCGGCGCCCAGCCCCGTGCCGAAGGAGGAGCAGCTGCAGCCGCTGCCGGAGCAGACCCTGCACGCCCTCCTGCAGGAGGCCAAGCTGGAGCTCCAGGGGGACATCAAGACGCTGGGCAGCCGCATGGCCGCCATGGAGGCCCAGGTAGCCGAGATCCTGAGGCTACTCTCTGAGAAGAAGCAGCCTGTACGGGTCTCCACCCCCAGAACCAAAAGCAAACAGCAGGACATTTTCACCGTCTCCCGGCCTGTCACTCCCGACTCGGAGAAGGACGATGGACTATTCTGAATTCAAGAAAACTCTGTTTGTTGGTTTGTTTAGTTATTTATTGGTTATATTTAAAAACAATTCTTCTCCCATAGGTGATACGGAGTGCAAGAAAAAAAAGATTTGCAATGGGACAACTTGTTCTCTTGTTGTAAATACCTACCTGCATGTCCAGATGGATTCTGGTTCGCCAAAGAAGCGCACAGATGGTAGTATTTGCCTGGTCACATATGCAGTTCACTGCATGCAAAACTGATTTAAAAATGAATACTTTTACTCATAAATCCAGGGACTCAAAGCTGTTTCATTGATGCCGATATCCATGAATCAATTCAGGGTAAGAGTCACACTAGTTTTTTTTTGTTTGTTTGTTTCATCTCAAACTGCCTGCTTAGCCCAGCCACATCACAGGAGGGAGGTGCTTAGATACACACATCTAACAGAATCCCACACAACTGCTTTTGAAGACCTGAATGAAAAGTCTGGAATTGTTATTGTAGCATGATGGTGGGAGAGACGTCATTCATGTTCAACTATCAGTTTTCTCCATGTGTGCAGGAGTATCATGGCCAACAGCCAGATGCTTCCATGTCGCCTGCTGTGGTTTATCAGTCAAAATGAATGAACCTAGAGGCGTTGCTCTACTGAATCTCTGGTGAAGCTCGTCTGAAGATAAACTGAGCAGCTTCGCTACACTAAACAACGTGGAAGTTCTCCATTGTCTAAAATGTCGCTGAACTGAAGAAAGTGGTGAAACTGACCAAAATGTCAGCATTTTATCCAGTATGAACACTCTGTACATTTTATTGCATTTTTATGTATTTTGATCAGTGTATTTGATATGTGCCTGCAGACCTGGTTTACGGTAAAAGGATTTGGTCTGGACTGCAGTTTGGTAAGAAGGACTGCAGTAAAATATCAGTCTACAGAAAAAGTGGAGTTTTCAGTCTAATTGGAAGTTACATCTATGTTTATTTTATGAATGAAATCCCTGAAAATGGCTGTGTGTTCAATGCTGTTCACACAGGCAAGGAATTTGCACATAGGGAAGGGGGGGGGGGGGGGGTAGTCTTATCATAACTATTAATGTCCAAGCAAAGCTGCATGTCTTCGTACAGAAGGGTGTGGATTGTGTATGCAGATACTTCTTGAAGACTCTCAGGTACTATTCCTCAAATCAAAATTGATGTCTAAACCATGCAATGCCTGCACTTTCAGAACTCTGATAGTCCTCACGGTCATTCATGTCATAGATGGAAGCAGCACCTGTATCACAGGCCAGCACCAGAAGATGAACAAGAGCTGGGGTGTAACAGAGACTTTATGTCGGATCAGGAGCCAAAGCTCCCCCATCGGGGTCTCTGCACAAGGTGGGACACTGGGGGCCACCAAAGGAGGCAGAAAATTAGCTTTTGATTTTGGAGAAGTAGGCAGATTGGAGACCGATGACTTGCAGATCTCCGCTCTGGACACATGCGTATGGAGAGGAGCAGTAGGGAGATTCTCTCTGACATGCATCTCTGCAACCATGGGCCAGAGTTCCCAGTCACCAAAGCAAAGCATTTTCCCTGATGCTGGTTTTCACTTAGGTATGAGTTGATGACAAACAGCCTATTAATACACTTGGATAATCTGAAATCAGCTTTTTACTGGGGAGAAGTAGGGATTATAATCAAAACACACAAAGCTTTCATTTTTAAAAGCACATAAGTAAAGAAGCAAATTTTATGTTCATATTGTTTTTCATAAATGTTTTGTTAAGTTGCACTTTTGGTTAGTCTGCTTCTCCCCAGTCCCTGAAGACCAGTGGTACAAGCCCACACCAGCAGCAGTGCCTCTGTCCTCTTCATACCATAGCAGAGTTTATAAGCCTGGTGGGCTCTTTGGTCTTAATGGGAGATATTTAGGTTCACACCTTGAAGAATACTGTACGTACAGCACCAGTCAACAGTCTGGACACACCTGCTTTTAGATGAATGCATTTGTCTCTGTTTTAGCTATGTTACTCACTTTTTAGTAAAAGGCCTCGAGGCAATGGGGTCTTCAAAATAATCTCGTTTTTTCTATAGTAGTATTGCAGACTCTTGCATTCTTTCATCCAGCTTCCAGATGTAGCCGCATGGAATGCTTCTCCAACAGTCGGGAGATTGTGGAGACCAGGTTATCTGTCACAGCACTCCATCTTTCTCCCTGGTCAGGTGTGCTTAGGGTCATTGTATTGTTGACAAGTATTCTTTCGAGACTTTTCACTGGTGCTGCAGTTAGTTTGGACTGCAGTAGTGAGGGTAGCAGACCACTGGCTGACACCACTGACTGCTGACTTTGTTCTCTGGATCATGTTCTCTTTTGTAATGTCACACACTATGCAGCCTGAGGGGGGGCTCCCCCATTGTGGAGGAGGTATGGTCACCTTCCCAGGCCCTTGAGAGATTAGTGCATGTGTTTGCATGCCAAAATGTACAGAGTGTTAACAAAGGTTCCAATGAAAACATAATATACCTTGTACATAGAATGGCTTACAGATTTAAATACCATACACTTGCCTGAAGTTTTACATGCTCACTGGACAGAACATGGACTTATCAAGTTTAAAACTAAGTTCTGTATTCCTTCCTTGACTGACTGGTTTGGTTCTTTTCAGCCAATGGAGGAGAGAGATCCATCCCCGAGCTGACACAAGCAGGCCCTCTCTACCTCCTGACTGGAGGGGGGCAGGTACAGGGGACTCCCTTGAGGTGACCACCCAGAACCTTCCGTCTCAGGGCTGCACTAAAGTAGTTTCAGCATCCTGATAGGCCCCAGTCGTTTGAATGTACACTCTCTTCCAGAATATGGGCCAATTTGTTCCTGTGTCACTTGTGGGGAACTCCAGTACAAGGCCTTCAGGGTGTGCCACTTTGCTGTTTCAGCTCCTAATTAGATCATCTAGGTATTCACTGGGATAAAACGTCACCTGGCCTAATATTTCAAGGGAAATTCAGTGTGGAGTTCAGATGTCTGCACATCCTACTCCCCTCAAGGGTTTCTCCCCAACTCAGCACTGTCTGAAGACCAGATGTGTCTTTGATTATCCTCAGCATGCAGATGTACAGCCTACATGTGTCTCTCTCCTGTGGTGAATGTTGATGGTTTACTAGAGGTTGGCAATACATTCTCCTGATGTCAGCAAAAGGGACTCAGCCTCAGCCTGTAGCCTATAAGTCTTTGTGACCCTTGCTTGGTTTTCTACTGGAATGTTGCTGTTTTATACATTTTCAAGTACCTTTGACACTCTAAGAGTCGTATTGTTTTTGCAACGATGCAATACTTGAGTATCACCTCAATAAAGTTACGTCTGATATGAAAGCCTAGACTTTTACTAGCCTGTCTTCCTTCCTGTCCTTGCTACTCACCTGTAGGAATGGGGCAGCAGTTGAAGTTCATGATAATGAACACAAATATAAACTTATACTGACCCTTATAATGCATTATGAATGTATCTATATAATGCATTATAGATGAGAGCTTCATAGAGGATTCATAATGCATAATAATCAGTGCTGTTGCTGTTTTGTACAACATTAAGGTCGTACTGGTTGTAAAAACCCGGCAGAATAATACATTTGACGTGACGGGTAGTTATGCTGAACAACAGGATGCAAAAGATTTTTTAATACAGGGAAATTAATACATTATTGGTTAAGACAGAGGACTGAGCAGCAGTTCTAAGCTCCTACAAACTAAAGCTACAGATTTCCATGAGCAACTCTCTGTCAATGTCAGTGATGGTGCCAGTAAAGGGTTTGATTGAGGAACCTTTGCAGCAGAAGATGATTCTCTGTTTCTGGCCGGTCTCACTGGAATCTCTTCGGGACGCGTCCGCAAATGTCTGCTGCCCTGGGCTTTAGGGTGGTCTCTGTCCCAGTTTGACAAACCACATGACAGGTGTCCCCTCTACAAGCATCTGGTATCATGTTGTTCACTCATATTTAATAAAAGTGTCACAATAATAGACACGGATTTTATTAAAATTAAGTTGTTCCACAGTTATTGTTGTATATTACATTTATCCTACCTTACCTTATTACCTTATTTTAATACAAAAACCTCTTAAATATTAGCTTTACGTATAAACACGGGGAAAATAACGAAGGCAGGTAAAACAGAACCAAGTCAAAGCAAAAAACCCAAACAGAAAACAAACCACAAAATCACAGGAACTATAAAAACTGATAAATGAAACATTAGGGAACAAAATACAAAACAGAGGAGGCAGGATTTGAACACAAGACTACAGGGTTTGGAAGTCACATAGCTCAACTCATTGAGCCGTGCGGCTGTTCGGGGAGCAGGGGAAACACACTAAATACTTTCACAAAAGGGAGGACACGATGGCCAGTGACACCTGCTGGCCAAACAATGAGAAGACACAAAAGACTGGGACAAACAAGTGCTGACCCTGACACCTTCATGGAACAGTTAAAGTGTAAAACTGTCCATTCTTGGAGTAATTGGTTATTGTGTGCCACCATGTCTGGCCACTCTGCAGTCTGGAGGAGAAACCTCTGACATCCAGGGCCAGATCTCAGGCCAGGGGTTGCAGTGGGGCAATGAAGTCAGGGTGTTGCCCTCAAAAGATCCAGGGTTTAGGGATTGCGCTACGATGCTTAATGTGTCTTTTGTGTGCACATTTGAAGAACCCTGGGTTACGCAAAGGAATCCATCCTGAAAAGAATCTCTCTGCAGCTTAAGAGATGATATTATTGCAAGAAATATCTTCTGTTCATTTGTTTTGTCCCACCCTGGAGGAATCCTGGCATAGCTGACGTAGTTATAAAGCTGGTCTCCATAGTAACAGCATCACCTTCCATGTTTATACTTTTTTCTCTCTTTTTTTTTGAATACCCTGCTGGAGGATCCAAGAGCGAGGAACCTTCCAGCCATTGTGATACTAGCCAGGCGTGGATAAGCACGTCATGGAGACAGTTCATACGCTATGTGTGCATTGGGACACACAGCCCTCCTCCACAAGCACAAACTGGGCCATGGGTATGCGGCCGGATATTCGTTCAGCCAGATTCCAGCCACTTATTCCATACAGGGTCATCAGGGGATCCAGAGCAGGTGGCTTAGGGCCGGAGGTAGGGGCCAACATACAAGCAGTCACTCAGGGTGACTTAGAGACGGAAGGTTGCCTAGCTGCATGCCTTTGGACTGTGGGAGGATGTCCATGCAACACAGAGAGGAGGTCCAAACTCCACAGGGAAAAAGGTGGCAGAATGCAGGCAGCCAAACCCAAAGGTGTGAAACATATGTGCTACTTAGTGAAACACAATGAAGCCCTTTCAGAGTTATTCATCTCATTTGGACAGGAAATACACACATTTCTATAATATAGCAAACACTAAAAGTTCCTCTGAGTGCCTTGATTTCAATGACATTTTAATTCTCCATTTAAGAGGGTATATTGTACAGAGTATTTTAGATCATGTCAACCATCACCTCACCGTCATTGAGTGCAGACTTAGGAGACACTGCTAGAGTGTGGTCAACAGGCATATCGGACTCGAGTGCACCAAACCCAGGGCTACAAGGATGGACGATCGGGCCAGAAGCTTGGAAACAGGCTCAGACTCCCAGCCCCTCTCCTCAACATGTTACAGCTTGTCTTCACATGCAGGTAAGCATTAAGAATTAGTGACGAAGGTCCCACTCTTGAAGAAGTAAGTTCTCTGACTGATACAATAACAATGGCTGGGAAAGTCCTCTGCACAGGAAGCCTGCTCTGGGGCACCCAAGCTCATGGTCTACTCAGGAGGCTCCACAATCCCTGTCAGGTTTTTCATCCTAGTAGATGATCTGGTGGAGAGCTTTCAAGGAAAAAGTGAACTGGTTGTATGGCTCTTTGTGCCAGCTCACCATCTTCACTGCCCTACCTACTATTCACAGAAGACATAGTGCCTTAATAGTTGCATCAAATGTGGGCTGATGATGTTCCTGAATCTTCTACATCTGCTTGGCCCTATTGCACAAACCAGAAGAAGCCTGGAGGTTCTGTGTCAACTGCAGTTTGTGCAACTTAATAAAAATATTAAGCTGAACGCTTAGCCTATGCCATTAATCGCTGAGATCCTGGAGTCCTTTAAGGGGATATTCAGCTCATTGGAGCTCCAGGCAGGATACTGGCAGATAGCAGTGGACAGACACCAAAGAGAACTAAGTGCTTTCAACACCGATCTCAGCCTTTTTCATTTCAGCGTTATGCCTTTTGGTTTGAAGAATGTCTCGGCCACCTTTCACCTGCTGAAGGGACACTGTTGTTTCGCTTTGCCTTCCATAGAGAGACACTGTCTGGACATTTGGAAGGTATCCCAAGGGCTACAAATGACTAACCTCCCCTTAAACATTAAGTAATGTGCATCTCTTTAGGTTTTTCCTCAAGGTTCTGGACTATAAAACATAATTGTAAGGGATTGCGGCCCTAACCCTAACCCAGTCTTCGCCATCCAGGACTATCCTGTGAAGGACCTTTAGCAATTTCCTGGGATCATTCATTCTGCACTTTTCCAATGGGCAGCTCCTCGTTTGGTGGGAATGAACAAAGACGTGCTGGCGAAGTTTCAGTGTGAATATGGCTCTGATCTTCTGTACTGGGACATCTGAAACTATGAAGCCCAGTCCATCTCCATAATAATACCACTGAAGAGGGCTTGGGTACGATCTTAACCTACATCACCTGAGCAGAGCTGAAAGCAATGACTCCTCATGTGAAGAGCATAGAGGTTTTATGGACAATCAAGCACCGGCTTCTCTATTGAGGGACAAGTTTAAAGGGCAGGATGCGGAGACTGTTAAAGGAGGGAAGTTTGGTGCAAAGTAAGAGAGAGTTTGTCTCACTATGTATCTCTTTTTCGCTTCTGTATGCTTGTCTGCTTCTGTTGTTTGTTTGTTCCCCACTGTTTGTGATGTTCACATTGTTTACTCTTAGTCTAGAATTTATAATTGCACCTTCATGTTGGACTGTTGAAACAATAATTGCCATTATTTCATTATAAACGATAAAATATTTTGTAAGGAAATTCCACATGGCACCTTTCCAGAAGCCTTTGGATCAACAACAGTTAGACTTTGTGTTTGAGCACATCTGTGGATGAGTCGTTTAGTTTGTAATTCTGCATGTATTTTTGCATTGTCATTTTACCACTATTATTATGTAGATACAGATCTCTTGGCGTCTGCCAGGGGTGCTTTGCGTTTGTTGTGGCATGTGTCGGTAATAAACGTACGTATAGTGAACCTCATAAACATTTAGCCATCCGACACGTTATTATGCAACTGATTTCAGGCTTAATCTAACTTTTGACTTTTTTTACTTATTCATTAATACAGTTGCCTGTGACACTGTGGATATTAGGTGTCACTGTTCTGCCTGTTATCAACACAGGAGTGAAGATGAAAGTTGCACTTTCATAATGATGGTGCATTATGATTACTGTAGATGCCAAAAAGGTTACCTACTTAGGCAAATCCTTTAAGGACTGGTCCATATGAACCAGTAGGGTATAGCTAATGGTGGCAAAACCATCAGGGTTTATGAGCATAATGGCTGTTGTATTTCCTGCATGAGAGGATGACAAAACATTATTTGTATGTCTGGCTAAGGCAATTATTCTGCCGTGACTGTGAGGGACACCAAAGTAAGCTGCCAGATTAACGCATATTCGGCAAAGAGCTCTGAGACTATTAGTGCGTCGGGGCTTTTGAAAGAAATGAGAGGTTTAAAATAAGGTTTTACAATAAGGATGTGTTAATTAAGCTAAGGATTGACATTGTGGGAGATTTGAGGTATTCTCAAAGCATTTGGGTAGAGAGTGGATCATCTGAAGTAATTTTGTTTTTGTAATTTTATTCCTTAAATTTATCTTCATGCAGTCATTAGCTACTGAAACAGTGTGGATGTACGCTAAAGTATTACATTATGCTATCGGAGTTAATAGCTGCCAGCTGAATATGCACGATCAATTTTATCAGTAATCTATAAGGTCATTACTGAAAGTAATAATGTATAATTATGTGAGCACTTCTGACCAGTTAGCGGAACTGCATGGAATCATGTAGGGATAGGAAACTCCATCTTTGTGAAAAATCGGCCCTTGTAATGAATTTAATTATAAGTGTGATGTCAGGGTTGGGTGAGATATGAAAATTGTACTTAGTTAAAGTTCACTTTCAGGGTTTGTTTTGTATAACCTAGTAAGCTGCTGGTATTTAGCCATCAAACTGAACCCTTTGTGGGTCGTAAGTGGTGAGCAGCCAGTTGACCTTGGACACATAGAGCTTTTTCTGAAATTTGCCCAAACTAAGGGGATTTTATCCCTCTCCTCTGCCATCTTCTGCATTTTTCTGCCCATATACGGTGCCCTGCGTGTTTCTCTTTCAGTCGGGTTGCCAGTTTCACTCTGAAGAAATATAGAGCGCCAGTTTTTCAGGAGGGCTGAGACAATAGTGTAGCTGAAGCCCCATAAATAAGGACTGGAATGTTATACATGCCGATGTGAAGCACTCTGAGGCAGTTTCTGTAGATGTGTAAAACTGATACACATTTATAAAAGCCGAAAACATAATCACCAGCAATGTGTATGGTGCTGTCAGGAAGCTGTATCTACGAACGTGCTGCCATCAGGAAGCTGTATCTACGAACGTGCTGCCATCAGGAAGCTGTAGCTACATATGTGCTACCGGCAGGAAACTGTAGCTACTTTCATGCTGCCATCAGGAAGTTGTGTCTACATACGTGCTGCCATCAGGAAGCTGTATCTACGAACGTGCTGCCATCAGGAAGCTGTATCTACGAACGTGCTGCCATCAGGAAGCTGTAGCTA
>JAODLD010000045.1:963402-982751 GCA_026781065.1 Mormyrops boulengeri | reverse complement strand
CCCATGTGCCTGCGCCCCCCCCGCCCCCCATATGCCTGTCATTTACAGTATACCTTGTGTATCACTGACACTTGTTTTCATTGAGAGAGAATTTCATCTCTAGTTTATCTTTCCTCTAGAATATCTGAAAATCCCTTACTATTCAACTATATGCCTAAAAGTATTAAGCGAACAGAACTTTGCCCCGAAACTACAGTTAGGTGTCACACGATGTATTTAGTGTTTCGGTGACGGGACGGCACGCTGACAGACCACTGGAGGATGACAGATCTGTAACTGGACTGAGTTTTCCATTTTGCCCTGAAATGCCACGTTACGTTCTTAAATGACACTCTTTGTGTGATCCGTGTGAGTTTCCAGCTCTCATGTTGCCACGTTTCAGGTGCTTTTCAAATGAACTGCCGATTCCTCGCAGGAGAGACAAAAACCAGCAAATAATGCCGCTTAAGTGAAGGAGCCGTTAAATGCGTGGGCGCTAAGAACACGCAAATAGGAACCTTTCAATAGACGGCCTTTAATTGTGGCCCATTCTGCTCCTTTGCTCACTGAGGTGTATATAAGTTATGAAGTCATCAATTAGCGAAAGCAGTCAGCAGCTCGTTGGGATAATTGGACAGTGTGGTGACACTGTCTCCTGCCTGTGACTTCCACGCCTGCTGGTCTGTCTATCCTTGTGCGGCCTGCCCCCTGGCAGATCACAGCTTTGCCTGGATAACTCGCACAAACTGCTGGGGTCTTTCAGTGCCCCTTTAAGTTGTATCAGGTTTTCAAAATGAAGGCGCCCTATTGGACACTGCAGCTGTCCGTCACCCTGAGCACAGCGTCGCTCTCTGGGAATACAGCCAATGAATATGTTCCTTTCACCTTTCAAACTTCCTGCTAAAAGTTCTACAGGTATTTCTACTAAAGAAACCACCAGATTCCTGACCAAAAAACATTCAAAAGTTTTGTTCAGCTCTTTTACTGGTGTCTGATCTTTATTTAAATTCTTTTTGTATACCTTTTTCCTTTTTGTATTGCCTTTACTTACCTTTCTCTTACTTACACTCTCAATAAATACAAAAAATAAAGCATAAGTTTATCAGTTCTTCTTACACTGGTCACACCAAGATCTAAACTTAAGTACAATTATAATCAGGAACAAAACAACCGCCGATACAATATAGCAATTCACTTTTAAAACTTAAAACATAAACAGGAGATGGGTATATAATTTACCACTGGCAAGAAATTTCCATAAGCAGGGATACGTTAATGAACAGGTGTGGGACTGGGATTCTCATACACCGCAGTGTCTATATGTTACAGAGAATAGTCTGATGAACAAAATACATCCATTGAATGGCATTTCTGTGGCTGAACTCATCAACGGCCAGAGAACAATGGCCAGACTCGCTAAAGCTAACGTTAAGGCCACAAGCAGACAGCTGAGTCATGCGGAGAAGGACTTCTCTGAACGCGCGACTCATCTGCCCCAGGTTTAGAGGCAAAGGGGGACCTACTGGCTATTAGCATGAGGTAGCCAGTGAAAAGGCCACTGTATGTTAATGAGGTAGGCCATCTGTGTGTGTGTGCTGAGTGTATGTTAATGTGGTACGTGGTGTGTGTGTGTGTGTGCGCGTGTGCTGAGTGTACGTTATTGGGGTACGCGGTGTGTGTTTGTGTGTGTATGCTGAGTGAAGACATGCTATATACTGAAGAATCAGGGTTATGTTATTTTGACTGAATAATACAACCTATTGCATTTCAGATGAAAACAAGGTTACTAATTCATTAAAAATGTATGTTCTTGAAATTAAATTCAAACTGAATATAATACTGATTAGCACAGTAGGTTAAGCATGCTTAGTACAGGCTGAAAGACAGCCTGTTCCCCACTGTAACCCATAATGCCCTACTTCAGGGTAGATCCTTCAGCATATTCATCTATGCACGTCCCTCAGGGGATGAGCCATGCTTTGCGGAAGACTGAAAGACCATGGAACAGGTCAAAGGGTAGAGAAGGTGTGTGCTGTCAATGCCGGACAGACGATGTCACTGCCATGACCAATCTCAGCTGTGCTGCCATGGTCTGCCCTAGTGTCACTACCATGGCTACTGCAGTGACACTATCACAGTCTGCCCCGGGGTCTGCCCCAGTGTCACTACCATGTCTACCGCAGTGACACTATCACAGTCTGCCCCGGGGTCTGCCCCAGTGTCACTACCATGGCTACCGCAGTGACACTATCACAGTCTGCCCCGGGGTCTGCCCCAGTGTCACTACCATGGCTACCGCAGTGACACTATCACAGTCTGCCCCAGGGTCTGCCCCAGTGTCACTACCATGGCTACCACAGTGGCACTATCACAGTCTGCCCCGGGGTCTGTCGCCGTGTCACTACCATGGCTACCGCAGTGGCACTACCACAGTCTGCCCCGGGGTCTGCAGCGGTGTCACTGCCCTGGGGTCTGCCACGGTGGCATTTCCATGGCTACTGTGGTGGCACTGCCATGGTCTGCCCCAGGGTCTGCCATGGTATCATTGCCACAGTCTGTCCCGGGGTCTGCCGCGGTGTCACGGCCACGGTCTACCCCAGGGTCTGCCTACAGTAGGATCCATGTGAGCGTGTTAGCAGTGAGAAGAAGAGAAAGGGACCCTTTGTGCCCTTTGAGTTTTTGCATTAAGCATGTTAATTACAGCCTCGCTCTGTCTCTAAACACCCCTCTCTTTCATTGGATGCCACGGCCATCGAACTTCCATGAGTCACCTGTCATTTCCACACCATATCTAGAGATACGGTCTGTTTCCTTGGCAACAGCACTCCGGCAGCTCAGGCGATATGTTGGAATGTGGAGACGAGTGACCCCCGATAAGCCTGTAAACATGCGTGAATCATGGGGACGGCACGAACTCCCTGGTGCAGGTGACGGTCCATTCTGTTCACCTGTCAGCTGTATCTCACTGTCACTGCATGCTTACAGCACTGCGCGGTCCCACTAACTAGGTATCATTATCGATAAATAAACATTTAAGGTGTAAATGAACTGCACTTTTATGCATGTGCTGTGGCTTTTTGTGCGTTTTTTTGGGAAACTGACTTTACCATTTGAGTTTCTTTAACTTAGACTAATGAAATTAAATGATGCTGTATTTGCCATTTGCGCAGTTACTAGTTCAGGCACATTAGAAGCTGCTTTTAGCAGGACCCCATCCTGCTCTCCGTAGACACACACACACACACACGTTTGTATTCATATCTTTGTGGGGACTGTCCATTCATTTCTATGGGCGAAACCCTAATCCCAGCAATGACAACCTTAACCATAAGTAACCAAACAAAATACAAGACTTCTGGCATTTTTATTTTGCATTATTCTGGCATTTCCCCTTGTACGAACTGAAAAACTGGTCCCCACAACGTCAAAATACCTGGTTTTTAATCACAATGTGGGGGCATTTGGTCCCCACAATGTAATATATGCATAACCTAGACACACAGCTGCGAGTGTAGCTTCGGGGCCTAACGCAGGGTCAGCTCAGTACTCCTGTATATATGTAGCCATTGCCTGTAGCTAAAGTCCAAGTGAGTCGCGGTAATTGGGGTAAAGTTGTCTTTCTAGAGTGTGTGCTTAGTGGTCAACAGTTATAGTGAAGTAACATTAGGGCATTAGGTCTAATACTGCGTGGGGATTTGCTGTTGCTTGTGATTTGTACTTTAATTTAAACCAAATTGCTTCAGTAAATATACCATGAAATACACAAAGTAAGTCACACTGAGAAGTGTCCCCTAGGAGAATGTTTTATATATAACAAGCCAGCAGAGCAAATAAGTATATGATGCTATAATAAGGAGGAATCCGTCACCAGGATAGCGATGGCGGGGATGCCAGTCTGTGATCGCCGTTTGTGGTTGTTCAGTAGACTCACTAGGAACAAGCAAAGTCATAGGGCTTCTGGAACAGAGAAGAAGGTTGTAGCTTCCATCTGTAGGTGGTGCTAGACTGCCTTATTCTTCAGGTGCATTGTGAAGGTTTCAGAGGCAGCGTCACGCCGGCGTCATCAGGCCGGTGTCAGCACCACAACGGCGTCAGAGGGGGCATCATCAGGCCACTGTCAGCACCACGCCGGCGTTGGGGCGGCGTCATCAGGCCGGTGTCAGCACCACGCCGGCGTCGGGGGCAGCGTCATACTGCTGTCTGCTTTATTTCTGCATGATAGGAGCGACTGCCCACAGTGACATTAAGACCTGAGGGTACATTGTGTCGGTCTGTAGGCTCCTGAGGGCCTCACTGGTAGATTTGCTATTTCCAATCCATCCTTGGGGACCCACAGTCAATCCACATACTGAGAGCGGGGAGGGAGCAAAAACGTGGACCAGCTGGGAGGGAGCAAAAACGTGGACTGTCTGTAGGTCTCTGAGGACCGGGTTGGGAAACACCGCCTTAAAGTATTACAATTGTCACAATTATCAAATAATCACAAGTGGAGCCTTACTACTCATTTCTCTCTATATACAAAAGGACGGAAACAACAAACCACGCCTTGTAAATGACAGCCATGCTATAGGTCTCACGATTCAATCTTTCCCATTCTGTCTGTATCCCCTTGGATGCGTGGGATGTGTATAAGATTCACGCATCACTCAGCAGTCTAACCAAAGCATGATACCGCAAGGTTCTCTGTGCGCTTGAGATTTCATGACGTTATTTTTGCAGTTTTGAGTTTGATAATGATATGCAGGCACACTGAACTGAAGATTCACGCCTGGAGCTGTATTTCCCACTCTTTGCTTGCCCAAGTGATGGATGTCACTGATTGTATTTTTGTTAAAAGGGAAGTAAAAGAGCAGAATGGTGGGGGAAGATTCGTTCACCTGATTGTGATGTCATCAAGCACGTAGGGAGGCTCGCAGGTGACGCATGGCGCGGAGCTGCCGTCTCTCTCGGCTCTGACTCGCTTTTCACGGGCAGTCAGTCAGCACTTCCCGGCTCACGTTGTTCACACTGGCTGAGGGCTGCCTCTCTCCTCATTAGCTGAACCCTGTCATTTCCTCTGCCACCAAAGCTCCATCTTCTCTGGCTGACTGAGGGAAGCGGCCATCCGCTTTTTAAACACTCAGCGAACCCGCAGGAAAAATTTACTGCTGGAAGTTGTACTTTTTGTTCAGTTCGAGGAGACCCAGATAGCTCACCCTGGACAGGTACGCACGGTGCCTGAAAGTGTTCACCCTGCTGTACATCTTTCTCATTCTAAGCATACAATTAAAAACACAGTAACGTAGGTTTTCACAGATTTTTGAATAATTATAGTTTTTTTCTGAAACCAAGAATAACAAGAAGGATTTATTTGAAAGAAGTATTCTTGCAAGAAACCGAAATACCAGAAGTAGAACTCATTTCTTTAGCAAAACTATTACAATGAAGGTAGACAGACATCAGCTATGACCAGTGACAGTATTATAACTGACCTGAATATGCCGATATGGAGAACTGAGCTGCGTCTGTCATATCAAGGTAAATACAAGAAAAAGAGGCTTTTTGTTAATTATTCTAATCCTGTGACAGTGAATTTTGGACTGTGATTTGGCGCAATTTGTGAGGGATGTGTTGAAAAGTTTTACATTCATATGAAGTTTTATTATCTAGTTTTATATTAATTAATTGTCCATTTATTATGTTCTCTGCCTGATGTCAAACCGTGTCTCATACACTAAATTTCCATTTTTAAAGTCAATTTCAAAAGAACTCCTGGGTGAAGTTATGTAAGATACAGATTTGGAAAGGTCACACGAGACACAGCCAATGTCTTTGAAAAGCCTTTAGACCACTGTCAGGTCCGTGGTCACCGAAGAAGCAGGTCTGATACAATGTGGATCAGGCTGAGCCGGCAAAGCCAGCAGAAGTGGTTTAGGACCATGCTGAACAGGTTTACTGTAAGGCTCAAGATTACGCCAAGAGGCCAACAGAGATTGGGCAGATAACGACAGCTCAATCATTTTAATATTACGCCACAAACATGATGTCACTGGGAGAGCAGACAGATGGAAACCAGAGACAAATAAAATCTTTATAAATGTGCCACTCAGCAAAGAAAGCAACTGAACATTGCTGAACACCTGCTGAAAATGACTCGAGGCTACTGTTATGGAAAAATGATTTCCGTTACGTATTAACTGAAGGATGATTTTTTTTAAGGTTTAATTGAAATAACGACAGATTACATTCCAATTATTCTTTGAAAAACACCATAAGGTTAGTAACAGTTGGATAAAATCAGCTGGGATCATAAATTAAGCTCAGTCAAGGTGTACTGAGAGATCCCTCAAATATCATAAACGGGTCGATTTCTTGATTGATGCAGGACTCTTGGGCAACTCCGAGTGCTGACAGTGTCAACGCTGCGGGTCTGAAACCCAGGGAATGCTTGCATATTTTGTTACCCACCGTTGGCTTTATATAAAATCATCAAGTAAATAAATTGAGTCTCTTCAAAAAATTTCTGAATAACATTGGTCAGGTTAGTAAATCTTGTTTTGGGGAGTCATCTTGTTTTTTCTTGGAATAACAGAACAAAGATTTCACAACAAATTGTCCTCTTCCTCTGGGACAGAAGGAAATTCTATATAAGAACATCTCTGCAAATCCTCTTACCAGGACATAGTCACTTATTTTATTTATTTTTGACATATCCATGATTACTGCATGTAATTCTTAAAGTGGCTATGGGCCAATAACTATAATTAAAAAGGTACATATTTTTCTCTTTAATATCGAACAGAATCAGTGGAGCTGAAATCTTAACAGCTCATAATTGGAAGGAACAGAACTTGCAAAGTGAAAGGGGAGCTTCTCCACTTGATGAAGCAGCCAAAGGGTCTGTTCTGCTCCATCAAGGTTCTATATCTCCGTTTTGTACATATTCAGAGATATTTAAGAATGGTTAATACATGAGCTGGGGGGAACAACAGAAGACACTATTTGCCAAAGTTAGGCACTGTACTGCAAATATGGCATGTGGAGCAATTAAACGGCTACATGTTCAAGTACATGTTTCACAGAATGTGAACTAGTTTGTGCCATATCACTGTTTGTGCTTCTGTGTCTGGTCTGTGAGTAGTCCTGGGGGTCACTGTCTGTCCTTATGCTTGTCCCATACTGAGAATCACTCTGCCCTTCCCTTTGCTCTGTGAGTAGTCCTGGGGGTCACTGTCTTTCCTTCTGCTTGTCCCATACTGAGAATCACTCTGCCCGTCCCGTTGATCTGTGCGTAGTCCTGGGGGTCACTGTCTGTCCTTCTGCTTGTCCCATACTGAGAATCACTCTGCCCGTCCCGTTGATCTGTGAGTAGTCCTGGGAGTCACTCCTTGTCCATCTGTTTGTCCCATATCAAGAGTAACTGTCTTTAATATCACCATATAAACTGCTATCTTCAAAGGGGCAATTTTAATGAAACTATTAATATTATACTATTAATATTAACCTCTGAAACTTTCACTTTGTTTATTTTCCCCCAGCAACAAAAGTTTAGAATCCCCTCAAGATCTGAAGTGAATTCCTTTTCTTTTTCTTTTTTGCTCTCCACAATGAAGAAAAGTGCAGGAAGATATGAAATATTAATGCCAGGATAAAGTCATTGGAGGGTTTTTAAAATGCATTATTATACAAACATTAATTCAAATGCAAACAATGGGAGATTAGTAAGAAACAACACAGTTTAATGAGTTTATAGTGAGTTCTTTGTTATTCATTAAAACACTATGAAAGACCAGCATCAGACTAAGCTGTCTAGGATCCATTGTTGTCAACTGTGGTGAAAAGATTCTACACGTCATTCTCCACGGTAGCAGGCAGTTTGCATGTGTGCATGTTGCAGTTTGCATGTTCTCTCTGTGTGCATCTGGGATCCCCTCACAGTCCAAAGCATGTGAGACTGGGTGAACTGGCATCTCTAAATTGCTACTAGTTTGTGACAGTTGGGCCTGAAATGGACTGGCACCCTTTCCAGGGTGTGCCCTGCTCCAGGATCACCGCAGTCCTGTACTGGATGATGGCTTCATGGGCTAGCTATGGTGATCCAATGAGCCAGGGATGGGCAGAATGAGTTTCTATTGCTATAGTGTGACTTATGACATTAAGGAACCTCTAAGCCTAACCAGTGGCATTCTGTAACCTGTGAACCTGACTATTGACATTCAGAATCTGTAAGCCTAACCAATGAACCAATGACATTCAGGGACCTGTAAGCTTAGCCAATGAACCAATAACATTGAGGACCTTGTAAGCCTAACCATTGAACCAATGACATTCTGGAACCTGTGAACCTGGCCAATGACATTCAGGAACCTGTAAGCCTAACCAATAAACCAATGACATTCTGGAACCTGTGAACCTGGTCAATGACATTCAGGAACCCATAAGCCTAACCAATGAACCAATGACATTCTGGAACCCATAAGCCTAACCAAGGAACAGCTCTTCATTTCCAGAGATAAAACATTGAAAAACAGCAATGGATTGTATCTCCAGAGTTGGAGACATTGAGACGGCAGTTTTAAATCACAATTTTGTCTTTTATTTGCAAATTTTGAATGCATTTGGACCTGTACAGCTCTTTAGGGTTATATGCATGTATATATGAAATGAAAATATAGAGATTAGTTGATTTTTCTTATGTTCCTTTCCATATTTCTGTAAATGTGTTAATTGGTATTTTTAGAACATACTGCATCTACACCAAACGAAACCATGTGGTCAATGAATCTGACTTGGCGAGTTTCTGTGAATTCTGAGTGGATGCAAGGTGCAATTCATTTAAACATGAGACATTTCCCAGATTCAGCATTAATGGTGCTGATGACATAAGTCACACAAGCAGAAAAATGGCTCCAATTAAGTCAATTACAAACATGCACTAGAAATTAATGGAAGAAAATCAAAGAACTTTAAAATGAGAAAATCTTTCTGTGCTTCACACACATCAGTTTGTCACAGCCAGCAGTCAGCGGCTGTGTTGAAACCTGTTAATATTGGTACCAATTTTAAATTAGGCTGCATCAGGAACAAAGTCTATTCATTCTATACAGTGTGCGGGCCTGGAACCGGGACTACATACCAGTACAGACAGCAGAGAGATGTCCTGTGAGTTTGCAGAAACATTGCACTTCATCTGCAAGTAAGGAAATCCAAAGAAATCAGTCTCTCACTGCTTCCGCTGAGCTCTCAATTCCAGTTAATGAATTGGGAGTGAATCTCAGCTGGAAATACATTTCTAATTAAAAGATAATCAGAAAACTAAGACTAATGTGTCTTTACTCTCAACAGTAATACTATCTAGACAAGGATGTCATGCACTGCATGTGTATTATTACCTGATTGCTAAAAGTGATGGTTTTAATGCTTTACCAGCCCAGGATTCATCCATCTTCTACATCACTTATCCACTAGAGTGTGGTGGTGAGGCTGAAGTCTACCCAGAAGGGACAGGGTGTGAGGTGCGGCCGCCCTGGACAGGAGCCCAGGAGCCACATCTTAGGTTCCGGCTAATGCTTTGTTTGAGGATGTACAAGCAGACCTGTTATGTTCCCAGAATGGAAGTATTGTTGAGATTTTGTATCCCCATGTAAGTCTACCTAATCCAGGACAGGGTGCAGCAAGCTGAAGAAAACCAGAGAACCACACAGAAACACGGGGAGATCGTGCCATGTACAGACGCAGAACCAGCCACCAGGAAGGCCAGCCTTTCCTCCCCAACCCCAACCAACCCCTCACTGGCTGCCCTGTGAGCTGCCTGTTAACAGTAACTTCTAATTTATGTTTTGAAAATAATATTGCGTAGTGAAATGACTGTCCTCGTGTTACAGATGTAAACGCACAGGAGTGACACAAACACGATTGCCGTGCCTCACGCACTCACCGTCTTCCGGATCATCACAAGCGGAGACCTTTCTCAGGAGTCTAGTCATTAGCAGTAGTGGGTTCAGGCCTGTCGCTCAACATAAAAGAATCAGGGTCTCGCCTACAGAGATGAGGTCAGTCTCCTTGTAAGAATACAGCACAATCATCACAGCACCCCGTCACCCAATCAGCTGGACTCCTCAGGCGCTAATGAGCCCGATGTGAAAGTGCCCGACACTCACGGAGGCAGCGGCGACTACATGCCAGCACTCGAAGGTGCAAATTTAAAGGCTTTCCTTTCTCCAAGTGACAGAGCATACCAGTGTCAAACATTTATATTTCTAACAATTGTGCTATAATACTGAACAGGAAATAGCATGTACACATACACACATTATTTTAAAGTATTAATCATTTTAACAGGAAGCTTCAAATATTTTACATTGCATCTATGTGAATGTCATGATGGTGGCTCTCTGCTGCCCCCTAGTGTTTCAGCAGGTAACAGCAGCCACCCAGCCATTTTCTGCACCTTGATCCTGGTAGGGCGATATGTGGGGAGGGGTGAGGCCCATCCCAGCACAGGTCACGATTTTTGGAGTTAGGGGCCTCGCTCAAGGGCCCAGTGGAAATATTGGTCGGTCTGTTGGGCATAGGATTTGAAATGGCAACCTTACAATAACAGGCAGATAGTCCCAACCCCAGAGAGTCCCATTCAGTCACGCACACACATTCATACACTGTGGCCAAGTCAGAGACGCCAGTAAGCCTACAGAAGACTACAGGAGGAACCCTGTGTGCCCAAAAGAAGCAATCAAGATCAAGCAAGAACTAATTTACCTTAATATTCGTGCTTGTTTGGAAAAATAATGTGTAATAAAACCTACATTTCAAACATGAAAAGGGTTATAATTTAGTTATTTCAGGTGTGATTCTACATCATTCTCCAGATACACTTTGTTCTGTTTCCTGACGTTAACGGACAGTTGTAACATGAGGCCGGGCTCCGATAGTCACCAAGCATCAGCGACAGAAAAATGATTCCACTTTGTCCTTAAAGCAGCTTTACCATAAATCAACTATTTTGTGGTTTTAAAAACAATTCAGCTATTCAGCTAAAAAATATATTTCAAAGTGTGTCTTGCACAGCAAGCTTTGCGGGAGGTGGACGTGTGCATCAACGGTGAGTGTTACTAGGCAGAACAAACGGAAACCACCCAACTCTAAGCTGATTATGAAAACAGGAACACGCGCATAGCACAGACACACACACACACACACACACACACACACGAGACAAATTCAACCCTTACAAAATAAACCATTCAGCACATTTGCTTTATCACAAAACAAGTTTAATTTAATATTTCTTTATTTTTTAAAATAATTAGACATTTTCTTCCTTATTTATCCAACCCTTTTTAAATGACGATCTCATACCTGGCCCATCCTTAAGCACTCGATGAATGTGAAAGGGCTCAATGCGAACAGTACAGTGGATCCAACATGGCGTCCTCCGCCAGCTCTCTGACTCCGCCGAGCCGAGCCCCTCCCTCAACCACACCCCCACCCTTTAAAAAGGTAAAAAAATAACAGCGATAATACCAGGAGGGCTCCTTTCATTTTACCTCTTATGAACTGTTCTTATTAAAATATAGTCTAAATTGTTAAGAGAAAAGATATCAGTGTACTGCATTTAATAACATTTTATAGAATCTTAATACTATGGAAAACCGAGACATGGAGCATGTCCTCCTTTCAATACTCGAGGTTCCCCAGAGGAACCCAGAACCTCAAAGGGCTGCAGGTCACCGTTCCACCTGCAAAGGTCAACTTCACAGGTTACTGATGGCCTGGAAGCAGCAGAGCCGGCAGACCATGCTGACAAACCCACAGGAACACACACGGCTGGCAGATGTCCAGTGATGTAACTCAAAAAAATGAAGTACAAACAGAAAACAAAAGTTCTTTAGATGAGTTTTAACTTTCATTTTTGGTTTTCTCTGTTCCTCCTGAGGTCCCCCTGGGACCTGGTTCTTCAGCTATGATGTCCTCTGGGTGAAGAACCATCTTCCTGTTATGGGTCCTGCTCTGCTGAGAAGCTTGCAGCAGATCTTTCATGCTGGAGGAAGGAGAGAGGGAGGAGTCCCAGGAGGAGTGGGTGTGTCCAAGGGTGTAGGACACACCCCATCTGGCCCACACCTGTGCCCTCCGGAGCCAGGGAGGCCCAGTTACCAAATGAGGTAAATGTACAAGGTGCTCATCAGAGCAGAGGGGGCTGGTGCAAGAATTGTTTTTGGGAGGGTTGGGGCTGAGTTTACTAAAATAATCTTTTTGTGTTTTTTTTTCTTTACAGAAAAAAGTTCAAATTCTACAGTCCAAAGTCTGTTTTTGCCACAAAACTTCTCCGTTTGTTACGTGTTTTGTCCTTTTACGTCTTTCATTTAGCATAATATTTTTAAGAGGGAGGGAAAAAAGAGGACAAAAGTTATTTACACTGTGGCTGAAATAATGAAACTGATGTTTGGATCTACCATAAAGTAAGTCGCACGATGGGGAGGTGGGGGGGGGTGCATCCTCCGCCTGCCTGGGGCGGACAGAGCAGGGGGGGCTGACCACTGCGCGGCACAGCACCCGCCGCTGTTAAGTGGGTATGATGCCGTCGCTCTGGACGCCCTTCTTCAGCTCCAGGTCCTCCAGCTTCCTCCACAGCTCCTCTCGGTCCTTCTCCCTCTTCTTCTCGCTGCAGGAGGGTGGAGGGATTCTGTTAAGGAGTCAACCTGGTTTCTACTGGCCAAAACAGCGCCCACTAACCACAGCTTTACAGGCGTTTGAATGGCTCACAGCTCGGAAACACTTGGTCCTACACGTCAGCCGATGAACCTAAAAGATTCGTCATCCTGATTTTTACTGGCGCCATGGAGGTCATGCGGGCACTGGCTCTTACCGCTGCCGTTCGGACTTGTAGGACGCCGTGAGCTCGTCAAACAGCAGGCTGTTCATCTCCATGAATGCTTTGAGCACGTTGTAGACGAGGGCTACTATCGCCCTGCATGTGAACAACAGCAAACCACAGAGTGAGTATGAAACTCAGCAAAGAGGAGAAAGAAATAATTATTCCAAATAACAGCATGGAAAGGCTGCAGCACATTTCAGATTCCAGCGGCTGGGATGGAAGGATGAGGGAGCGGCTCAGCACCAGGGAGGTCACTCACGGGTTCCAGTGCTCTTTGGAAATGCGGTATAAGCTGGCAAACATGATGGGCAGAATCACGGCAGAGTTCTCCTCGATCAGACTCATGATGTACTCGTTGTTCCAGTAGTACAGTGCCCTCTCAGCGACCTGTGGACGACATCAGACCTTAGATCTGGACTTTCTCACACCCTACATGTCCAGAGCCTCTCTTGTCCTGTGCAGAGCAGACAACCCTGTCACAGACTCAAAATAGATCTTCCAGGAAAAGGGAAGGTACATCCAACTCTCAAACAACAGTTATGGTTTTTGGGACAGGGGTCAGAGACCGCAAATGCGACAAGGCCACATAGGGGGCTCACCTGGAAGTGTGGACTAGAGACACATTTGGAGATCTGCTTGAAGAGAGGCTCCTGAATCTTGACAAACTGTGTGGGCTCAATCACATCCAGGATCTCCTCAAGCTCGCCGAGGAACATCACCTGGTGTGGGGTTAGGGGAGACCTCAGTGAGGACAGTGGGCCCGCAGACGGTCTCCGGGGACCTGCTAGGTTTAGGCCCAGAGTGCCGACATAGTCTCTCTCAGGCAAAAATGCGAGAACCGCAGACCATATCAGATCATCACCTCTTTTTGACTGCATGTTTTTGGCCAGAACTTTAGCAAACCTCTGATAACCTGAAAGAGAGCAGAAGCATGTCAGTACTGCAACATCCAGCCTGTTTCCCGCATAAAGTGTCCGCTTCATGATATACTAATTACCGGCTCTGTTAGTGTTGGGTCCTTCTCCAGAAACTGTACGATGCAATAGGCCAACTGGAAGAGATAAGAAAGAATTACAACCTACAGCCCATTTGATTCATCACGACAGATTCCAACAAGCTTCCCTTTCACAGAGTAGCGGCCCTAGGTAAACTGGAAGCTCCGCCCCACCGCGCCTGGCCCCGCCCACCTGTGCATGGAAGAGCGACAGGCTCCGGACGGTGTGCAGCGGGATCAACACCTTGACCAGGAACTGCTTGTGCTCTGCTTTGAGGGGAAGGGCGAAGCCGTTGATGATGCTGAGGGGGCGGAGCAAGAGAAAGTGCCTGTGAGTCGCAGGCAAGGCTGCGGAGTCTCTCGCTTACACATGATCCAAGTCGAGCCCGCGGGGCCCGGCCCAGTAAGGCAAGGACAGCAGCGGCTATGCAGTCTAAAGGCTTTACAGACCAGAGGCATGGTGGAGTTTGGGGAACCATGCGAGGAACAGAAGGTACGTTGTGCCTTCTAAATGATCTCATAAAACTGGCAGCGGGACACAAGACTGAAGTCAAGTAAAAACAGCGCAAAACCAGGGACAAAAAAAAACAAACGACTGTATTACAGTAGAAATACCTCTAAAATGTTAAGGTGTGTTACTCAACAAGCACACGGGCACCGGACGCACGGGCACATGGACGCCGGACACCCTACGCACGGGCACCGGACGCACGGGCACATGGACACCGGACACCCGACGCACGGGCACCGGACACACGGGCACCGGACACACGGGCACCGGACACACAGGCACCTACCTGCCCAGGATCTCCAGCAGCTCTGCCACCCCATTGAAGTGCTCAGTTTCATACACAAAACTGCAGGAGCAGAGTTTGGAAGGCAGGTGTCAGAGATGCAGCTGGAGGCTGTCGCCATAGTGACGTCACTACGGCGATGTCATCAAGACAACTGCCACACCGACAGCGGCCACCCCCACTGCTTACCGTAGAAAAATATTGTTAATCTGTTTTCGTATAAAAGCCCGCAGTCCCAGGAACTTCCCATAAATTCTGTGTAAGACTGTCTTCAGGTAGTCCCTCTCCCGGGGATCCTCACTGTCAAAGAGTTCCAGGAGCTGGAAGGGGACGAGAGGGACAGGCAGGCAGGTAAAGGCTGCTCACTCACACCCACGCGGCAGGAGAGTATAAACACACACAGAGACGCAGCAAGGACACATTCACAGCCCAGGTAGAGACCATCTCCAAAAGAAACTCACCTGTAATACAAATTTCTGGTCTATATATTTTTTGGCAATGCTGGGCTGGAATTCTTGACTCTCCAAGAAGCGAATGAAGAACTCGTATACAAGCTAGAGGGACAGAAAAAGCAGAGACTTATTCTCCAGGACACCAGCCTGAGGAAAAGGTCCCTGATGCCTCCCTGAAGCTGGTGCTAAATAAAACCGGAATAGCAGAAAAAGCAGGAACAGTACAGCTTATCAACTGTTATGACCCGGCAGTCAGGGGAAAAACAAGGAAACACTGTTATTTTAAATTAAACAACAATATAGCCAAGGTCAGGATGGACAAAGTCTAAATGTATAAAAAGCCCATTTTCATGGCTTCAGTAACCGCGGTTTACCACGGTCTGAAAAAAAGTTGGTGAGTACAACAGGCCAAGATTGTTAGAACAAATTTTTCCTAACACAGGTTATGTACAAATACATTATTATGCAGTATTTTTCATTGCAAAACGTGTAACGGCAGTCTGTTTTTTGTTCCTGATTTGCATCGCTCTGTCATCCCGTCATACGTGATATTTTTTCATCGCTATGCAGAATTTTTGAGAATTACGTTAAAACGTCAGAATTCCTTTTATTCGAGAGAGTACAGTACTGTATTATAATGTACAATGTATTTTATTATTACTGCATTTAATGCAAGTGATGTCTTAATGTAATTAATGTTCATGGACTGCTCGCCGTTGTCCGTAATTTCGGCGGTAGGTCTTGGAACGATCACCCGCGGACACAGGGGACCTACTGTAACCAGAAAGGGTGATTAACACCATAAACTGATCCAGGTATAAAGCAGAAGACAGATGCTTAAATCAAACCAAACAAAGACGAAAGCATACAGGGCAGGGGGGCAGATAGTGTTTTAAGATCGGGAGACTCATTCAAGAATAATTAGAATGACCCACCCCCAATCCGAAGCAGAGGGTGCTCACGACAGCCACGAGAAGACCCCCGCTGCCGGGACACACAGCCATTACCTGTAAGTGTGGCCATGATGCCTCAAGCGTCGGCTCGTCCTCCTCGGGGTCAAATTCATTACTGTCACTGGGAGGAAGGGTCCGGAAAATATTGTGGGACACCTAGTGTGCATCAGAAAGCCATGTTAATGTCTGTTGGGTGCAGAACTGTCAGGCAGCTGGCGTTCAGAGCAGAAATCAGTTGCCAGGAGTTGGTGACACTCCTGAACATTACAGGGACCTGCAGAGAGCAGGGACAGCGATGCAGCTGGCGAGAGCAGGTCACATGGCGCAGGAGCCGCGCCGAGAAGCAAAGCACTCAGGAAATAAGGAAGGTGAAAGGTCAAAACAGCTGAAATAACAAATCAGCCAAGGCTCAGAAGAGAACGCAAGAGTAAGCAGGAGTAAAGGCTGGTTCACACGTCTCCGCACGCGGACTAGCGGACGTGTCCGCTCGAACGTTTGATGCGTTTGACGTCAGTGGACGAACGTCTGCTGCTCTCCAAATTTGTGTCCGTGCAGTGCTGTACGCACAGCTCTGTACACACCGCACATGATCGATTCGCTAGCAACCACTTTAAACACCAACATGGATGTTTCAGACGAGTGTCGGGGTAGTTTGCAAACCCTACAGACCGTTTACATGGTAATGAAACTGTTACATACATGTAAATGCGTGTGTATGCGAGTGTAGACTTGTCTCGAATTGAGTATCTCACGCCAGCCAGCTGACCAAAGCTGGCAACCCTGTGAGCTGCCTCTGAATTAGTAAAACATAGAGAAACGGACACAAACCTCAGTGCTGTGGTACGTGTGCAGGGAATATCAGAATAATAATATATATTATTAGTAATAATAAAAATATGAATACAACATGTTGTGCACATGTGCAAAGTACACGGCTTCACCGGAGAACTATGAACGTTTTTGTGTGCGTACGCAGAGTGGATACGCGAGTGTCGCGCTTCTGCTGAGGAGGATGAACCAGCCCTTTGCTGCCCTCTAATGGAGAGCTCAGGGTCAACAATGAATCGTAACGGATACATATTAAGTATGAAAAGTAAGCAATAAAAGAAAAATAAGACCTTATATAAAAAGGGTTACATGTTACTATTCAAGGGCATATCCTGAGCAAGATTACAAAATTAACAACGGAAATGTTTTTAAAAAGTAAACCATGTTATTTCAACCCCATTCTCTTGCAGGTATCTCACACATGTCCTTCTGTGGCCCGAAGCCTTGGTCACTACATTTCCGCACAGTGTCTGAGGGTGCGTGTGCCCCATGGGGGGCGGTTAGTGCACCCAGGAGCTCCCTTTCCTCGTGCCCCGTCCTCCATGCCAGACGTGGCTGGGTCTCACTAGGATTCCAGATGACCCTGATTTCACCTGCAAGTTACCCACATACTGCCTGACACCACTACAGAGAGTGTGGATGCTGGCTTTATGCTGTGCTGTTATAATAACTATAATAATAAAAGATACTTTATTGATCCCCATGGGGAAATTGTCTTTACGCCTCCCTCAATGCGCTCTTTGTAGAATAAGCTGTCTGCGTCTTGGGGCGCCCAGGGAGCTGGGGGTTAAGGGCCTTGCTCAAGGACCCGCAGACGTGCTGAGGCTGGGTTTGAACCGGTGACCTACTGATTACAAGCACGCAGGATTAGCCCACTGAGCCACACGCTGCCCACAGAGTAAGCAGAACAGAGCTCTGTTCTAATCTGTTTGACAGTCGTCCAAACAACGACTGGGCCGTCATCAAATGATGCTCCCGCTTTTCATCTGGAGTGACATCCCACTACCTCATCGAAACAGCCATGACCTGGGAAGGGGCCAGACTACTGATAGACTGACGGAGCCCCTCACCATTCTGACCACCTCTGGATAGGCCTGCTCCGTCAGGTAGCCCCGGCTGACCGTGACGTAGTCCACCAGCTCATTGAGGGTGGAGCGCTTGTACTCCTTCATCTTGAGGTCCGACAGCGTGTCCATGAAGTCGAAGATGGTACAGCACTGCTGCAGCTTCTTCAGGAACAACTCCGGCTGCTCCAACGCCGGAACGTCTGCAGGGAAGCCGGGAGAACGAGAGAACATCATCTACAACTACTCCATCCATCCATCCATCCATCCAGAAATGCTTCCCCAATGCCAGGCCTCAGGGAGCCTGGCGTCTGTACCAGGAAACACACGGGATGAGGCAGAGTACAGCCTAGACAGAAGGGCAGCCCTAGCTCAGATAAACAGCATGGGAACCTACACAAGCAGAGAGGGAATGCAAACTCCACCGAGAAAGGCGGAGGCTGAGGCGGAGGCTGCAGGGGCTCCCTCCAAGGTTACTGCGCCACAAACAAGAATCTAAAGCCCTGAAAGTTTGACTGGAAAATGCCGGCCACCAATTACGGGCCATTACTGAACATACTACAGCACATGGGAATCTGAGCTGCAAGACAAGATGGGTCATCAGGCCAATAGGGCCAATCATCACATCCATCTGCAAGGAGCCCCCCCCTTCCTATATCGAAAGAAAATATGATGGAGCGTCTATTGAGTCATGGCAAAGGAAGACTCTAATTGACCAGGGATCCGTCAGAGAGCGTGTCATGCAGATTTCATTACCGTTTTCAATGACAAAGCTATGGTTCCGGTCATGGAAGACGAGTCGGTTCTCGTCTGGCTGGTTATGAGGTTATGTTCCGTACCTGGGTAAGCCAGACAGTTGATAAAAATTAAATAAGGCTATCGGGGAAGGAGGTACAATCGTATTTCTCTGTTTTGCAGATATTTATCCAGTGGGACAAATGGCACCAACGGTCTAAAATTATTATTGTTCAATTTCTACAGGCTACTGTACAACATTCATTATCCTGTTCCTCAGTAACCATGTTCTGGATGTGCACCTACATTACTAATTAGAAGACTGATTGGCTGAAGAGTCCTCAAACTTGGGTTTGAACAACTGCCTTAAAGGTTACCCCAAAAAACCTGCATACACACTGGCCCCTTGTGGATGAGACTGGCCACCCCTGGCCTACGCTCGGTGTAGGGTGCACGGTGTAGGGCACACGGTGTGGGGCACGGCATGAGGCGCGGAGTAGGGCCCACGGTGTGGGGCACGACATGAGGTGCGGTGTAGGGTGCACGGTGTAGGGCACACGGTGTGGGGCACGGCATGAGGCGCGGAGTAGGGCCCACGGTGTGGGGCACGACATGAGGTGCGGTGTAGGGTGCACGGTGTAGGGCACACGGTGTGGGGCACGGCATGAGGCGCGGAGTAGGGCCCACGGTGTGGGGC